>JASVER010000211.1:147305-226803 GCA_030449065.1 Oceanodroma leucorhoa
ACGTGTCGCCGCGGAGGCGCCGCGCTAGGCCGCGCCGCCCGCCCGCCCGCCCGCCCGGCGCCGCAGGTAGGCAGCGGGGAGCTCCCCGGCCGGCCGCCCGCCGCTAGGCCGCCGGCGCAGGTGACTCCCCGCGGCCGGGGCCGGGGGGGGGGGAATTTCCCGGAGAGCGGCCGGGAAAGTTGAATTTTCTCGAGTGCCCTTTGTCTATGCGGGGTGAGGGCCGGGGGGGGGGCGGCCTGGGCCGTGTGGAGGAGAGGAGGGCGTGAGGGAAGGGGCGCCAACTTTGAGGCGCGGGGGGTGCCGCCCGCTTCTCCCCKTTTTCCGCAAATTTACGTTTTGTATTTCCATGGTAACCCCCCCCCCCCCCCCCGGTGGGAAACGGGCGGTGTCTGAAATCGGTGCCTGTGCCTGGCAGGCAGGCGTTGAGCCTGTGTGGAAGTGTCGGCGTTAAGCCAGGCTTTGCTGGGCCGCCCTGAGCACGGCCCTTCGCGGCCCTCTCTCATGTGGGCTYTTTCCCGCAGGTCACCGACGCGCCGTCCCCAAGCTCCGAGACCGGGCAGTTTTCCGTACGATGCGACGGGGAGAGATATGACGACGGCATCCCTGAGATACTCCCGGCGTGTTCTCGCTAAGGTACGGCTAATAAGCAGCCGTGCGCTGGTGCGCGGGGGTAACGCTTGGAGCGAGTATTTGGGGTTTTCCTCGGTAACGCTGGCACATGACGCCCACGTTAATGGCAACCGGGATGGACTGGGATGTGGAGAGCTGAAGGATTTGTTGGTTCCAAAAGCCATTTAGGTTTGCGGTGATTCCTGGGTGTATAGACAAGATTGTGTGCATAGACAAACATCGTTTCTTACCTTTCCTTACTTTAATCTTTCAAACACGGTATGTCTTGTTGAGAGAAATACCCATATGTGTTTGTAAAATACTGACCTCCTGCACTTTTGACRAAAAATTAACTTTCTGTCTCTTTGACTGTCCAGTTTTGGCCTTAGTATTTTATTGATTCTCCTTTCCTTCTCAGTTTTTCTTATATTTTCCAAGTACTTAGGATTTCTGTTAGAGACCATCGAGTGATCCCAAACATGTAAAGTACCTAATTTAAAGTACATAAAAATATTTACTTGATTACAGATTTGCATGTATGTTTTTGAGAGTTTTAAAGCACAGGTGCTGTATTGACTTTACYGTCTTACCTATACCCTATCTGATGGAGTCCTGAGCAAGAAGAAGTCCTATGGACTTCTACGCAGCTGTGGCCCTGTGCAACCACAGCTGCTTTGCAGCCCTGTCAAAAAATGCTCTTACTAAAAAGCCTGACTGCAGTATGTTAATTGTTGTAGTGGCTGCAGTAATTGCTACTTTAGCCTGAGAGCCAGTGTGACTCTTTCCCAAACTGTAGTATAGACAGAAGCTATAGTTCCCTTGAAATCCTCTGGGCATAGGATGGTGCTTCTGCTGGGTAGGAAAACGATGCCTAAACTGGACTAATCGACAGGAGATCTACCGTTGTCTAAGCAAAAGCTGCTGTGCATCGTGTGGGCAGCCTCACTAGTGAGGTCTGAAGGCGTGCTGAGAAACAGCTCTACCTYTCCCATCCCATTTGCCAGTAATAGGGTCTGTCCTGGGTGTCCCTGAGTCTTCTCTGTAGTACTTTCTCTGTAGTAGGAGTCTGGCGCATGTGTGGAGGAATTTTGCCTTCCTGTTGACAACACAAACTTAATGGGAGGAGAAGGGGACATACATTTCCAAGGTTGAACAGGAATATTGTTTGCCTGAGAAGTGTCAGGAGCTACTAGAGAGAGTGGAGAAAGCAGACCTCAGACTTGCTCTTTGGCCGTTTGAGTGGGAAGAAGTTGGGAAATGGAATCATGTAGGTATTGTTTCTTCTTTTGGGGCAGCAACTCTGTGTAGAAGCCACTTCTGCTTTTCTTCTTCAGACTTCTGGGGAAATGAGGAGCTGCAAGTTTCTCAAGAAGAAGAGTGAAGGGCCGTGAACATCTTACCATCCTTTCAGTTGGGAGGCTCAGTTTTCGTTTCGTTTCTGTTTCTTTTTTTTCTTTCTTTTCTTTTTACACTTTATTTTGTTTATCGCTTGGTTTGTTCTATGAATATAGCATAAAGAGAGAAAGGGTGATCATGAATGGATGTTCTAATATATATTTCTCATATGATTAAGTTCAAAGAAATATTTGCCAGCACATCTAAGATGTCTTCCCCATATTTTTAACTTTTTGCACCCACCTCACCTAGGTTTTAAAAAAAGATCCGAGTAGTCTTTTCAAAAGGTAAAGAATCCTTAATGTATTTCCCTCATACTCAAAACTGGTGGATCCATTTACAGTTTTGATGTTCCAAAATATTCATCTTTGGATAGAGAAAAAGCTAGGATATTTCAACTATTAATGTGGTTCTTAAAACAAAAACAGGAGCCACTTTGGATGTGGGGGTGTGCGTGTTTAAGATAGGTTATTAGAGCTGGAGTAGCGTATCTGGTGCTTTGCAATATGACAGAGTTCCCATCAGTTTTACACACTTACTGTAAGCAGTGGTGTAAGGCCTTCCTTTTATTTTTTGGCATTCGAAGTGTAGCATAACCATACTGTTTTTTACGTTTCTAGAAATATTTATTGTTCTTGTAAATGGAAGCTATTTGAGGGACGAAAAGGAAGTGATGTGAATAGAGGTGATCCGTTTCGTTTGATCTTCTGTTGGGCAGGTATCAACACCACAAGAATTACCAACAAACGTGGGTGGCACTCTCTGGTGCTCACCAAGGTAAAGTTTGGATGGTCTTGTTTGCTGAGTACTTGCCCTACAGAGTGACTTACTGCCTCCTGCTAGTGGACTGGCATCCTATGGCAAGACCGCTCGATAAGACTGGCTATGAGATATGCTGTGCCTGCTTTTGGATAATCCATGATCTCCGCTTTTTGCATAATGTCAAAACTATTAAATATTTTTATTTGGCTCTTTCATAGCTACTTGCAGTTGTTCAGGACTTTGGTAAGGCTTTGGAAAGACATGATTCTCATGAAAAATCACATTTTTAGAAAATTAGTTTCAGATTAACAAATTGAACCTAACCCCACTGAAGATAGCAAGTAGAGAGCCTGCACAGGGAAACTTGCTGTTGGCACAAATTGCCATCAGCTTCTGTCAAACTCCTTTCGTAAAGTCAGCACCTAAGTGTTATGATTTTTGCTCTGGCTGGTGCAGTTCTTCTGCCTTTCCTCAAAATGTCACTGCTCTGCGGTCTCTGCCTTTGACAGACTTCTAGCTGGAATGCCTGCCGGGGCTCCTTGATCTTTGTTCAGCTGCATGTACCTCTGTGGAGCCATATGAGGTGCTCGTATTTCACAATTTTCCAAGGGGATAATGTACACTGTAATGCTGATGCCTGGAAAAAAAAAAGAGTACAAAGAGATTTCACTCTCATCTTGTGTGATAGTGTGGGCGACTAACCACAAGGCCTTTTCTTTTCTGACGTATATTTTTAGTGCTTTGTTAATTGTTTGTGAATAATTCTATGACCCCTGGCATGGGAGAACTTGACACATAATGACCTAAATAGCTGTAGGAAGGTCTGTTCCTCCAGCACAGAAGCTGCCTTCTGATTTCAAATTAGTGTTCATCATTGGGAAGTTAGGTTTCCGGATGAGAGGAATTGCATTTGGTACATTGGGTATATCACAGATGTTTCATTTAATTGTTTTATTCAGTACCTGAATGAAAGTGAAATATTACTTTTAAGATAGTTTGTCTTACAGGGAGATAAATTGCTTTCCAATTTTTGACAAAAGAATAATACACAAGTATAAACATAAGTAAGTTGTGCGTACATGCATTCAAATAACAGTATGTTGTTCAGTGATGGGGCTTTTTGAGGTAAATTTTTTCAGAGGATCTTATTCCTGTATTTAAAGAAGGGAAGCTCGACTAAAGCTTTTTTTTTTTTTTTTTAAATCTACTGTTCAGGTGACTTCAGCTGGGGAGGGCAAAAGAAACTGGTACAAAATGTAATAATAGGAAAGTCAGATGCTGTTTTACCCTGGCCTTGTGGTCTACTCACAGTGCTTTGCAGTGGGGATGCAGTTGTCCTGTTCTTCCTTTGTAGTCGGATTACTTTTTTCCTTGCCTGTTTCCTCATGTGAGGAGAGCATTTTGAGATGGCGTTACGGAAGAGACAACATAAGGGGCGGGTGGTGGCGTTACTCTTTAAGCTATTCAAGTGCTCTTGCTTTTCCACAGTCCCCAGTGTGCAGTTTGCTGGGAAAGTAGCACAGTCTGGCTCAGCTCAGCATCATCCAAGGAATTACAGGATATGCTGGATCGTAACAGCACATGTGGCTAAGCAGGGCTGATGAGAAATGCAGATAACTCATATACAGCTTCCTTGTCAGGTTGTTTTCATCTCAGCAAGGCTAATCTGGATGGTCATCACTCATGCTAACTTTGCAGAGAAGGTACACCCTCAGTGTGGGAACATGAGATTTGGGATACTATTAAAAGATGTGCAGAATGCACTGAAATAACGTGTGTGTTCATGAATAGAAACAGACTTACATTTATTAGGCTTTCAGAAAGGCTGGGCTGACACAGGTTTCTCTCCAAGTTGTGTGAGAAGGTTTGGTGTTGGAGTGTGCACCAAATGTAGATGGCTCGCCATGGGGACAAGTCACAGCTGTCCTCCGACAGCCCCATCATGCCCCTGACAGTCATCTGCTTCCTACTCTAAAACCCCAGGGTGGAAATAGGTGTTCAGAAAGAGCTTGAGATAGCAGAACAGCTTCCGCAGCTTTAACCTCATTCTCTGAAACTGCTTAAACATTTCTGCTGAAAGCTAACCTTCTTGGCACCCCTGCTGAGAGAGGGATGTCTGTCTTGGGGCACAGGGGCAAGTGTGGAAATTTCAGCCCGAGGAATTAGCTGGTTGAAAGAAATTGAAAGCTTGCGTTAGTCCAGGCTGGTTCACATTGCCTTACAAAGGTGGTGTGTGCTTTGCTCATACCGTGGTTTCCTTGTTACTGGGTTAAAGCCTGCTGATTTAGCAAAAAGAGCTGTATAATAAGAGTGGGAAACCTAAACTTTTGAGGACAGAGTAAATATATTAGACCAATAACAGGCATGTTGTTGGCTGTTGAGGGATCCTTTATGCATTTTTCTCTTTTAGTTATGTTTCGGGTATCCTTTTCCTTAGTCAGTATCTCCGGTATTTATCGCTGCTTCTAGAAATACTTTGCTTTAGTGTGATTTGCGGGTGACTTCTGATGGTTTTCCATTCCAAATGGTCTTGGGTAACCAGAACAGTACTTTAAAGTGTTTTGGTTTCACTCGGTTGCTGCCAGACAAAGCCCTGAAAAGCAGCAGGGACTTTAGCATGCCGTTTGTGTCCACGGAGAAACTTCTCCTCACCTTACCTTTGGGATGCAGAGTACCTGGTGGTGTCCAAGTGTGGCTCATCGTGGACAATGTGAAATACTTAAAGGAGAAGTTGCTCAGTGTTGTGTGGTCTGGTGGAAGCCCTGGGCTCTTTCCTCTGGGTGCTTAATGTCTCTTCTCAGATGTCGCTATTTTTGAAGCCAAAATGGAGGTTGGAGAGCAGATTCTATGAATTGTATGAAGGGCTGGAGCTAATAAGCTCCATGTTCCTGGGTGCCCCTTGTAGTACCAGCTGACTTATCAAGACTACCAATTTAAGTTGAAGGTATTACTAGTAGGTTGTAGATTTATTTTCATTTGGGAGGGAGAGCGCAGAGAAAGGAGAAATATGGGTTTCTTTAGTGGATAAATTGAGACTTAATTCAGGCACATTGCAGGGATTGTGCTGGCTTCCTAAATTCTAATTTGTATTGATAATACAAATTACAGCTTTACAAACTGAAGTGTGCGCACATCAAAATTCCCAGTAAAAATTATTAACTCATATAAAGCTGTTACCTTAAGTAGGAAATAGAAAATTGGTTGATAGTGCTAATGGGATAGTGCCCAAAAATGAAGAAATGTGAAGTTAATATCCATGGATAGGCGAGGTTTAGTTTGCACCTTCTCTAATATCGTGTTTATATCGAGATAATACTGGATGTTTTGGTAGCGAAGACTTACCATCTGAAAAACAAAGTGTGCGAATAACACCCAGAATATGGAAAGGCAGTTTCTGAAGAACTTCGTGCAAGTCTTAATACTTAGAAAAACAAGCACATGCTCAAGAGTTATAACTGTCCTGTGCAATTACTTCTGAGTAATACGCTTTGTTGGTTGTTGTGCTGCTCTTCTAACTGCTGAAACCTCAGGTGTGAAACTCAAGAGTCAGAGAGTAGTCATCACAGAAATAACTTCTTAAAATTCGTGTGATTAATACATTACTAACTGCACAGATCTTCTGCTTTGCTGACTGTAAAGTATCCAAGCATGTGGTTATTACATTTGTCATCACAGTAATTTTATTCCATGCTGTATGTTGTACAACTGTGTCATATCATAGTTGCTAAGCATGTTATTGAACAAGGTTTTTTTTTTTTAAAGAGGAAGCTGTAAGATTGTTGAATATGAAATATTAATCTTCATGTGTTCAGACTGTAAGAATACCATAAATTCAAATCATCGAAGCTATGTTCAGTGTTGCGATGCTTGATTTTTTTTTTTTTTGATGTTTAACTTCAGTGATACTAAGTCATTACAGTGACAGTGTAATTTAATGTCATTTTTTTCAACTAAGGAAATTAATACAGTGTGTACAAAATAGATTTAATATATTGAAGGCATGTTCCAAACGTAGACGTAATCCTGCAAGTATTTCCCTCATTACTCTTGTATCTAGCCCCTAAAGCTTTTTTTATTGGGTTAGTTTAATACACATTGCTAGATAAGATGTGAGTAAATGATGGTGATTACTGGAGAGAACAGAGTTAATCTAACCCAGTTTTAATTGTATACAATTTAAATATTGATGTCATTAACTTACACAGTTGCATATTCTTACTGCTGCGCGTATGCTCTTCTAAGTAGGAGGCTCAGGGGACTCACCATTTCATAATTCATTCTGCACAGCTTGTGCAGTTAACTACATTTACCTGTGTTTCACTTGCTTTTAAAGTTGAATGACTTAAAATATTCTGCAGCAGTTTTGTTCTATGTTAACACTGAGTTTCATTTTTTTGAGGTATGTTTAAATCAGCAGATTTATCTATTGTTGCGTATTTAAAAATGCTGATTTAGAAGGCTGGTTATCGATTCATTTTTCTATAAAATGTTTATTAGTGTAGCACAAGGATCAGCTGTTTTGTGGGTGAATGAATGAAGCTATTTTTCTGTTGTCTGCAAGGTTAGCGTACACAGAAGGGCTCAGGTGTAGGGCAGGATTTTTGTCATCATATAGACTTGTCACATATTCCTTTGTAACTTGAACTTAATTCAGGTAATTCTGCCCAGTTTTCTTTCTCTCTCTGAAGCTATACTTCCTTGGCTAATTTAAGGACTGCAGTTTGAGGTTTTGGGCAGTACAGATGGGTTTATTCCTGCGCAAATGTGGCTGTTCATTGAGGTTAATTATCCATAAGGTCCTGACTTATGAGGCTACTAGAATAGCTGTTAACTATGAATAATTTAGTACAGCATCATATTGCATGCCACTTAAGAAGGCCTCTGCCTGTGAATCCTTATTATCTTGTTGAAATCCACTCAATAGTATGAAGGTTACTGCTTGCATTGATATTTTATTGTACTCTTCTCATTCAATTTTAAGATTTGTCAGTGTACAAAGGCAATGTGAATATTTTATGGTGATAAGTAATAAAAATACCTGTGCAAGAGTAGGTATAGTTTGTTTTTGAAAAGTTGATGTATTGAACCAGTCTTCAGTGTTAAATTGTCTTTTAAATTTATTTTAAATCTTACACTGACATAATGCAGTAAGCATTTTCTCCACTGAGATTTATGTAGTTAAGACAATTCACATCTTAGAATATACTTTTAGGCGATACCTCATTATGGGGAAAGGAAAGAGACTTAATGAAAGACTTGCTAGCAAGAGTACAAGATATCAGTGCTTTCTACAAATTGTCCTAGTTGCTCATACGTCTGGCTAGAGCAGACTGTGTGTGCATCATATTACAGAGACTTTTTCAGGAGAAAAACTGCAAATACAGAACTTTGAAGCAGTTCCAAGTGCAGATAAATTTACTGTATGCCTTTAGGAGACTTGATCATTATAACTTAGCGCTGGATATGTTTTTTAAGAATGCTAGAACAATAGAGTTCTGTCGTTATCATAAACTAGATTTTTCACAAAAACACCTCAAAACGTTAGGGAGGAGCTTCCTCAAGAAAAAAGTTGCTTTGGAAATGTCAAGGGAAGAACATAAGAATATGAACGTGTAACAGAAGCGGTAGTGAAAAAGTTTTCTTTGGGGCGTTTTGGGGAGAGAGACTGATGCTTTATGATATTTAAGGAGGGTCTGTCAGACGTCTGGGAAGGTTTTTCCCCTTTCTGACTACTTCCAGTTTTTCATTAGTGCTCCCATTCTCTATCTCAACTAGTAAGTTTTTCTGCTATAAGAAAGAAGGGAATCCCCTCCCAAGAAAAACCGGGAGACAGATTTTCAGTCCTTCTGCAGCGTTTTTAGAAAGGGTTCTGGTGTTCTATTTTCACCCCTTCTAAAAATGACAGTGGAAGCATGTTCTCCTCCTTCTCTCCCCTGCATTGTCAGGCAGATGGGGAGAGAGGCAAGTGAACATCAGGAATGGTACCCGATGGAGAGGATTTTGGCCAGAATATGTGTTTGTTAGTCATTATGGGCCTGTTCATTGGGATGCTCTATTATAGCTGTACATATCTTAACTCATCTTTAGAATTGTTTTGTAGGTCACTTCCAACCTCGTTTAGAAAGTAGAACTTTTTTTTCTTTTCCAAATGAGATTTGCTGTAATATATGTGATGCTGTTAGAAGTTGACACAGTGACATACAGTCATCCCTTGGTGCCTGCTTCAGCGATTGAAGATAAAATAGGCCTTTTATCTTTTTGTGCTCCTTCACAGGGTAGTAAGTAATTTAGGTGTCCCTTCAGGGTTGGTAGTTAAATGCTAAGATCTTGCTAGATGTGTTTATTTCTCCTTAAAGGCGAGGATTCAGATGGGTCCCTTTGAACGGGCACTCTTTGAGCTGTACATTGTGGGGTTGTTTTAATGAACTCTCAAACCTCTAATAGTTCTGCAGTTTACTACTGACTCAACCGATACTTTGATGGAAATGCAGCTTTGTTTACAGGTGGAAAGAACACATTATGTTGTTCAGCCCTGGTGTAAATTTTTAAAGGCTGTTTATTTTCAAATTGGGAGCTTAAAATTAAGTGGAAAATTAGTGGGACTTTCCTTACTCCAGAGCGTTTTGATCTGTATTTTAATTGTCTTCTCTCTGCAAATGCTTTTTACGTTGAAATAAACYATAGTTTACTCTACTAGGCAGCCATGAAAAGTTGAATTGCTAATTTTCCTGATGCAAGTGATAAAAGGTGTCTATATGCATAGTACGTGCTCGTGCTTTTCTGATACACATGGTGTGCCTGKATTCTTCAGATTCTGATTTGTCCGAAATGTGATAATGATTTCAATTACTGTAAATAATTAATGATCTATTGTATCTGTGGGTAGCTGTTGCTGGGCTTGGCTGAATCATGAACACAGGTTGCAGACCTCCTCCTTTGGAGAAAATGGTGCATCTCTTCTTGCCGGGCTCATAACTAACATTAAGGCAGCGCAACGAAGCGAGGGCACAGAGTATCCCACCTGCAGCCGTTACCTTTTTYGCTGCAGCGTGTCACGCACTGTGGTTAAAGCTCCCTGAGCGTGGCATGCCTCTGCAGATGCAAGAGGTGAGCTGCTCCCTGCAGTCTCTGAGGATAGTAGGTAGGTAGGAGGGAAGAGGAGGTGGAAGGCTATACATTTGTCTACCCGAGTTTCCTGGTATCTGCGAGGAAGTTCCTCTGTGAATATGTGCACTGTGACTGCAATAGTTAATGGCAATAGAAAGGCAGAAGTGCCTGAAAGACTTTTTTTTTTTTTTTTTTTTTTAACGTATGATTTTATGGGTGCTGTGTGCAAGAACAAGCTATCCTCCAAAGCTAGAGGTGTGGGAGGAAACAGACTATGAAGTTATATTCTGCCTTTTATTTTTGTGTTTAAAATAAACTTTCCCCTGTTGCTGTTGGGATGTGTCAGTTAAAGTGTTGCATTTAAAAAAATACTACCTAGCTGATGGACTGTCATTGTTTTGATACGATTCCCTAACCAGAAGTTTATTAAAGCCTTGATATTTATTGTTTCTTATTTAGCTTTTATCAAGTGGTGATTTTATGCAATGGCGTCAAGCCACAGTTCTTCACCAGTGCCTCAGTCAAACAGCAGTGATGCTTTCTTTAAAAAGGAAATGGATGCCACAAAACGTTTTCGACCTGTGCAGTCACTGCCTGATGTCTGTCCCAAGGAACCTACAGGTAATGTCGGTGTCGAGGAGAGTGAAAATGTAGTTAAATTTGCTAATCCGTTTACAATTGTTCAGTCACATTTTCTCGTATACTGGGTGTAGTGTACTAAGCCATAGTCTTATTTCAAAGTATGCTGTAATTCTGCTTTATGCCACCCAGTGTCCCTTTGGAGCAATGGGAGAGCCTTCCTATTTGCAGCGTTTTTTTAGGTGTCCGCATTATAGCTGGGATCTTGCTTGTGTGATTCCACATCATAGCTACGATCCGTACTACATGCAAGAAGAGGGTATATTCTGTCAGAGCCTGTAACATATCTGTTCAGCGTGCCTGGAGTCTAGCACTGTGAGAAGTCTCTGGTGCTGTCGTAAAACCAGGTTTTGGTCGCAGTTACAGCTGCTGTGGTATACTAAAACTTAGTTTATAAAAAGGGGTAGGTGGGGTGGGATCTTAAGAATTACGAAATATAATGCTAATGAATTTCAACTGTCATTCTGATCAAATTCAGATTATTAAAAGTATGTTTGTGGTTGGAATTTTTTTCTCTTCAGTAGAAGCTAATGTTTTTGAGCTAAATATGTTTAATGAGTGTGAATACACCACTGTGTTCAAAACTCATGTTGGTTAATCTGATAGAAAAAATGCAAGTTAAAGTGTTGCAGAAGGAGAATATCACGCATCTTTTGCATAGATAATTCTGGTCCACTATGTAATTGTGAAAACATGGTTTGCTTAAGAACCGCACTTTAGCAAAAATACAACTTGCAGTTTCTCACCTTAACAAACTGTCTTGTCTTTTTTGCTGCAGGCGATCCCAGTAATTTATGTGACAGCCCATCTCTAGTTGTGGATCAGCACAGATGGACTATTTATCATTCCAAAGTCAATCTTCCAGCAGCACTAAATGATCCTAGGTTAGCAAAAAGGGAATCTGATTTCTTTACAAAAACATGGGGAGTGGACTTTGTGGACACTGAAGTCACGCCTTCATTCTACCTCCCACAGATCACCAAGGAACATTTTGCATTATACCAACAGGAAATCACTCCGGTAAGAACCCAGAATTAGATGCACATAGTACTAGGGGCTAGAAAGAGATTTGGGATCCTTCTTCTAATTAGAGATTGTCCCTGTTAGTAGTCATCATACAGTTAGCTGATAATTAATTTGTTCTTCAGTGCTTGTTGACTCTTCATTAGGCATTTCTTGTTTTATAATCTCAGTATTCGTAGTGTGGAAAATGCTGTCTAAATTCTCTCTAGGCAATTTCTTTTTTTTTTTTTTAATTTGTATTTCTGAATACTGTGCTCTGTACTAGGGCTTACAGTTCCTATTTATTCTTTCTGATTGTTAATCCTTTTTCTGTAAGGCTTGTTTAATGATTGGGCTCTACAGTACAACATAGCATTTTCAGACCTTTGCATCAAATATAAAACATGACTATGTGCTGCAAGGCTTGGAGATATTTTCTTAAGAGTGTCTAATGTAAACATTTATACGTGAAGTTCTTAAACTATAAATAGGCCTATTATCTTGATGATTTCTTTTGTAACAGGCAAGTTTAAGCTACATCTAAGGACACCAGGACCAGTAGCAGACTTCTACAAACTCTTTAAAATACAGGTGTCAGTAAGTATGTAGTATTCTTTCTTTTTTTAACTGAAAGAATTTGTAGAAGTCTCCCACTGTTTTCTGCTTCCTTGGTTTGTAGCTGATTTTTTTGCTGTTACAGAATTAGCTGCAGGAAGTGTTACTTATGTGAATCGTAGATAAAGTATGTGGAAGGGAATTGTCTGTGACTGAACTATTGCCATTATTTCACACATTCAACATTTAAAACATGTAAGAGCTCATCCGTTAGCGTGTAATGCAGTGACTGCGAAATGAAAGAAGATTTTAGCAAGAGGGAACTGACCCGTGATGTAGCTTCTAGCAGAGATCTGGCTAACATTGGTGTTCTTTAGAAACGGAATTTCTCACCACTATGGTTTCTGGTGGTGTTTACACTGGTGGATGAAATTTGAAGCTCAGCGTGACGAGACAAGATACGTGGTTTCAGCAAGGTGGTCATTAGTAAGAGGTGGAAGCAATTTCTACTTCGATCCGATTTGATTTAGCAAAGAAAAAGCATTCGTTGTGTGTTAGTGTGATTTCTGAATTAGACAGCAAATAAATGTTTGGATATGTAGTTACAATTGCTCTATGGTTATATCTCATTATGTAGAGAGGTTATTACACCTCTTCGATAACTTTTGTGTTCATTTTCTCTTGAGATGTAAAGATACTGAAAAAACAGCATATCGATCAAAAATTTCAACCTGTGTTACCTTTCACCTGGACAAACATCATCTGAGCTTTTAAGAGGAAAAAAATATTATTGTGAACTTGTCAGAATTATTTGGTGTAATATAGTATGTTTCACTGAAAATTTTCTGAATGTTCTGTTTCAAAGAAAAAAAAATCTTTTTAAAGCCTCAAAGTAATTCTTTAATATATTTTCTCTTTTACAGAGAGAGAAGGTTCATGAAAGATGCAAGAATATTTGTACTCCTAAAGATACCTTCGACAGGACTCTATTACACACCCACGGTACAGTCAAAGCCTTCCTTTAGTCGTTAAAAAGTAATTTCTTTAATGACTGCTATAGCAGAATGATCATCTCCTTTACTTGCTCAAGGGCATCATGTGCAAAAATAGCTGCTGGTGAACAATAAGTGAAAACCCTGACATGGTTGACTAGAAGTATTCATGACCACTGCTGATATTTTATAGGTCAAAACGCTTGTGATACCCGCTCTTAAACTTTTCCTTGTCGTGTTTGCATTCATGGCAGGTCATTATGTCCCTGGCAGTGTTTTCTTTTAACTTCCTTTGGTTAAGATCCATTGAAACTGTTGCATTAAATTTCTAGCAGCTGTTGACTTTGCAGTGAAGAATGGCAGTGCTGGGCCATTCCTGTGCCTCTGCCATGAGGATCACAGAATGSCCAAGGTGGAAGGTGACGTCTCAAGATGGTCTAGTCCAACCACCTGCTCAAGCAGGGTCACCTRTGGGAGGACAGTGTCAGGTTGGGTTTTGAATTTATCCACGGATGAAGATTACACAACCTCTCTGGGCAACCYGTTTCAGTGTTTGACCACCCTCACAGTAGAAGTGTTTCCTCACGTTCAGATGGAATTTTCCGTGTATCAGTTTCTGCCCATTGCCTCTTGTCCTGTAACTAGGCACCACTGAGAAGAGCCTGCTCTGTCGTCTTCACACCCTCTCAGCAGGTATTTAAAAACATCAGTAAGATCCCCCCTGAGCTTTTGCAGGCTAAACAGTCTCAGCTCTCTCAGCCTCTCCTATGAAAAACGCCCCGGTCTCTTWATCATCTTTGTATCACTTCACTGGACTCGCTCCAGTATGTCTAGGTCTCYCTTGTACTGGGGAGCTCAGAACTGGGCCCACTGCTCCAGATGTCTCACCAGTGCTGAGTGGAGAGGGAGGATCACCTTCCCTCAACCTGCTGGCAATTCTTTGCCTCGCACAGCCCAGGGTGCTTTGCCGCCAGAGTGCACTGCGGGCTCGTGGTCAGTTTGTGGTCTGCCAGGACCCYGGGTTCCTCCATCCCTGCAGGGATGCTTTCCAGCCACTAGACCCCTAGTGTGTACTRGTGCTTGGGGTTTATTCCTCTCCAGGTGCAGGACTTTGCCTTTTCCTGTGTTGAACTTCTTGAAGTTCCACTCTGGCCAGTTCTCTGGTTAGTATTTCTCTGATTACGGTTAGCAAAGACTACGTGGCAAACTTTTTCTGGTGTCCGCAGCTGTAGCAAGGCTGAATTTCAAGATTTTATGGAAGTASTTCAGCTAATATGAAACTGGACAAAGGGAAGCGAGAGGCAAAATGAAAAACAAAAGACAAGCAAAAGGAAAAAAACCACTCATAACCTGGAGCAAACTTYTAATATTTAATTTATTTTAATTTATTTTTTTCAAAAATGTTAGCATAAAAGGGTTCATTTGCCAATCACTGTTTGATCAGGCTTGTCTATATCAATGTCTACAGGTGAAGCAGCAAGAAGCATTCGGTAGTTTACTCCTTTTGATCAAGTTCTTTCARTCAGCTTTCTTCCTCCTTTTCCATGCGAAAGGAAGCCCTTCTGTAGGGTTTCTCTGTATTTTGTGTTATTTTGGAATAGCTGTTCCTGAATGAGTCGGTTTGTGGCGCATACTGCAAAATAAAAGTTCCTTCTTCAGGCTTAGCTTAATCCATTTTGAAAGAGGCTTTTGTTTTAAARAGAGAAAATTACTGTGCCACCAAAGTAACTGGGAGCTTCTTGTGTAGATGGACAGTTCCTAGTAGAAGCATCATTTGCTAAACTGAAACTCCGTATTTTCCATGGTTTCTTTTGTTGGCGTTGCCTGTCTTCCTCTAACTCCAGCTGACAAGACTTGGCCTTTCACGTCCGTAACAGTCGGTCTGTCCAAAGACTGAGGACAGCAGGATGATTCCTAGGTTGCTTTTTGTATTTCAAAACAAATAAAGTAGCAAACAAATAAAATAAGAACCAAAGAGGYGAGAGAAATGTGGAAGATAATGCTGATGCAGCACTTGCCATGTTTGTCAGGGATGAGTAGACCGTCCAGCTGAGGTATGGGCTTGTTGTTTTTAAATTCCTCAACTTTTTTGGCCTCCAACGTGCCCCCTCTTCATGATGCACRCTAAGTTAATGAGTAGGGGAAGAAAAAGGGATTTTGGCTGAACCTCAAAAGTCTGAATTTGCCTTTTCTTCAAGTTCTGCTGGGGTACAATGATGCACCTCTTTTCCCAGCTCAACTATCTTACCCTCTGCAACTGTCAGGTCAGCTTCCTTCAAGGGAAGGGCTACTTCTGTGATACTTGCTCAGTGCGCTCGGGRCCCTGTCCTGAGTCCTCATTCATTCTTCTTGCCAGACTTTGTGCATCCATCCTCCAAGTGCTGTGCGGAAGTGATTATATGGGCAACTTCAATCTGGAGCATTGAATTGGGGTGATGTTAGAGGGACCTTTTACTGRCCCTTGCTAGTTGATGGAACAGTGYGTTAAGGAATGTGAAGTGCTAAGTAAATTGCTTTGTTTTTGCTGTCAAAGCAGCTGAGTGCGAGCACCTTTGAATACTCTGAGCRTGAGACCTAAACTACAAAGGAAAACGGAGTGTTTCGAAGAATCAAAATATTTCAGGTTGGAAGACACTTCAGAAGGTCTTTACTGCAACTGCCATCTCAAAGCCAGATCAGCTGTGAGGTCAGGCCAAGCCGTTTAGGGCTTTATCCAGACGAGCCTTGAAAACCTCCAAGGATGGAGAGTATCTAGCATCTCTGGGCAGCCTGCTCCAATGCTTGATTGTCCTCGTGGTGAAAAAGGTTTTCTTGTTCAGTCAGAACCTTTCGTTTTAATTTATAACCACTGTTCCCTGTCCGCCCCCTGTGAGGAACCTGGCACTGTTGTCTTGAAAACTTCCTCATAGGGTTTCATAGTGTTGAAGGTAATTGTTTTCCATTGTTTGCTCTTGAATGACTATTTGTATTTTGTTTAATTTTAGATAAATCCAGGACAGATCTGGAACAAGTACCTAAGGTATGGTTCCTGTGCACTCTGACCTTTTATAAGGATTTCTCACATGTAGTCTTGAATATATGAATGTACTCTTTTCTTTGTAGAAATTTTGTCCAAGCTGATTCTCAAGAGGATCTGCAGTGCTCAGAATTTACAACTAAGAACAATCTGGTTTTTATTTCTTTTTGTTGTTGTTTCCTGTGGTCTTGATTTTTCTCCTACTTAAAGTAGAATACAAATGCCATTAATTCTTTCATCTTTAATTGTTAAAACCTCAGAGCTGGGCAAAATTAGCCACTCTGTGTTCTAGGAGGAAAAGGAAACTGAAGAGTTTGATAGAAACTTGAATATTGCATAGTGTACAACTTAGCACTTGGTTTAACTCCTTGAATTCGTGAGCGAAGCGCTCTTGCATACGTGATTGCAGCATATATGATGTGGGGTTTTTGTGACAGGCTGACAAAAGACAAAACTCCAGCTTCCATTTCAGTCTGARTAATTTTTTCTAGGTACATTAAGAAGTGAGAGTGCTAATATGGATCAGCATCTCTGTGCCAGTTGTGTAGGCTGTTAAGTGAATAGCTGTCACTGCAATGTTTAAAGTCCAGGAAACAAGAATGTTTGAGTGTGGTGCGATGCTATAGTCTATGCTGAACCTTTTAAAATTACGCTTCATAAATACAGGGAAAAGGGTACTACTGTCTGCCTGGAAGCTCAAGGTTTGTACCAGTTTTGTCAATTAAAAATAACATTATCAGAGAGAATTTTAGGTTAATAGTTCTCTGAGATGTGTAGAGTTAATATTACATGTTACTGACTCTTTCTGTGACCAGCATGTTTGCTACACTGTGCTAAAGGAGATCAAGTTGAGGCTCTGTTCCCTCCCAGGCAACACTTGCTGCACCCTGGCAGCTGGCTGGATCTTCAGTCTGGTAGAAGCTACGGCCCCAAAAATGAGCACATTGGCTGTAGGATGCCCCTGCTATTGAAGAATGTTTGCTCTGATCCTTTAGAGGACCCACCTGCAGTTTAATGCTGCCTACATTTTCATGCTCGGGATGTTTAGAT
Organism: Oceanodroma leucorhoa; assembly: GCA_030449065.1. NCBI lineage: Eukaryota > Metazoa > Chordata > Aves > Procellariiformes > Oceanodroma > Oceanodroma leucorhoa. The sequence continues at coordinate 164,433 of JASVER010000211.1, forward strand.
CATCTTGGGTGCTTGATAACCTATGTAATTTTGGAGGTGTGACTTCCACTTTTAGGAAGATAAGACTTTGTCAGATCACACAAGCTTTTAAGATGTAAAGTAAATGGGTTATAAGGTCTGGAACGAATTTGTTTGCCTGGATAAATGAAAATTTGGTTTTTGAAAAATCAACAAATAAGGTTAGTTTCATGAGACAGGAGGTGTGTTAAACTGGGGAGGAAAATGTAGGARTGAGAGAGGTGCATTTATTTCTTCTGTTTTTTCTGTTTCAGATTTTTATGAAACCTGATTTTGCCTTGGAAGATTCCTTAACATTTAATGCCGTTTTACCATGGTCTCATTTTAGTACTGCTGGTGGAAAAGGAAATCGTGATGCAGCTTCCTCCAAGTTACTTCAAGAAAAGGTACAACTTTCATACAAGATGTTGTTATCCATCACAGCTGTTACTACAGAGGAACTCCACTGCTGCTGTTCTGTACTGGTTGTTGAGGCTCTAACTATTGTGGGCTTCGTTATCTCACATTTTAYATCAGGCTGCAGATTGTTAGTAAGCTATGCAGGAAGCATCTCGCTGAAAGAGAACTTTTTTTCCCCTGCTAAATAAATGCATCTATCAAATCTGGAAAAAAGAATCTGTATATGRCATAATAATTGGCTGTTCATGACCACTAAAACTTAGTGAAGCAGGTATATATTGAGAACTTCAGAGATGTGGAGCTGTTTGTTAGGGAGGAAGATCAACTCCATGAGAAGGAAAAGCTAGAGGTTGTACACCGTTTAAAACTATCGCTTTCTYACATCTCAGGAAAACTCCAGATTCAAGGCACTGTGGTTTCTGTGCTAAAAGAAATACTAAATCCTGAGGTTTTGTATGTCAGGAGCTTCCTCTTACCTTTTGTTGTCATGTCATCTGCACTGATCCATTTTTGCATTTCACAAAGGACTTGAGTGGATTGGAGAGCATGAAAGCAGAGCTGTTTCTTTTGTATTGGAAACAGAAGTCTTTACTTGGTCTTTTTTTTGTTGGTTGGTTATGTAGTCATAGTGTAGAAAATCCCATAATGAATCATTTTAATGGTACAAATACCCAGAAAATGCTTATAGAAAATCTACATTAATTTTGGAGTCTGGTTTCTAACTTTGGTTTTCCCTCCTGTTTAACCTACTAAAACTCTGGGAGCTAGGGGAGAGAAAAAAAAAGTAGTGAGGTGCCTTAAGAAAAAAAATAACATGAGATCTTCTGGAAGATGTGTTCAGATTTCCAGGAGTTAGTCTTCCTGCTCTTCCTCCAGGTCAGGAGGAAGAGAACGGGCTCTGGAAGCTAACTTGATCCTTCATTGGGTTGTCCTCCACACCTAAAGTTGGAGGAGTACTTCTTTGGACTTTCTTGTGGCAGTTGCTGTCTGGAGATGAAAAAGCAGTGTCTGGCATACGCTTTAAACTCGCAAAGCGAGCCTGGCAGCAGCAGGATGGACGCTCAACATGGAGCGAAGGAGATCCAGAGCCCTCTCTGATGCAGTGGAGTGAAAATAAGGCTTTGAATAGCTGTGAGCCACGCTTCTTTGGAGAGGTGGTACAAATACCTAAAGAGTGTAAAACAGTTCTGTGGCTTCCGAAGYCACGTGCCTGATAAAGAAGTTACTGCACTGCTTCATGTTACTGAAATGGGCCCAAACTTTTTGTGTTACTTTTTAAAGGCTCTGAACTGCACAAAGTTTACACTTACAGCGTGTAAATAGGCACCCTGGTGCCATAATTATGCTTAGCTCCAGGCACTATTTTTCAACAGGATTTGGAAAAATCTGCCTTAAGCACACGTGCTTAGCAGCTTTTGGACTGCTGCTGATCTGCTTCAACAACTTCCCCCCGACTTTTTTTTCCTCCTTACCTCCTTCCATGTCATGCCCTACAATGGAACTGTAAGCTCTTTGAGGCAGGTACTGTCATTTTGTTCTGGTTGTTCTACCTCGCTCAGCATAGTGAAGGGACCTGGGGCATCTGGTTGGTACAATCACATAAATGATCGTAATAACCTTTTCTTTGAGCCCTGTGTCACGGTCTGTCTCAGCTTTTCCTGTGGGCTAGGTGTGTCACAGCTCCTCGGTAGAGGATGTTTTTGCTTAAACGTATTACAAAAAAGATGGATTTGCATATTGTATAATTCCCCGGCATTAAATACACGCAGGATGAAAATAATTGTAAGAAGGAAACATTTTCCAGCTGATTTTCTTTCCATCTCTGGATGGGCCTTTTGAAATTCAGCATGAGGTTTGAGTGCTTGGCACCTCTTAGAAACCAGGTCATCTGAGTACCAGCATTCAGATGAGCATCCTAATGCCTCAGTCCTTTGAGTTTGCATATTCAGCATAAGCCAGAACACAGAGCTTTTACAACTCAAATAATCAGGCCAACCCAGTAGTCCGGTAACTGTTCAACATAGAGAATTTGAATTTCAGGCTCTAAACATGTAGGCATATTCTGTCCCTGGGAGTCCCACAGTGCCAGCGCACATGAAATAACGTTTAATAGGAACTCCGACTGGTTGGCAAAAAAACAACTGCARCCAGAGATATCCTGAGGATTTTTCTACGAAGAAGATGCTGCAGCCTTTTTAAATGAACAGAGCCATTCCAAAGCCATGTCATCAAGTATAGTCGGGCTGCATCTTTAGCAACTTCAGTGACCCAAAGTATATAGCATATTTGCATATGTATACTGTTCTTACTTGTAAGCCAGTATCCAGAGCTAACTCCTGGTTAATGGCTGTATTGTAACAGTGCCAGTGTGCAACCAGCCAGTGGTACAAAAGCTTGGGTATTTGAAAATTATTTGCTTTTCTACCTTGTAATTTTCAAGCAGGAGAGGCATCAAGTCAGCCTTCCCAAAGTGATTTTGAGCTCATTTAAAAACAAATGATCAAACCACAATGGGTAGTTATTTGCTTGCTAATCTGACAAAGGGTTTTRATTTTTATTAGCAAAATTTCCTCGTGATACAACGAGACAAATATCCCGAAATTAGATTTGCACGGTGATAAACTTGCCAAGTCATAACAACACTGTTCGTTTTTCTTCCTCTGTCCTCTTTCTAGCTGAGCCATTATCTGGACATTGTGGAAGTCAATATTGCTCATCAGATTTCTCTGCGCTCGGAAGCATTTTTTCATGCAATGACCTCTCAGCATGAGTTGCAGGACTACCTCAGAAAAACCTCCCAGGCTGTAAAATTACTTAGAGAGAAAATCTCCAAAATTGATAAAGTAATGTGTGAAGGATCACTTCGAGTTTTAAGACTGTCACTCACCAGAAATAACTGTGTAAAAGCATACAATAAACTGAAGTTAATGGCTACTGTACACCAAACACAGCCCACRGTACAGTTGCTGCTATCTACTTCGGAGTTTGTTGGAGCTTTGGACTTAATAGCAACAACACAGGAGGTGTTACAACAAGAGCTTCAAGGCATTCACAGTTTCCGGTAGGTAACCATCTAGGAAATTAATAAAATGCAGGAAGAGCTAGAATGTGTTGAGCACATTATGTTGGCTGAAGGGGTTTGTTTTRCCTTTGTTTGTTCATTCTTGGAGGACATAGTACAAAAGGTACAAAATGTAAGTGTGGTATATGCAGTGTGACTAATGCATGTGCCAGAGATAATTTTTTTGGGGGGAAGGAACTTTTAACATCTAGATGCTTTGTACTCCATTCTTGTCTACAGGTGGTTTAGGGATGCAGAGATGAGAGCCAAGCTCTGGCTGGACCTTCGTCTTGCAGGGCTTGTAGCCCACAGCCGAGAGATGGTTTCCAAGTGGTGGTCTGCAATCCTCACGCGTGCAGCGCCCCGGAGATACAGTTCTTGCTGCACAGCTCCACTCCGGGCCGCTGTCTTTAGTGACTGACCTAGGCATGTGGTGTTACAGCAATATGCACGGACTATGTGATGAGTAGGTCGGCTTCCAGCCTGTGCTTGTGCTGGAAGGAGCTTTGCAAGCAAAAACCGGTGCAAAGCTATCAAGCCGTGGCTCAAAATGTGGTCTGAGGTTGGTCAGATGGGACGTGTTCAGCCACGTCTGCTTTTGTGGAGAGCTGTATTTACAGTGGCCAGGGGGTACTTTCTCTTGCTCCATCTGACTGAGAAATCCAGTTCTGTGAGCTGCTGAAGTTGGGAATGGAAGAAACAGTGGGAAGGTGCTGCCCAAGCTGCTGTTGCTACTGTTTTTTCACCCATGTGTGCTACAGTGATGGGAATTAGTGAGTCCAAGGTCCCGTGCTGGCTGCTTCTGTTAACAGTGGATGCTTAGAGCTCCACTTTGGAGATGCYGCTGCACTGGGCAAGGTCCTCTGTGGTATGCAAGAGTATTGCTACAGTAGAATCCTTTTAGCTGATGTAAAATAAGCTATCATAGCAGTTGTATACAGGATAAAAGCRTCGTATGCAAAGCTGCCGCTGTGGTATGATGCTGGCAGAAGTAGTGTAGGTTAAATCAGCTTTGAGACTTCCATCAGCCAGTTGGAGAGCTGTACACTTAGTTTTAAAAGTTGATGCTGGTTTTGTTTTGTTTTGTTTAGAGGTCATGTGGTTCCCAGCTTGCATAATAAAACCATGGTTGTTGCTCAATAACTGTAACAGGAATGTTCCGAACTTTATACGGTTACTACTCTTGTCCCATCTGCTCAGATGAGCTCCTCTTCTAACACCCCTTCTAGCTGGTTTGGAAAAAGACTCAAATTTTATGTAAAAAAGATCTCAGAAAAAGTCTTTAAAAAAAAAATTACATTAAAAAAATAATTTTTTTTTAAAGAGCTAATAAGCTATTGGAAGGAAAGTTGTTAGAAGCTGTTAGTCTTTTTCTTGTAGCTTAGATGGTCCATCTTCAGACACCTCGGTGCAGTTTCTTTCCTCTTTACTGTTCCTACTCTCAACCACTTGATTATGGTGCACAGCCCTTGACTGAGGCACATTTGTATTTACCTTGRTGATAGTGAGTGTACTTCTACAACCCTGTGACAACATCAGTCGGAATTAGTTCTGTTTTGCAATCAAGTAACCGCTGTGCTACGTCAGCAGAGAGTGCAGTTCTGTTGTCATTGTGATTAGTATATGTGATGTCCCAAGAAAGTGCCATTATTTTTAAATTACACTCTGATGTGGAACGTATTTGCAGGTAAATATTCATCTTGTCTGTAAAAAGTGATTTCTGTAAATAACGCTCAGTTGGTTGGTTTGGTAGAATTAAAATAGTGATGGGAGTGGGAAATGTCCCCTCTGCTTTGGATATTAAAGGCTCAGAAAGGTGAGTTAAACGCAGCCTAAGTCATCACCCCCACCAGAGATGCAAGTGCAGTTGAGAAGCCCAGCACAGTTGTTCCCAAGTCTCACAGTGGCCTGTGTGTATRGCATGTCTGGAGCAATAATGTGCAATGGAAAGACGGAGATCTTGATACTATGTTTTTAAAAATAGATAAAATTTAAAAAAAATCCTAAATACTTCAACTTTTTGCAAGAAGTACCAAATGGATGGTTTTGCTTTGTTCTGAGCAAGAATGCCACAATTGTCAAGTGAGTTAAATACCTGATTTATTTTAAGAAGAGATTAACTTCTAACTCAGTATCTCATTTTTCTAAATAATCAGTATCTCTTTTTTTTTCCCCTAAATAATTTGTATCTTATTTTTTAAAAAAAAACCACCTTGTTGCTTTAGTGTTGTGTATGGCAGCTTGCAGAATTTGCTTTTGAACAGACAGCTTTAAATTGAGTCAYGTAGCAGAATCATTCCATGTAAAGCAATAAGAAAACTATTCAGGTCATCCATATACAAAAATTATTCTCCTCTTGTCATGCTATACACAGGAAAAAGAAGTAATTTGATTCTAGTTATAGCAAAAAATGAAAGCACCTTAATGGTGCTGTGAAGTAATAAATTGGTGTCTTTAATCTAGGTTAATATACCCAGTGATTATATGTATCAGTCRTAACTGTATGATTATTGCTTGCTACTGCTATGGGATAGAATTAAAGTTTTAGAGCTCTTTAACCTATTCAAGTTCATCTTTTTAATTTCATAAAAAAAAATACTTACGTGTTAACTAAATTACAAATCTGTTCTGCCAGTTTTTGCATTRTTTTCACAATCCTTGTTGGGGTGATGGAGATCTGGTGATTTTTTTTTTTTTGCACAGGTATGCTGGCAAACCACAGATGTCTGGTAAAATTCTCATCTGTGTATTTTAAAAGAATTTTTACCCTGCACTCATAATTTTACATAGGAGAATTGTAGTATTCAGTCACTGAAAGGACCTGTTGTGTGACTGGTACCTCTTAGGAGATCATTGCCAAGGTGTTTTGCTGGAGTATGGATTAAGGTTTGACTTAYTCCTGCGTGTTTCAGGGTGGAGTGATTTTTTTGTTGTTGTTAGGGGCTAGAACATCTCGGGCGAAGTGGTGGCCCCAAGTGCTGGGAACTCTTGTTGGACRTTTCCATACCTGAGGTTTGAGAGGGCAGGTTACGTTGTGTTTCAGTGTAGTTAAGCACAGTTACAGAAATAATTTACTGAAGAACATCTTTGTGCTTACCTAAGTAAGAGCCTTTGTGTTGTGGGTATTAGTCCTGCAGTAGGTTTTGCAACTCATCATTACATTGCAAATAATTATCTTTAATTTTTTCTCTTGGGTTTGTTTTGAAATGTCCATGATGCAGCTGGCTTGGATTTTCTAGAGGCCATTTTAGCTTAAATTAGATATTTGAAATGTGTCCACTTTGTCCATTGCAGCCCATTCTTGACCAACAATTTCAAAAGCAGACACATCCCTGGTCATTTTAAAATTAAAAAAAAAAAAATAAAAATAACCTGTTTAACTCAGATCCAGCAAGATGCATTCAGTTCAGCTCAGTGCTGGGCTTCTGCACGGAGGAGCTACACTGGCATCGTGCTTCCTCGCACCCTGGCACTGACTTTGCCCTACGCTGGCTGCGAGGGCAGATCCTCTGGGCTTCGCGTCGGTGCAGCAGTGCTCCTACCAGGGAGTGCTAAGACACTTTTGCCGCTCTACGCAAGCTAACGGTCCAGCTACACCAAGGCTGAATTAAAGCCAGTGAGCCGTGCAGGYTCATCCTCCCCATTTTTGTATCCAGGTTTATCTAAAATATCACAGCTCCTGTTAATTCTCATTGGCGAAGTGTCTTTTTCTTTTTCTTTTTTTTTAAAGAAAAAGCTGTCTGATTTTTTACTTGGTGCTCTCAGCTCTGGGTGGAAGTTGGAAAGCCTGGGGCGTTTGGCATCTCTGAAATTCCCACTTTTAATTTTACTCTGCTAAAAGTTTCTCTAGCTGCACAACTTTTCAAGACTGGTCGACATTGCTGACTTGAGAAATTCCCTTGTGGTTCTGTATGACAACAGTATGTAAAATATGGTTTAAAATCTGCAATACATGGAAAAAATGTTTTTAATTTAGGGTAGCATAAAAATGGCAAATTTGAAAACTCTTTTGTGTTCTCTGAAAGCCATCCTGTAATGAAAAGCTATTACTGTATCTCAGTCATGTGAATTAAATCTGTGACCACATCAAAAGCTCAAATGTTTGAAGTGGAAGAACTTGCAGGCTGATGAGTTGAGGAACTGGACGAGCAAAAGAAGTATTCCTTCTTTTTAACACCTATATACATACAAGCACTGAGTATTCTTGGTTCTGGTTCACTTCATTGGGAAGACAGGTACTCGGCACCTTCCAAAAAAAAAAAAAAAAGCCCTACATCCAGTTTTTACCCTCCATCAGTATTCAAGTCCATATGTTTTGCTGCAAGGTGACGGTGCCTCTGAAAAATGCTCTAAGTGAAAGATTTCAGCCTCCCATTAGGCCAGCGTTGATTGCACGGTAATTACCTGCTGGGTGGTTATTTTCTTCARCTGTGAACTAATGATTCATTTTCAGGTTGATGATTTAGCTCATATCTCAATGGCTGTTTTTCTTAGGCATCTTGGCTCACAGCTTTGTGAACTGGAAAAGCTGATAGATAAAATGATGATTGCAGAGTTTTCAACTTATGCTCGCAATGATTTAAATAGACCCCTAGAAGATGATTGCCAAATTCTAGAAGAGGTATGTCTGTTATTGAAATAAACTGTCTGATGAATATGTTTGCATCTTTAACATACTTAATTAACACCAACTAATTCACTCAGGTCCCTARTAGCAACATTATAATTTTACACTATTTCTCTTCTCATCCAAACCTCCCCCCACCCCTTTTTTTTTGYGCCTGATAAAGTTAAATAATTGTAACTAAACTCATGGAACTGCAATGCAGTCCTACTTTATTTTTTTGAAATAATCAATTTTCTTTTCTCTGAATAAATGTATACTGAGTTCACTTCATGAACCTCAAATGTAAGTGGAAAAGAACATGGACTCTCTTATCTACTTGACTGTAAAATTTCAGTTTTGCAATGAAAGCTGATAGCTGCATGTTGTTCTCATTCTGTCTCCCTATGCGTTTATGGGTGCTTATATCAAGCATATGCTTGCCCTGAATACGTGCTTCATTTGCAGTGTATATATATATATATTCCTCATTCCTCTGAAGATCATAAACATCTGAAGATTAAGCTATTGTGATTGCCTTCTAGCCAGGAAAAGATTTTTCAGGATTTTGCCTGTACGATTCTTCAGTAATCGCTAGACCCTMTTAACTGTTTAGTCTTGTTTTGTCCATGGGTTTCATGAAATATGGTGAATGGCGAYAGCACGTAAATATTCCCATTTCTGCCCTCCAGTTTCTTCCCACCTCCGTGCTGCAATGTGATAGCCTCTCACTTGTGCTGGTGCAATTGTATTTAGTGTCATTCTTGCTCAGGGGAAGGAAGCTCACTAATCTTTAGAAATACCCATGTTTTTAAGCACAAGTGGGTGAGCACAACTGAGGAACAGGCATGAAAGGGACTGGGAGGAAGGGACTGCGTTAGCTGGTGTTGCCACAGGGAACTTTGTGTAGTTAAATCGTGATATTAGTCTCAAGGCTCTGGACTGATCCAAATCCTGTTCACCATGTGTTTGATACCTGAACTTTCTTACCGCTGTGCAATTTCGTAAAATTGTTTCTTGTCCTCACCTTGATATTTTTAGTGTGGTTTTTTTATTTTCTTTTTTCTTCTTGATAGGAGAGACTTGTATCACTAGTATTTGGACTTTTAAAACAAAGAAAGCTAAATTTTTATGAAATATATGGAGATGAAATGATTATTACTGCAAAGAACATAATTAAACAGGTAAGCCAAACACTTCTAACGTATCTGACAAGGTTGCCTCAACCGCCTACAAATTATTTTTTAAGTAGTTAAGAACACCTGTGATGAAGTCTTCTGGTGGCTGATGGTCCCTCATTTAGAGCAGTTAGGCTTGCAGGCACTAAGGACGTCCTGAAGCAGAGGTCTSTTTGCAGAAAAGACCTTCTGGAAGGAGTAGGTGGCACAAATACAGCAGATCACAGCTTTCTCTGTATAATTACCATTGTTCTGAATTCCCTGATTTTAGCTTAGTTTTTTTCTTTCTCTTAACACACGGSTTTCCTGAATAGTATAGTTGCGTCATAACACCGTGTTTAAAAAAAAAAAAAAGACCACCCAATAAAACACAAACAAAAAACAAACCAAAAACCAAAACCACACCAAAAAGCTCCCCCCCCCCCCCCCCCAACCCTCCAGAAAACAAAACCCCCAGGTTCTTGGTGTAAATACATAAAAGAGAATCAAAAAACTTGCCAGTTGAAACAATCAAATTCCCAACAAATGCTACAGAAAACATTGCTTGCCTGAATGTTAGCACCGACCTAGCRTAGGCACATGATAAAAGGTTGGAAAACATCCTTGCCTTTTTCTGAGAGAGCAAGGTGAAGTAATGAAGAAGGTAGAGGAAGTGCTTGCCTAAAAATTGTTTAAAAAATGAATCCTTGTCCACATTGCTGCTGCTGTTTGCCATTTAGGGTAGTGTGTCTGTCTTTTCAAACCAAAAATCTTTGTAGATAAAACCAGCTAAAATCAACGAATGAACAAAGTTTAGATGACTTCTTTGGGGAAAAATGCATGGAATATTTTGGACAGTAACATGATGGCTTTTGTTTGCAAACAAAAACTGTAGATTGAACTTTTGAGTCTGTCTGGTACTTTTAATTTTACTCACCTTGTTTGTTTGCATGCGTATGTGAGAATATTGTGCAAGGGGTGTTTTTCTCCCCTAAAGATACGTGATTATTTCAGGAGTCATGTTCTAACATGTTAGGAGCCACATCTGGTTTGTATCTCAAAGGCTGGGAGATAGTCAGGTGGCAAGTTTGCCAGCAGATGAAAACAGTCTCTCCTGTCCTCATAGTATAGCATGCTGTTCAGAGCTGTGTTGTGAACCAGGCTGRGAACCCAGCTTTTAAATGTTTGGAGGAGGAGGAGGAKGATGGTGACTATCAKCATCATAATTATTATTATTAGGATTTTGTTTTAAACCAGATTGGCTCCCCCGATCCACATTGCAGCCCCACAGTTCTGTTGATCTGGTTGTGCAGGGTGGGTGTAGATAACACAGGCCGRTGTTGCTAGTAAATATTGTGGCAGAATTAGCAGACAGACAGTGATGTGTGCAGCTGCACCGCCACTTCTTGTAAGGACTTGGCCATGAAGTGAGAAAGAGCTCGCGTGACCCCGGTATGATTTAAATCGGGTTAAGCACCCCTACCCCTAGCTGCCTGTTCTCCCCGCACCTGAAAGCGWTGGGATGCTGGGCTGGGTCGTTGCCCTGCTCCCTGAAAGATCAGCAGAGGGTAGGAGTGAAGCACTACTTTCTAGTCATGCTGTATTACTGTAAGCCTGGAAAAACAAGAGCATACAGCTGTGTGCAGCTGCTCGGGGCCTTCACATAAGGTGTAACACCAAGAAAAAAAAAAAACCAAACCATGAATGAATAACTCCAGGATAAAACTGTTCATCTGCCCGGCAGTCTCCATTGGCTTTTCACTTGCCTGTGTCGGCAATCATGAGGAGACATTTTTTCCTCTAAATTCCGTGTTTAGTTGGATAATAGGCAAGTAGTGCTCCGTTTTCCTGCTCCTTCTTGATCCTAAAGTGATTTTCCCATTCTGCTGGGAATATTTGTCTTTATGCTGGATTTTTCAGGTCACCTCTGCTCAGTAATAGATGACGTTTAATCAACTTCCAGTGTAAGTTTCTATTGAATGGGGAAAATAGACAGGATCGGAATATTTCTGTGTGGTTTGTGCAACAYGTCTGCATTGTGGCCCATTGTCTCAGCTCTTAGAGATATTTCCTTAATAAAGGAAACTGTTTCCTTCCCACACCTCAAATGTGGTTCCTGTTCAAATTCATTGCTGGGCTGTTTTGGTCAGTACTTTAGTGGCTCTTTRTTGCCAGGCAGGTGAAAGAGCAGAGGTTTGTAAGCACTGAACACACTGCATAGACCTCGTTCYTGAACTGCTTTTAAGAAGCTTCTGTCCTGACCACCTTATTCAAAACGCAGGTAAAATCCGTGTAGMTTGAGATGGTGGCCATCAGTCACCATCTGGATTGTACATACTCGCTTAAAGGCAAGATGAGTTCATACACTGCTGACGCATTTGATCAGGTTATTGACTGATGTTTGGGAGAAAACCCCTAATTCAGTCTAAATGGAGTTGATTTGTACCTAGGGCTTACGAGTAATGTGAAAAGAGATCAGTGAACCAATTGCCGTAAAACAGTAGATGGGTTTGGAATGAAAATCAATTGTTCTGGAGATCTGAAGGAGCTGGCCAGTTTTGCACCAGTTGAGTAGCGAATGTCCTTTGAGGAAAGGCCACAGCCTGGCAATAAAAATGTGGAGAAATCTGGGGACAGGGGTGGGCAGTGCCCTGGAGTTGAAGAGGACAGACAGCAAAGACCATGTCTGCTAGGAGAGCGGTTGGAACTGGGTCTGCCTTAACAGTTGAAGGCACAGGACTGTAGGTGTGTGCTTCCACRCTTCCCTGGTGCTGTTCCTTCCAGTTTAGGTTAGATCCCAAATCCTGCATTTAAAGCTGAAAAGGAAGTCAACCAACATTTTCCAAAGTCAGTCGCTTTGGAAGGGGGAAGAATACGGCTTCTATTCTAAAGTACCTGACCTGAGAGCCATTTTTTAAATGGTGCTTAGCAGGCATGCTCAGAAAAGCAGGTCCCTTTGAGATGGAGCCAGTGTGCCCTCCAGAGCTTAGTACGCAGTTGGGAATGTTTTGATCATCTGTATTTTGCAAATAGATGTTTGGGGGAGTGGTTTTGGGCGTTTCWTTTGGGTTTTTTGTTTGTTTGTTTTTAGAGAAACAAGTTGTTAAATGATAAAATATGTCTTTCCTTTGTTTTGCTTTTCCTTATTTAACTTGAGGATTATTGTGTGTGTTATGAAACTCAGCAGCAGTTAGAAGGAAGCTAAGATCTTGTTTTGTTTTGTTTTTTCCCCTTTAAATTTGACAGTGTGTGGTTAATACGGTATCGCAGATAGAAGAAATAGATACAGAAGTGGTTGTTAAGTAAGTATACAGCCAGATTATTTTTTTTTGGTGGTGGKTGGGGATAGGAGATGGATGRTTTTTAGCATAGATAAATTTACCRTTCTAATTTGTGCTTAAATTTCCCCATAATGAAGGATTATCCTTCTCTTTCACCTTAATCCTCTGCTTCTGTCTGCCTCTGTGAGAGTATTGTGTATKCCCCTCCTCGTTCAGATTCTAATGTTGCCTTAAATTAAAATTACCTTTAAAATAAATAATGAAATTCTGTGCATCTCATTGCATGAAGCATAAACTACTATATTTAGGTATATATCTCTTTAACTACTTGAAAGCATTCCCTGTTGATGTAATCTGGGATTTTTGTATTAAAACGTGTCGGTAGTTTCAGTACCTCCTGCATGAACAAGAACAGGAGCTATCCAGAGAGGAGACCAGACAACTTCAGACCCAAGAAACGGGTGGGCAGGAGCCTCATAAAGCCCAACAAAGGCAAATGCCAAGTTCTGTGTCTTGGAAGGAGCAACCCTTTGCAAGAGGAGATGCAGGAGCTGGGCTGGCTTCAGAGCAGCTTTGCAGGGCAGGACCTGGGCGTCCTGGTGGAGACCTGGATGGCCATGGACCAGCAGTGTGACCTTGCAGCTGAAGCCTGGGCCGTGTCAGCGTAGCCAGCAGGTTGAGGAACAAGAAAGACATTGAGATCCAGCGGAGGCCACTGGTTGGGGGCTGAAGCACAGAGTGTAGCAGGAGCTACTGGGTCCCCCTCCAGCGTGGGGAGGGGAAAACTCAGGGGACAACTACCCACAGCTACCCCGTGGGAGGGTTAGAGCGGAGCTGTAGGCAGTGCCAGGCTCCCCTCAGAGGTGTGCAGGGGAAGAATGAGGGGCAGTGGGCACAAGATGGAAGAYGAGAAATGCTAGTTGAATCTTAGGAAAAACGTGTTCCCTATGAGGATGGTCAAACACTGGAACAGGGGCCCAGAGAGGCTCTGGGATCTCTGTCCTGGGACATATTCAGGCTTTGGGCAGGGCCCTGAGCAACCCAATCTAGTTGGAACTGCGTTGAGCAGGAGTTGGACAAGGCACCTCCAGAGGTCCCAGCTCCAGAGGTCCCAGCTCCAGAGGCCCCTCTGCCAGCATGTTTTCCCCTAGCTCTGTGATTCGTTTGGCTCAGCAAAGGGTTACCCCAAGGAAATAAAACCAGACCAGCTGATAAAGCAAAGTGAGTGGCAGAATCTGCATGAGATTCAGACCCAGACTGGGAAAAGATTGGGCACAGGGTCATTTTTAAACATTGGGTATTTGTTCACCATTCTCCAATGTTTACTGTTCTGCAATTGGGTCCTAACTGTGTATTACAGGGTTTAACTTTTGTTCTATCAATGACTTTTTCTGCCCTTTGCCACAAACAGCTGACTTGCACTTTAATAGCAGAAGTGGTCTCATTGCAATGCAGCAAAATGGGCTTAATAACATGGCTTTTGTAACACTTGCAAAAATTTTTTTTTCTTTTTGTAATCTCATTTTTTTTCATGTGATTTGTGAAAATGTTATTAACCCCCCTCCCATGCTGGTATCACATACTTACCCCGGGGAAAAGAACATATGCCCTGGAAAAACTAAATGGTAAATGTGAGGCTTTAATTTTTTTAATATGATCTATTTTAATATACCTCCTTCCCCATTCCACCTGCATACATTATGTTGATCATGACTGTTCAGGTGATGTCTGTTGTCTTGTCAGATAAAAGTCTACATGGTGTTCCTTATATTTACAATCCCATTTAAAGCATGTTTTTTTCTTTATGTGCCAGTAGGCATCATGGCCAGTAAACATTTGCTGTTTACTGAATACTGCTCTGTTTTTTAGGCTTGCAGACCAGATGAGGATGATGAATTTTCCTCAGTGGTTTGATTTACTGAAGAATATTTTTTCTAAGTTTACCATCTTCCTCAAGAGAATAAAGGTAAGACATTCATTTACCAGGAGCTTCACGTAGTTCAGAGATTAAATGGAATGAAGTTACTTTCCACTTGAAGTCTTAAGGCGTTTGTTTTGCTTATAGAGTTCAAACTTTTGATTGAAAGAAGGATGTGTGAATATCGGCATCCAGGGCAAAAATGATTATTACTAACAAAGAGAGCAGTGGGAAGGAGATAATACCTCTTGTTGCGTGATTACATCCATTTCAGRCTGCTAGGGATTAGGACAGAACTTTTGTATGTGTTAGATTGCTCCAAATGAGGTTTCTTTCACCATTCTCAGCAACATCTGATATTGGTTACCGTCAAAGACGGATGGGTCTGCCTCTGAATGCTAATGACACAACAGAAAATAAAGCCAGGATTTAGTTTAATTTGTGGGTAAAAGAAAATCTCTTTCTAGCGCAAGCTTGTGGCACAGGGTTTTGTTTTTTTTTGTAATAAAAGTTATATTTGATTCTAGGCAACGTTAAATACTATCCGTAGCGTGGTTTTCTTGGTTCTAGACAAGAACCAAAAAACCAGAGACCTGGAGGACACCTTACAAAAGAACTCTGCTAAAGACAGTACGGTGGACACCGAAGTGGCTTACCTGACTCACGAAGGCATGTTTATAAGTGATGCGTTCAGCGAAGGGGACCTCCCGCCTGTAGCAGCTGACACTACCTCGCAAAGAAACACTTCCCCAAACAGCGAGCCCTGTAGCAGTGATTCTGTCTCTGAACCGGAGTGCACTACCGATTCCTCATCCAGCAAAGAGCAAACATCGTCTTCTGTTACTCCAGGGGGAGTAGAGATGATGTAAGTAAAYGCGCTGCCTGTCTCAACTTTGCAACGTGTCAGAAACAAGGTGGTAGGTGAAGGTGGTTGCTTCTGATGGTACAGTACAAAAATTACTTTGGAGGAATGTSCTTTTCTAGGTAAGTGAAGCGCAATGGCTCTCCGCCATCACCCCTAGAGACTGCCGTGCGACTGCGCTGTCCCCAGCTCGCCTTTGTTTCATTTATTTGCCTYGTTTTCACCTCTGCGTGTAGTGGTGCAGGTACTGATTATGTCACCTCTTACGGAAAAGGGCCCCTTCTCCATCTGTTCTGCCGGGGAGCCCGCTTCTGTAGAGAGCGGGAGAGATGCAAGTCTARCCTACGTGACAGACAGATTGTTTGTCGTGCCTTTAGCAGGCAGAAGCATCTCTGTTTCCTGTCCACGTTCCCTATGGCTGTTTCTTCTGGGTTTTTTAAGCTGGCTTAGTGGAATACACCTGGATAAATTCTAGAGCAAAATCTGCTGTTCATTGTCAACTGTTTGACTTGCATGGTTAAATAAATCCATCTCAGTGCTTTGGTAACTTAGGTAGTGCTGCTCTGTGGTGCTCCAGACTCCAGAGTTGTAACCTTTTTGACATCCTTTTATGCATACCTTCTTTACGGGTGGAAGTCAGAGCTACCTTTTTAAAAGGACCAGGCATAGTGTGTGTGGGACGCAGACGTGAGCCGCTTCAAAAGCCAGAATGCCTGGATACAGAGTCTATGAAGCAAAATTGAAATACCACTTGTTACCCTGCTGAAAGATGGAAGATAGCAAGTGGCCTGCTCGCTCTAGCTCTAGTCTATACTTGTACATTTAAGCAACTGTCAGTTTTGATAGAGACCTTCCCCGTCAAATCACAATGCTGGCTGAAGGAGATAGATTTAAAATAAATATGCTGTGCATAAAGCAAATTCAGGTGCCTCTATGTCCAAACATCCATTGTATGCTGGAAGAGAAATGCAATATGAAGAGGAGTCCAGGGTTACAGTGAGGAGCAGGGAAGGAGAARGGGTTGGATCCCAACTGGTCTGGAGTACTTTGCCAAGTTTGCTAAAAATATACCACCCAGCTAGAGCTCTCGAGCAATAAAGTTGTTTCTGAGGCTGGTTGCATAACTTCGTTCTACAAGGAACTTGCTTCATCCCTCTCCTGGTTTTCTTTGCACCTCTGCTCTGTGTTTGGAGCAGGCAAATAACATTGCACAGTTACAACAATGTTAGCCCCATTGCTGCTCTGTAGCGTGATGGGTTTTCTCTCTCCTCTCATGCTGTCAGTCCCTTGAGCAGCCACACTGGACCAAAAGATTGTTATCTTAACTAATKACATGAATGGCAGAGCTGCGCTACGGGCTAGCCTCAAAACAGTAGATTAATCGCAAAAGGTTTTTTAAAAAGCACCAGCTTGGGAGCCTGAAGTCTAAAGAGCTAGTAGAATGACAGCCTATAGATTAAGGTAGTGGGGAGKGCAGAGTATTTATTTTAGGCCTTACACTTGCATTGGAAGAAAAATGCTGTGTTTTATCTGTTGTGCGCTTGTGATGCTCAAGTGTTACAGGAGCAGGGTAAATCTTAGCTCAGTAAATGTTGATAATATTTATTGTATTAGTAATGGCTATATCGTATTTTCTCTTAGACCATTAATAGCAATTAGAATGTGGGTTTAAAACAAAATATAAGGATGTGGAGTTGTGCATTTCCTTGTTACAGGGACTGACATGACATTGACAGCAGCTTAGAAGATCCCATCTGTTAAAARTGACTTTGGTGATTAACTGACTGTCTGCATTTGACAGTTGCGCTGCAAGGCTCTTTCCTCCTTCAACCTGTGAGCAGAAATACTGGGTTTTTTATATAAATTGATGCTCAACGAACTGATTCTGTCATTTGTAGGATCAGTGATGACATGAAGCTGACTGACCTGGAACTGGTCAGGCTGGCAAACAATATTCAAGAGTTACTTTATAATGCCTCTGATATCTGCCATGATCGTTCGGTCAAGTTCCTCATGGCAAGAGCAAAGGTAAGGAGCTTGGGTCAGACTGCTGGTGGTGTCTCATCCTTAATGAGAATTTACTCCCAAGTTACTGCTTTAATGAGCAAGAAGTTTGAAATGGCATTCTCAATTGAAATTGAGTAACTGTTCCTGCTGCCACAGGTGCTTGATGTTAATGCCCAGAGCACACAAGCATTTACATACCATGTCATTGTAAGGCAGTGYGGGTTTCTGCTACTTTTTTTTTTTTTCCTTTTAATATTCTGACTTGGTGTCTTTGAAGCTCCCTGCAGAGAATGCATATCTATGACAAGGCAGCTGCTTGCTCTGCAGTCTGCCTTCTCTGTCCCATATGGGGTTAAATAATGTGGCTCTTAAACTACTAGTAGCCCTCAAACATGCTGACTAGTTATTTCTTTACATCTCTGAATTTTTGTGGTGTTACATCTCCTTACAACGGTTTTCTTTGCGTATAGGATGGCTTCCTAGAGAAGCTGAATTCGAACGAGTTTGTTGCTCTTTCTCGCTTGATGGAAGGCTTTATCTTAGATACTGAGCAGATCTGCGGCAGGAAAAGTATGTCCTTGCGAGGAGCGCTTCAGAGTCAAGCCAATAGGTTTGTGAATAGATTCCATGAGGAGAGGAAGACAAAACTAAGGTATCTCTGCGTAGAAGATCTTTGTGTTCTTGCATGGATAATTTTATCAATCATATGCCAGGCAAACACAATCTTATGTTGCCTAGAACAGTAGTAAGCCAGTTGTACTTAAGAGCAGGGGGTGAAAAAACTGTATTAAAACCCAATTATTTTCAATTGGTTTAGACTTTTACTGTTTTCATAACTTAATTTCTTCAAACTGGATTGTTCCACAGTTACCTAAATAAGGACAGTAGTAGCTACAGGAAGTACTCAAGACTGACGTTGAAGGGCAGGATTGCTCTGTCTCAGGGGTTAAGTCACTTCAGGATAATTAACTTCCAACTCTTTTTTAAAAAAGAGAGGGGAAAAAAACAATCACAAACCCAAAACCAAAGAAAAAAACCCCAACCCAAAAAACCTCCAACAAAAACAACAATCAGAAAAAAAACCAAACCACTTGGGGAACAGCCTTCCCAGTAACATACATCAAGTCTTTTTGTTCTCATCCATCAAAAGCTCTTAAAATTCCAGTATTTACACGTTACTTCAGTGGCAGTGATCTCATAAGGATCTCTATTGCCTCGTGTAGTCTTTTGTCCTCTGTGATAGATTGAATGAACAAATTGTGAGATCTCCAGGCCAACACGGTGTTTTTCTGCTTTGCAGCTGCCAATTGTTGGGCACCTCTTTCTAATGAAGATGAATAACATAACATTTTGGGCCACTGGCTTTTTTAAATTACTGTAGTTTCGATTCYACAACATTACAGGCAGGAGAAGCGTCAAGACAAGGCATTTCATTTTCTTAGTCTCCTTTCTTTTGTGTTTATAACTAGYCTACTTCTGGACAATGAGCGCTGGAAGCAAGCTGAAGTTCCTGCCGAGTTTCAGGATCTTGTCGATTCGGTGTCAGATGGCAGAATTTCTCTCCCTGAAAAAAAAACAGCAGGTGTGTATCTTGCAGTCCTACTATTAACTGAATTTATTATCAGCAAATGCTGCTATTGAATGTTGATGGACATATTCAGATGTCACTCTTGATCTGTGTTTGCTTGCTGTCTTCTGGGGGGGGATCAGAAGGAAGTTGATACCTTTTTTCCTCTTTTTTTTTTTTCTTTCTTTCTTTTTCCTGTTACCGGTGTTGAAACTCCTTGTGCTGACCTTAAAAGATTATTTATTTATTTTTTGAGAACCCCTTTAAGTGTTACCACAGGGGAGGGAACTACTTTTTTAATGCAAGTATTCCCAGTGTAGAGGCTTACARTCTTTGCACAAATTCAGTCTTTCCCCAGAACATACCACTAAAGTGTTCCAAGGGACCGAGGAGCATGTGCGTGTGCTCAGCCCCCCTTGTGTTAAACAAAGCTTGCTCCTTCCCACTGCTCCGTCTGCCAGTCGTTCAAATGAAAGGCAGCCTGCCACGTGGCTGCTCATGGAAGTGAAAACTCGTGTACGTTCAATTATTTACCTTGCCACAGAAACCTCATTTGACCTCAGACAAGTCACTTTTTTCTCCTCGTGCCCCGTTTCCCCTGTGCGCAAAATGGGAAGGCGTAATGCGTTCCTACCTTGTGGGGATACTCATCCAATATTGCAGAGATGGATGTGTGTGAACAGCTAGAAGAGGAAGAAAACATACATAGAGGGGAAGGAAAACGGCAATAAATGAGAAGAAAGAAAACACAGTAATGTCATGGTGGAGAAACCCCGACCCCYCCAAAAGGAATATAGCAGATACATAGAGCGTACTAGGCAATAGTCACTCCAGTTATGGAACACAACACCAAAAGACGCTCATCAACCATTGCTCTTAAAATAAGCTCTTGCAGCTTCCTTCAAGAAGATAGGAAACTGGTGGCATCAAATTTAGCATGAAAAACTGCATCAGTAAGAGCTGCTACTATGCAGCCTGAGGAAGAAGTGGTTTGAAGCTAAAATATTACTATCCACAGCAAATCATTTGAGAATGTATGGTAGAAAACCTAGTGACTTTTTTCTGCTTTTGTTCTTCTCTTTGTAACCTGTTGTATTTGAAGTTTCTAAGTCCATAATGACTGTGGGACTTTGGGGGATTTTTGATCTAAAATAAAGTAACTTTATGGGTCATAATAATTATGATGGGTGACCAACTCTAGAATAAATATTGTAAAAGAGAGCAGTGCTCTAAAGATTGATTGTGTTTTTTTTTAAACCTTAGCAAGTGAACACTAAATTTTTGGAAACTAGCATTTTTTGTACCTGTTTTTAGTTCAACTTATCCCTTTTCCTTTCTTGCTAAAATTTCTAGCTACTGAAGACAGAAAGCCAGCTGAATTCCTTATTGTTGAAGGACAAAAATATGCAACAGTTGGGTAAGATGCACTCTTTTCTCTTAGCAGTAAGTTAATTGGCAAGAACTTCTGAGTAGAACTGTGATGAATACTAACAGCTTTAGCAGTCTTATTTGAATAAAAAAAACCCTCTCCTTCCACAGGCTAGTTTCTCTTTTCTCTCGTTCCCAAACAGTTATAAAACATTGCAAGCTCTTCTGTACATTAAAATGCCRTTTCTTCTCTGAATGGCTAGCCTGAAATTTATGGTTTCATTTGAACATGTTTTTTTCCAATTATTTCATGAAAACACATAGTCATGAAAGTACAAGTTTGTCTTCACAGCACACTGTTGTTATTTCTTGCAATATAGGTTATCTCTGGCAAAATCATAGAGTCATAGAATAGTTTGGGTTGGAAGGGACCTTTTGAAGGTCATTTAGTCCATTCCCCGCTGCAATGAGCAGGGACATCTTCACCTAGCTCAGGTTGCTCAGAGCCCCGTCCAGCCTGACCTTGAACGTTTCCAGGGATGGGGCTTCTACCACCTCTTTGGGCAACCTGTGCCAGAGTTTCACCACCCTCATTGTAAAAAATTTCTTCCTTATGTTTGGTCTGAATCTACCCCCCTTTAGTTTAAAACCATTATCCCTTGCCCTATTCGCTGGAGGCCCTACTAAAAAGTCTGTCCCCATCTTTCTTACAAGCCCCCTTTAAGTACTGAAAGGCCACAATAAGGTGTCACCAGAGACTTCTCTTCTTCAGGCTGAACAACCCTGAAATACATGAGTCCTCTACTGAATGTTTGCTTATCTTATTCAGAATAAGAAATAAGGTATGGGCTATCTCAGAAGCTGCATACGCTATTTCTTGGTATCCCGATTGCTTTGGATTGGAAAGTAGTTTCTTAAAGCTGGTTATATCAAAGACTTTTCAATATATATGATACTCACATGCTTCCTTCATTTAAAAGCATGCTGTGTTTCCAAAGACTGTGAGGCTTAAGCATTAAATATGCATGGGAGTGTTTTTGGGGAGGGAGTAAAACCTGGAAGATCTCACTCCCCAGAGTCCTAACATCAATTTACCACAAACTTAGAAGTTCTGATTTAYGTAATGTCTTTGACCAACTGTCATTTTATGAATTGCTTCATGTTGATGCGTCATTGTTCATTTAGAAGCTGATGGCTCGGAACTTCTGTGCCAGCCAACTGATACCACTGCAAAAGAGCATTTCAGGTCGAGTAGGAGCACTTAAACACGCTTTAAAGGATAAAATTTACTTAATAGACTATGTGTTTGATAATCTGTCTCTGCTCGTTTGAAACTTGTTATATTTAGCTCTGTGAAGCAATTGTCAGCTTCATGTTAGTGCAGATATTTGTTTCAGTTCTACACACTTCTACATACAGTTTCATTGTATTTAATTAAAAAAAAAAAAAGCATTCACGAAAAAAAGCCCAGATGTTCCCCAAAAATTCTCCAGGTGTTTATTTTCAGTTTATTGTTAATCATCTTTCTGCACTCTACTGCCTAAAGGAAGAAAGAGATTTAACTTTTTTGAAATGTTAGAATATCTGCTCTGAATAGTTGATCTTGTTTTAGTTTTCCTGCCTTCTGTGTATTTGAATTCAAAGGCGCGTACCTGCTCTTTGTGGAGCCGCCTTAATTCCATCCAGTAGCTCCCAAATTCTCCAGTGCCTGCTGAATTCAGGGGAAACTACAGGTGTTGAGCATCTTTGAATATTTGGTGCTGTTTCTTCACAGCTGCCTTCTCTGTGACTCTTACCATTGAAAAGGATGTAATGAATGCTGGTTGTTGCCTACATTCCGTGGATTTTTATACTCGCTCAAAGGTGGCCAGAATTACACAGTACAGTACAAGAAAGGAGCTTTGGATTTTTCTGTCCCCTGCCAACATCTACGTGGAGACTTCTAGTTCCACAGTAGCTTTTTTGGAGATTAAAAAGTTATGCCAATGAACCTTAGAGATATTCTCTCATATATGTTAAGTACCTTTTCCACACGCCACCCTGTGGAATATATTCTTTATAACCATCTTTATGTATATCTTCTTTTACGTTTTACATCTACTTCAGATCAGTTAGTGGGTTTATTTAATGCTATAATCTCTAGCATTAGGTAGCTTTCTGTCAACATGACTGGCCTGTGTTTGATTTTTCAACATCTTCTGTGCACTGAGATGACATTTGCCGTGTTTCTTCTCTTGTAGGACAGTATTGCTGTTAATAAGAATAATCCTTGAGTACTGCCAGTGTGTGGATAACATTCCTTCCATCACCACTGACATGCTTACCCGCCTGTCTGATTTACTGAAGGTATGAATCCAAATGTACCGTCTGTGCTAGTCGGGTATTCGGGGCGGAGAACGTGTTTTACTCTCTGTAACGCTTCACGTGCTTTTATGATTTCATATAAATGATATAAATGGTCTAGAAACGTTTGCGTATGTTACTCTGCCACAAGGTAGCCTTTTAAGCTAAGGGCATTAAAGATGCAATTTGTTCTGCAAATTAACTTAGGGAAGGCTGTCTTTCCTCTTATTCACCTGGAATATTGGAAATCCCATCTAATAGTGTTTGTCGTAGCTGCCTGGCCTTCAGGCTGGGTGTAGGATTAATGCTGCTGAAGAAAAAGCAGTCTGATCCCAGATGCCACAGAGATGTATCTATATTCAACGAGTCCCTTGGTTTTACAAGTCAGTAGAGGTATAGTCCGTAGAAGCATGAAAAATAGTATGGGATGAAGCATCTGTTGTAAAATGTAAAGATGAGGAAAGACCAGGACCTTTTTGTCATTTATTTCTCACTAGAGAAGAGGAAAGCTGGTAAAGCACAGATACTGCAAGGTAATATAAGTAAACAATAATAAAAGGAGCACATGAGTGCACCTTAAAACTGTCTCATATATATATACACATATATATATGCTCCAAAGCCTAGCAGTTAATTTATTTTAAGATTTTCACTTGTGTCTTTGCCCACAAAGGTTATGTCAGGTATTAGAGTTCTGAACATAAGCATAACTGATTAAAAGATGAACAGATTCTACTCTCCAAAAGTGTATTTTACATAAGGTGGGGAGCGGGAGAGGGGAAACACACCCTGGGAGATGGGCCTTTAAATAATCTTCCTGTTGGTAGTTCTTATCTGAATAACCAGATGCAGGAACACTCCTCCCTGCAGTCGTCATTCAGATTCATCCACAAACCTTCCCCTTTGAAAGGACTATCCAAGGCAAATCAGTCAGCAAAGTAAGAGCCACTCAAAGGTGTCCTTGCAGGTCACTGTGCTTTTTGTTTGACAACTGTCAGAGCTTGCAAGCTTTGAAGGTAGCAGGAGCTCGTCTTTACCAGGATGGAAACTGCAAAGTGTTCCCAGGTAATGAAATTCCAGGCCGTTTTGAACTGTGGTGACAACCAGAGTGAAATGACACCTGTGTATGGACAAAAACACGATCATAATTACTGGAGTGGTTTAGTTGGTGCAGACGAGAGAAGGCTTGCAGCCACGGTGCCGGAACACAGAAATGCTTTCCTCCAAGCAGTCGCAAGGAGGGGGTATTGCTCTTTTGATGTTTCGGGCATGCTGGTTCCTCGCTGCTTTGTCTGCAACAGGCCATCCGGTAACCGAGTAATATCCACGAAAGGCAGGGGGAGAGTACGAGTGTCTGTCATCCTTTATAGAGCATGTTTTTAATCGTCTGCCACGCAGTCAATGAGTTGGCGCTAACCTGAGCTAAATACCTCAGAGGAGCTTAGGCTGTGTAGGRTATATCGGTCTTTGGCTCAGTGGATCTACTTCTGAAGTCCACCAGGAGGCATAAGAAAAKGTCTTGCTTTTCAGGAGGAGGAGGAGATGAAGTGAATGTCAGACAGTTTCAGATCCTGATTTCTGCCTGAGAGCAGAGTAGATTACGCCTCGCTCGGGTCAGGGGCCACACGTAGCTCAGATTCAGTTGTAGCRCTAGGTCTGGGTTGCTTTTCTGGCCCCAGATACCCCACTCTGGCAGCCCAGAGCGGGTGTGGGGGGTTCACGGTGTATCCTCTGTGGTCCTGAGTTTTGTGACTGACCCCAGGCAATAGCCAGAAAAATTGTTTCCTGTTTTTACTCAAGGAGGGTTGAAATTTTGGGTTTGTTCTTGCACTATCRTGAACTAAGACCTGTGAAGGAGGATTGTGGCCCCAAAAAAAAGGAGCTCTGTGTGAGGGAAATCCTCTGTGTTGCAGACACAAGCTGCAGGGCAACCTTGTCACAATTTCTTGCGCATCTTTCTTCAGGTGTATGAGAAAGGGTCAGGTCTCTGAAGGTTTTGCCTCCCAGTTTCCACCCCAGTGTCAACAGGACAGTTCTGTTCAAACGTGAGCCCTGGGACTTCTGCTCTCCATTCAGTGCAGGAATCGGGAACAACAGCAACAGCTCCTCTGTCTTTACTGCATCACCCAAGCCGGTCTAGAATATCTGTTGTCTCCAGCTGGGTGATGGAGCAGAATTCCAAAGTAAGACAGAATATGCTAACAGGAACTGTCTTACTGTCCAGAGACTTTGCTGGCCTGTGTGCGTTTAATGATAACTTCTTTTCTTCTGGGACTAAGTTAGGAAGAGCAAATCCTGAGATGTCCACTATACCTGGAATTCTTACAGAATTGGTCTTTGACGTGGCTTAACATCTTCTGTGCATCGTTTCTTAATCTCGGTATTTTGTAGTGTTACAAACACCGATTCAGCCACCTCAGCAGCAGTGAGTTTCAGTGCTTTCAAGTTTTCTTTAACATCAGCAGTGGGGAAGGTCTAGAGCCAGAGCAGAAACTTGTTCTTTTGATATTTTCCATTTTGATATTACACTTGTCTACTCTACTTAGCAAAAATAGTGAGATCCTTACCCGTCACTCCATCCAAGGCCCTGGTTTGAGAAGTACGTTTGATAGGTTTCTAGTGCGAAGCTGTTCTTGCGTACGACTTTCAAAGTAAGGCTGAGCTTAGCTAGTCTGCAGCAAGTCTCACTTGCTGCTTTTCTTTCACACTGAGAGAAGCCTCACCCAAAGGTCTCATAGAGAAGCAGAAATTAGTCCCGGAATTGAAATCACTGAGTAGCTGTGATTTAATAGCAGTATTTCTACTATGTATTCACCCCTTTGCTGAAATGCTGCCTTGAGTGCTTTAGCATCAGCTAAAGTCAGCTGAGTCAAAAAGTACTACGGGCCAGTGACTACTGAGAGTGGTGGAAAAGTTCCTTTTGCCTTACTACTAGTTAACAGTCRTGGTCTCCTCTGTAGTAAGCAGTATGTGAAGCTCTGGTGCTGGCCTTCATAATAATCTATTTAATCTTGAAAAATTCTGTTGATGGTATTTCTAAACTGTGGTTATGTGTAGTTGTTAAAAAGAGTCGGCATGCATTTTCACTATCTTTTTCTTTCTCACAGTATTTCAACTCTAGAAGTTGCCAACTAGTGCTYGGAGCTGGTGCATTACAAGTTGTTGGTTTAAAAACAATCACTACGAAAAACCTAGGTATGGATTTCTATATTTAAAATGTCAAAGCTTGTTCTCCTGCCTGTTAAAAAAAAAAACAAACACAAAAAAAAACCCTAAACATTTATGATAAGSTATGTTTGTGTTGTGGTGCCATGCATGGAACATAGAGGGTGATAAGACCTTGCTGATTAGGGGGTAAAACATGGATAAAGGCTGGTGAATTGTCTGATTAAGGGGTGCACTAAAATCCATCAAATTCCTTTGCTGTCTACTGGATCACTTTAAATGTAAAGCTCCRCTGTGTTACGTGAAGGAAACATAAGAACAAATATACAGGCGAGCAAGTTATCCATGAAAATGTTTTGACTGCGGGAAGGTGTAGTTCCTTTTTCAGCGGTGACTTCGGCATGCTTGGGAGCTGCTTAGTGTTCAGGTCTGGAGATTGGAGGTACGTAGGTAGAGGAATGCAGCCAAGCCCCTGTYTCCCCATGCGTTTCGCCGAGCTGTGCCGTCCCGTCTGCCCCATGGTGCCGTATTCTGTAACGCCGTGTCCGCATCCAGCTCCGGCGGGTTATAACCGCGTGTCAGTAACGCGCAGAATGATTTCTGTGGGTGGCTCTGAATCGAATAGTTGGTCTTTGTGTGGCCGAGCGTCTTGGCGCGGTCAGGTAGCTTAGGGCTCTGTGGCTGTGCGCTGAATCCAAACTGAGATTTGGGCTTTAGAGTTTCTCATTTTCAGTGTGCAGCTATTTAGCTGAATTGCCAGCCCTAAGTTACCTGCCTGGGCTGCTCTGAAAAGCTGGGGAGAACTAAGTGCCCAGTTCCATGCTACAGAAAAGTCTGACACGCTACTCGAGACCCCCAGTCTTACGCTATCTCCTGAAATTTAAGAGCCTCTGGGTTGAAGCAGGTGTTTGAACTTGCAGTTCCCATGTTTCAGGGTGTCCTGATCACCAGTCTGCATTTCCCTTTTTAAAAGGGAATAGCTTGAGGAGGATGGGTTGAGAGGCTTCCCCCAGCGGGGCCATGGGCCACGGTGTTGGAGCAGACACAAGTGAGCGGAGAAAAGCTGGGTCAGGTCTTTGCTCCAGAAGGCTTGGCCAATGCGGTGACCACTCTGCCACCACCGTGTGTCCTGCTGCTGGCTCAGGCCCTGGTGGGCACAGGAGAAGCTCCGTTTTGGGAATTCTGCCGGCACCACAGGCGGGAGCTGGCCCTGGGCAGCTCRGCGTTGGCAGGGCAGAGTGTTTATGTACACCTCCCACGGAAGAAATGTTGGTGCCTTGGGAATGTGGCTGCYGAGGTTACGTAGCTGATGAGTCAGGTCTTTTGAGCTCTCTCTGATGTGTCTGCATGTGCTCAGGGCTCAAAATGTCAAGTAGACACCTAAAGCCTCTTGTAAAATTAGTCCTTTAACCCATATCTGACAGAAGCTGGGTGTGAATAGCCAGGTACTAGTCTGGCGTCCTCACTGGGTGGGATTTCCCACAATGCTTACCACCTCCTCCTTTTTTTTTTTTTTTTTTTTAAAAAAAAAAAAAAACATGTTAAATTGTGTCAGATCTGAAGATACAGTCTATACAAAATGACTCTTCCTGTGTAATAATTAAGTTATTTTTCTTTCCCTCTCTTGCTTCTGGATTTACAGCCCTTTCTTCACGTTGCCTACAGCTAATCGTACACTACATTCCTATTATCAGGGCTCATTTTGAAGCTCGACTGCAGCCGAAGCAGTTTAGCATGCTCAGGCATTTTGACCACATTACAAAGGTAATTCTTTTGGCATTTCCTAATTAAATGCAAAGTTCTGCTTCTCAACTGTGCTCTAAAGAATATGAATGTCACTAGATAGTAAATAAAACCTGCTTTCTTCCATTACAGGATTATCACGACCACATAGCTGAAATTTCAGCAAAGCTCGTTGCCATAATGGATAGCTTATTTGACAAACTATTATCCAAGGTAATGATTTATTGAAATAATTATACACTCTCTAAATTGCAGTTGGAGGTCTCATTGTATACGGTCTAGATGTTTCAAATGGAGTCTTAAACTTTCCTAATCGGGAATTGTTTGAACTTCTTTAAAACTGTATAAACACAAAGCTCTGTGCTGTACTTGTGAATGTGTTTTGTCTTAACATTTGCCACCTGGGTGTCGTTCGCCTTCCCCCCCACAAAAAAAAGTTGTTCGTTTACTCCTTCGGCAGTAACAGAAATGCTTTGGCTGGCGCGGATGCTCTGGCGTTCRGAAACTGAAGTGCTCTCCTGCCCTCAGCAGTTTTACCCACTGACAGCCAGTTCCCGTTTCCTGCTCTTCCCGACGGTGCCTCTTTGGAAGTGGGGAGCGTGTAATTTCCTGCAGCTGAGGGAACAGCAAAAAACTGCTGAGGAGGAAGAAGTTTTTGGAGGGGAAGGACCAGTTCTTCTTATTGGGCTGCAGGCCTGGGGGCTAGAGGTCTGCGCTTAGCAGTTTCTGCTGTGTAGCAACGCTAATAGCTGTCCCGTGAAGTGCTCTTAGTGGGGTTTTTTTTGGTTTTTGAACACTCGTCGGTGGAACAGGTTGGTCCTGGGCTGGATCCACTCGCTCTGACTCATCTCGAGGTGGAATGCACTGAGAGAGACTGCCCCAAGAGGGGACCTGCTGGGCCCACGGATCTGATGGATAAAGTACATGAGCTTTTAAAGCTTGGGGTTTTGCTTTGGATCTGATGCTCTTAAAAAAAAAAAAAAAAAAAAAAAGCTGTTTCATGAGAGAAATTGGAATTCTTTACTGGCCAATTTGATTGATTGGCCTGGGCCAACCTCTTCCTCGTAGGAGCTCATGAGAAGCACGGAATCTCCCTGGTGGAGCACAGGTTGGGGGCAGGCTGATGGGGGCTGCAGTGGGGCAGCTGTAACAGGCAGCATCTCCCTCTTGCTTGCTGTTTCTATTATTTTATTTGTTATTGTATGTTGTGCGTTTTGTTTTCATCTGTTTCTTTGGGCTAATAAATAGTGTTACCTAAACTTGGACGGGGCGGGGGGGGGACCCAAAGCATTTAAATTAGGATTCCCTGCCTCCTGTTGTGTTTACACTTTTTAAAGCATGTTTATGCCCTTTTCTAAAGATCCAAATAGTGGTCTGCTAGTTTTCTGTATTTTTGCCCCACATGAAAATACGTGTTCTATGAAGTAATATGGCTTTTTGGTCACTTTACCTCTCATCTCTTGAAAATAAAAGACAAATGCAAGAATTTAGATTATTGGTACTAAATAAGTTAGCCCACAACAAACCAGTAACACAGTTTGTTCTTGATGGTAGTTAGTAAGTATCCTTCCATCTTTACAGCCCATTCTCCTCTTGTGAGCTGGCACAAGATATAAACTGGGAATATTCCTGTCCTTTAGAGCTCTTAAGGGCTTGAGCGAGAGTGCCGGGCTCACGTGAGCGCAACCCACAGAGCACYGGCGAAAAGGAGGCCACGTGTTGATTTGCCTCCGTTCCTAACATGCCCCATAATTTGGCTCATCTTGTTCCTGAAATAATGAAATCTTGGCACTGAAGGCTGTGAAGAACATAAAACCAGGGAATTTGCAAATGGGCATGTCAGTGCAACTGTGTCAGTATGTTCTTCGTTTTATGTGTCTTTGTGAGAGTCCAAATATTTCAGTGCCTTGTGGATAAAAAGTGGTCACCTGCTTTGAAGCGTGTAAATCTGAATGAGCAAGCAAGCAAGTGCGTGTCCAGCATGCTTTAAAAACAAATATTGCACGGTCTAGAAGCCTGCTTTGTAGGAGACAAACGGTTTGGTCCAGTAGAAGGGACATTGACCTGGCRCTTGGGTAACGTGGATGAGTTACTTTTGCATTTCCAGGCTCTGCTTCCCTCTGGGAGCTCCGCGGAACCGGAGCTGCCGCCGTGACGAGGCCGGGCGCTCGGCAGGGCCTTTCACACAGCACGGGCCCTTCGCAGCATCCGCCTGTTAACTTCGGCAGGGAGATGAAACAGGGACAGGGGCATTCGCCAGCTGTAACTAACAAGTGAAAAAGGCGTAGGTTTTTAAGAAGGGATAAACGTTCGTGGAAAAAATCCAGTGCGAGTTCTTAGCTTCTCTTGGAGCTTGCTGTCTTGTGACTGTTTGGACAGAAGAGCAGTAAATTTTTGTCTGATCCCTCATGGTATTACACGCTGTTGACCTTAGCTGGAGATAAAAATGGCCAGCAGCTTGCAGGGCTGGAGCTCATGTTTCTTTCTGGTGCTGTTGCTTTTCCCCCGTCACRATGAAGAGTTTGATTTGTCCGTAGTCGTGCAAGAGCCATTGCTGCAGCTTGCCAGTTCCCTTTGGCTTTACAGCATGCTGGTAAACTGTAAATCATTTGTTGCCTAACTCTCATGTCTTGAGGCACAATCCTGTACGCTGTGCGGTTGTCCCATGCAGGGAGCAGGGCTCCTGCAGCAGTAAGCACTATTTTTTTCTGCTACTTTTCCTGTCAAAATTAGGTCATCGGTTTGGCTTTCCCGTAAAGACTTTCTCAAAACTTGCTATTTCTTTTTTTCTCTCACACTCAGGGAAGCTTTGTTCTCTTTCACAATTCAGGCTAGCATAAGGGAGAGCATCGGCTCCCGTGTGTTTGTAAATAATTCAGTTATAATGATTCAGCTCTTCCACTGAATTGTGCAAGGCTCTGGGGGGAAGTATCACCCTACCAAAGGCAACCTGCCGGTGTTTAACCCAGGCCTGTGCTAGTGCGGGCTCTACACCGGGAATTGAAGAGCTGCCTTCGCTGTTCCTGGGACAGTTTTTCAAAGTGCTTCTGAAATCACATTCAGATCTTCTGAAATCACATTCAGATCTTCTGAAATCACATTCAGATCTTCTGAAATCACATTCAGATCTTCCCTATCCAGGGTGGGGACATAAGAATTTTGTTCCCTTTGCAGCAAGTCTCTTGCCATCCGGTGGTTTCCAGTGTCTTGTTTCTTGATCTCAGTCTCTGGGAGAAGGGATGTTTTCCACTTTGTGTTCTGCAACGTTTTTGTGGGKTTTTTTTTTGGTTTTAGTCTTTTCATGGCCAATATTGAGTTTTCAGGAGCTTCCCTTTCTTTATGCTTTCCTTTCCTTGTTTCTTCAGAAATTTGGATGCATGTGATCTTAGAGAAGTAGTTTTCTCTCATGAAGTACTCGAGGGGCATATTCATCAGAGGTAGAACTGCTTGTCTGTCATTGAATCGTACAAATCTGAAGGAGAGGGCSGGCTAGCAGGCCATATCCTGTGCTGCTGTGCAGCTGGCACAGTGGTGGTTCTCTCTGCATCTGGCATTCGTGGGGTAATGGAAACCAACAAAAAGTAATGAGCAGAGAGAAGCAATTCGAACTAACAAAGATGAAGAGATGATGAAGTGGGGAAATCCTCAGATTTCATACTGGTTTGAATGTTACTGTTTGCTTATAAAGAAGGATTGCGTGGTGTTAGTCCTTGGCTGAATCAGATCATGCCCAGCGACCGTTTTAATTTGTGATATGCCAAATGAGCCTTGATTCAGGACATCATTAGCAATGCGGGCCTTCAGGTGGCTGTTGGAAATTCTCTATAAACTGTTTGAAGGTGGCAGAAAGGAATAACTGGTTTTCTTTTTATTGCCAGTATGAAGTGAAAGCTCCTGTTCCTTCAGCATGCTTCAGGAATATCTGCAAGCAAATGGCAAAGATGCATGAAGCTATATATGATCTCCTTCCTGAGGAGCAAACTCAGGTGAGTGTCACTGCTGAGATTCCTGTAACACCTCCCTTGCAAATGCACGTGAGCCCGGTAACGAGAGAGACTTCTGCTTTACCTAGGGGGAAAAAAATTCCTTTTTTGAGTCTTTGTGAAACCCACACGTTAAAGGGGTTGGCAGCAGTCACGCAGACAGCTCGGTCTGAGCTGAAGTGAGTGTTTGGAYGTGCAGGGAGAACGATGAGACACGCAGAAAGAACTGATTGATTCCAGCATTTTGAGCTGCATTTTARTGTCTAGAGAGGTGGATCTTCGATTCAGGAATTAGTGCTGAAATTCTACAGAAATGGCAACACTTCAGGGCTCGAGTACAGCCCTTCTAGGGAATTCTTCTGTAACACTGCTCAAACTTAGGGGCTTCTGAAGGTTCCTAAATGCAGCCAAACTCTACCAGATGTGCTTTTTCAGTATTTTGTTATTGCTACTGCAGTTATTGCTACTGCAGAGTTGTAAATCTAAGGTCAGGAAGGACTGATACAGTCACTGAATGCACTAAGTTGTAGTTTCTCTTTTGCACTAAATTAAATGTTCCCTTCAAACCGTTTTTTCACGCTTTCTCTTGGAAAAAAGACTTTAAGTGGTTATAGTACAGGAAAGAGATTTGTTATCTTCTAGCCTTAGTACAAGTTGCTAGACAACAGGGAGGAAAAATTCATGCTGCAAAGAACGTGTCCTCTGAGTGCAACACGTAACAAATAAGGTGAGGGTGTATACAGTCCTGTCTGTTATAAATTGCCTATGGCCAGAAAGACTAGGAGGCCGAAGGACTGGCGGAAGGGAAAATCAGGTGAATTGCAAAAACAAAACCGCAGGTTAGTGATTGAAAGGTGTTCGCAAGGTATTTCCTCGCTGTGGGCAGTGATGCCAGCATGGGGATGGTTCCTCACTCTGGTTCTGTGGTTTCTTCCAGATGTTGTTTTTACGAATTAACGCAAGCTACAAACTTCACCTGAAGAGGCAGCTGGCCCACCTCAACGTAGTCAATGACGGAGGACCTCTGAATGGGTACGTTTGGGCACTTTTTTTTTTTACCACTTAATTTAAATAAGCAGGCTTTGTCTTCTGCAAGAAAGTCGTGATTGCAGAACGCAGCCACGCTCTGTGTTTCAGTATGTCCCATTTGGAGCTTCCTTATGGTAAAGGACATAACTTTTGTGCCGTTCCATAGTAACTAGGAATGCAGTCAGCTTGGTAACAGATTGGGAGTTGGGCATGGTCCTACTGGAAACCCGCCGTAGGTTTCCTCGGTTGTGGATGGCTTTTCCTCCTCCTGTGTGACAGCCGTAGCCACAGTTTAATTCGCAAGAATTGCATGATTCATGAAGCAGTTTTGAAAMGTGGATGATGAGTCATGGCGCTAGCAGAGTAAAAATAGGAAAAAGTGGTATTTCATCTGTGCAATGGGCAGCTTTTATACAGAAATTGTTTTTACAGCAGAACTAGATTTGAAAGGGAGATTATGCTCACAGAGCTTTTCCTGCCCCGGCCCAACCCTCCGTCGCCAGAACAGGTCAGGGGTGGCTGGCTGTGCCTGGCGTCCCACCCCTCCCAGGCGGAGTCCTGGTGTAAGTCGGATTGTCCCCTGAAACGGTGGGGGCTGATAACCCTTCTTAATGACCTGGGGGGGGGTGTTTGCMGTGTGGTGGGGGTGGCGTTCAGTCGGCCTGCCCACATGGCAAGAAAGCTTTGTCTTGGATTGAAGAAGCCAGAGAGGGARGTTTATAAATGTTTCAAATGTTGCTGGAATGGAGAAGAGTTTTGTTCCTGTCCAGTTTATTCTTACTTGTCCTGCTTAAGCTTACTCATCCTTGTACTCTGTGAAAGAGTTTATCACCTGAAGTGGTTTTCTCTGCTTGTGGCGTATTCGCAAGATAACATCCAGTTGCCTTTGGTACTCACGAAGGTATTTGTAAGCCAGCAAGGTTACTGAGTAGGAGAGAGGCGGCAGCAGCCCCGGCTGAGATGAGAGCACCCAGAGCGCGCTGGGGAGCGTTTCACGCTGGGGTTTCCAGCACAGCCCTGAAGAGCCTGCCGTGCTGTCCTCGGGCCGCTCCTTTCGGTTTTGGTGGGTGSGTGGTGCGAATGGGTCCCTTCCCGGCCGCAGGGTGGGGGCCGGTGATGCTGGTGCTGTATTTCCCGGGGCGCTCATCCTTGCTGTCGGAAGGGTCTCAGCTCCAGCTGGGAGAGCTCCTCTGGGAGCGTGTCGTCGGGGCCTTTTGAGAAGGGAAACGTCAAACGSTGGATTCCCCTTGCTGCTGTTCCAGCAGTCTTCACTGACCTAGTTTTGAACGTGCTTTTCTGATCCTCATCCTATTTTAAACTGCCTGTTTCTGTAATAATAGTAAAAATCCAGGTCTGTGAGTCCTGGTGAATTTTTTTACTATGAAAATACAACTTTTATGCTTCAGTCTTGCTGCATTCTAACTGGAAAACACCATGATCATGTTTCTGTCATCCCCTGATATGTTTCCACAATGTATGAGGGATTTTTACTCTGTATAAGCTGTTGTAAACAATGTAACTGTTTTTGCYGTTTGGTTGCTTTTATAGTAACCTTTGAGAATACGGAAGTTAATGTTGCAATAATTAATATTCTAAATTGCAACAGAATCAGGGGTTTAACTCAAGATAAACCTGGGATTACAGCAAGAGAATAGAAGTTTCAGATGCCCAATTCCTGCTGAGTTTCCTGAACTCGTCATTTGATCTCCCTTCCCTGTACCTAGTTTTACACCACCTAGGAGTAATCATGCACTGTCACTCCTGTAAAATAAACCACCGCCGTAGCATTGAGTTTTGCACCGATATTTAGAACATCTAATCCGTATTTGAACATGGATCGTGGTAATTGTGTGCCCAAATCATAAACAAACCCCGGTGGTTTTTCGGAATACTCCAGGTGGATGTGATCCGTTCCGGTGCTAACCTTGTTGTATGTTTCACTGCAGACTGGTGACTTCAGATGTAGCTTTTTACACTGGAAACCTTCAAGCTCTGAAAGGCCTTAACAACTTAGACCTAAACATGGCTGAAATTTGGGAGCAGAAGAGGTGATAATCCCCTGGGAGCAGTCACTGGGCTCTGACAACAGACYGACTTTCTTCTAAGCAGCGTGACGACTGTGAGGCGAACACCTACGACCAAGAAAGGACACTGTTGGTAGTCGGGGAAACTAGACTCAAGAGTGAGCTGCGGGGAGTGATCTTCTCGGTGTCCTTCAGCAAGAAACAAGTGATCAGCTGTCTGTGCAATGGKTTTTTTTTCATTCTCTCTGGAAACAGACTCAGGTTTCTTTGGACCAAATCCAAAAGAACACATAGCTGTAACACAGCTGTAGTTGTCTAGAATGCTCTGTATATCTTTATATTAAAAAGATGCTTTGCATTTCTTCTAGTGCAATGGAATTCACATGGTGTCCCACCTTATTTAATGATGGTACAATATAAAAATCTTGCAGTTGGAACTCTGTAGAAAATGTTTTTTCTCTATGAAACTATGCTGTTCTAAAATTTATTTTTTTACAGAACTTTATATAAATAAATGTCTTTTGATTGCTTGCATATAGGATTCAGATTTGTTAGGGAGCAGTCCTCTTTCAGGGGATTTCTCACCGCTGGGGTCTACTGCCGTATGTGAAGATAGGATTTTCTAACAAAAAGTGTCAGCCCGCTGAAGCCATTACCTACAGGACAGAGTTGTTGTGACATGACAGTTGTTGGCGGTGACAGCGTAACAGTCGGCTTCTGCTGGAATTCGAAGGTAGCAGAAAGGCTGGCGTGGGGATGGCTTCCCGCAGCCCCCCAGCCGCGGCCGAGGCCGTGCCGCCGTCGGGAGGGTAAGGACAGGGAGCGCGGCGGGACTTTGCCCATCGCTCTGCAGCGCTAAAGACGCCAAGCGGGGCGTATAAAGACAGAGGAGGACACAGAAAACGGGGCCGGAAGAATTGTAAAGTTTTTAGGCTGCTTATAAAAGGTTGCACTGTTAAGGAAGGGTGCAGCTGCAATTAATTTATTTTGAGAGTTTTTTGAATACTACCTTTTAAGACTGGAYGCTGCCAGTAACTAAGTAAAAGTGCCTGTGTATTTCACCTCACACCTCTTTACCTACCCATAGTCCGAGTGCCTAACCCTGTGGCGATTGTGTACGACGGAATGGTCTACAGTGCGTGCGTGCGTGTGCGCCTATGGTTTCTTCAGACAGGCATGCTTGTCTGTTAGCATAACAGATGTCATTAATTAATTGTCAGTCAAAATAAAGCTATAAAATCACAGTTGTTTTTAAAGACCAACTTCTTTAATGATACATACCAGTGTTATACTAAGCTTATAAAATAAAGTTGTCTGCATGTAAATACAAGAGAAACATTAAGAAATCAATAGTGATCAGGACAGGGATTTCAATTCCTGTACAACTTTAGAAATGACTCAAGAGAAGATAAATTAACATACATGGCTGTGACAATATGAACATGGGTGTAGCCAACGTGATCCATTTATTGAAAAAAAAAAAAAAAAGAGGGCAGATCCAGGATTAAGATATTAACAGGAGATCCAGTCTTAAATGGGATGTGAAAAAGCAAACACCACACGTGGATACTGAGGCATTTTTCTCAAGTAGTAGCTTCTTTGGGTGAGTTTGGAACATCAGCGATTCCCTCTCACAACACGGAAATGGAGGTATTGACAGCCTTACCCCGGCGTCTTGACGTACACTGGGGATAGGACGTCCCCCTTGTAGTTTGGGGGGGGTTAGAGAGGGCTACAGGTCGGGAGGTTTGTGAGCACATGAAATACAGGGGTTTTGACAGCCCATTGAGCAGTAGTGAAACTTTTGGTTTTCAACTGTGCCTGCCACTTACACTTCATAAAAAAGTCACATGAGTAGCTAGCCGTGTTGTCCCACGTGTATTGCTTCACAGCTTTTATTTCTGCAGTTACAAGCAATTCAAAACTACCAAATGTTAGAGGCGAGCCTCTTTTAACTTCTTATCAAAGAAGGTCTGTCCATCTTTTACCTCAAGACAAACAGTATTGCACTTCAAGGTTATATTAACTGAGTTACAGAATCTCTTTAAGGACTGAAGCATTACTTACGCACATCCATTGCGCTATGTGTCTGCTTAAAAAGATAAGCAAGAGAAATTAATTTTAAATTAATACTGCAGGGTACTGTGAAGATGACAAAGCATAGGCCCTCTGTGTACTTATATTTCTAATGCTGAAGAAGTTCTTCCATTACCGGGCTGGTTTAGCACAGCCGTCTACAGCACCGACCGTGCCCTCCCACTGCCTCAGTGGTCCAGGATCCGAAGRTTGCCTGATACGATTTTGTTCTCTAGTAGAGCTCCAGCTGGGATGTCGATTCTGTCGCCGTGATTTGCAATGATGATGACTGTTCCCTGCATTGACAGCAGAGAAAACAAGTGATTAGAAACTTACTATCAACCGTTGACGCGGAATGAGCTGGAGTAGGGCTGGTTGGCGGACCAGTTAGGTGTCAGCCCTAACACAGCCAGATCCTGGATGCATTTGTATCGTTTCTGTATAGACTTTCCCCCCCCCACAAAGATTTTAAACAACCACTGGTTAAAAGTTGGCAACACTGTAATTACCAGCATACGAGATACTGTCGGCTCCTAAGCAGAGCTGATGCCGCCTTTGAAGATAGACGCTTGCTCTAAGTGCTCTTATCACGTCTCCTTGCTTTTAGGTGCAAAAATGTTACYGGCACCAGTCTGTCAGGGCGCAGCTCACCATTATAGCCGCAAGGCAAATACACCGAGCGAGCTGGGAGCGGAGGCACGCGTGCGGTCTGGTAACAGCCTAAGCCGGTTCGAGCGCTGGTGGTTGCAGACCCACCTGGCTGAACGGGCCTAGACTGTTAACAGGACCGCGACGCTGTTCTGCTGGGATTGCCCAGGTCCTAAGAAAGAATTTGAGAGATGATAAACTCACTTGCTCAGCTCCCAACRTTTACTAATAAATCAAGAACCCCAAATTGATAAGAAGGGGCCTGTGGCTGTAAAGCCAGCTCCGGAGGTGAGGTGATACGTGCCGTATCGAGCTAAAGGACAAAGATGGAAGCATTGTTTTTAACACAGAGTCGTGAGGCCTGTGGTGTTTTCAAGGCTCGTAGGCAAACCTCGGCCCTCCCTGGGACTACAGAGAGAAGCAGCATTGCCCCCGACACCTTGCGCTCGTTCGCAGGGCTCACTGTTCACTCCCGGCCTCCGCAACCCCTGGGCCAGTTACTTAATTCCTGGGAGTGCTTCCAGCGACTGTGCGTAAAGGCACGGACTTCGGCAGGATCGATTACCGAGGAGCAGAGATCGGTCACGTTTATTGCGGGAGCATCCCAATTACACACTCACCTTTAATGAAACATTCTTCCCAAATGTAACATCACCTGAAACCGTGAGATGATCCAGCTCCAGCATATCTGGAATACTTTCAAACCTCCGCAGGTAATCTTGAACCTTTTGGAGAGAGGAAAGAATAGAGACAGTTTAAATCCATCTGTGGATTAAGACAAGGGTGAGAGCTTCCGGCAAACTCCTTTCAGGGATCTTTCTGGAATCTACACCGGATATAATAAAAGTGGCTACTTTG
Source organism: Oceanodroma leucorhoa (assembly GCA_030449065.1). NCBI lineage: Eukaryota > Metazoa > Chordata > Aves > Procellariiformes > Oceanodroma > Oceanodroma leucorhoa. The sequence goes on from JASVER010000211.1 coordinate 202,543, forward strand.
AAAGCAAGGTGGTATTGTCATTTCTGTCAGAGGTAACTATGAGAAGCAGCGAGGGCAGTATCCCACCACAGTTGGACAAACTCCAGAGAAGACGCACACAACCCAATTCAGCCTTCTGTTTCCTCGCCCGACGGGTAAAGGAGCACCGAGCAGCAGTATGCATCATGCACACGTGTTAAGTAGTTTGCATTCCAACAACAGCCTAACAACTCTTTACCAAGAGCAAAAGGGAGTGCCCAGGTGGGCAGAAGTAGGTAAAGTAAACCTCATTTCTAACTTATTTATTGCTACGGGCTGYGTTTTTATTCAAAGAGAGAAAAACAAAGTGTAATTATAGGAGTTTACCTTTGTGAAAGAACTTCCCAGTTTGACAAGAGGCACTGTTGGAAATTCACGCTTCTCGCTCATCGTTAGAGATCCAGCATTAAGGCTATACAAATTGGACATCACAAGCAAGAGATCTGACGTGGTCTTAACAGGCAGAAAACGACTACGAGGTACGTTTATCCCCAGAGAGTTCTCAAAACTCTTAATAGCAGCACCGACTGCAGTCTCCAACTGGATCACATTCAAGCCTCCGTCCAGAGTCTGGAAGAGAAAACTCAGGTAAACACGACCAGCAGGTAGCGGCACTCAGAACTAGAGACGAGCGTAAGTCAGAGCTCTGCATTTACCGACCGACTGGCTCCCTTTTGAAGGCGGCAGCCCTTTTAGTTATCTAGAAACGAACAGCTCTTTTGAGTCCGTTTTCTCTAAAATCCTCCCAGCTGATTACCTTTGGGTTAACAATGATCTCCATGTCAATAGCGTTCTTCTCTTGCAGCCTTTTAATCGCAGACAGAGCAATCCACAAATTGTTGGTATTGAATATTTTGAATTTTGACACGGACTTGAATTCATCCACGTGTGCTTTCGGGACCTGAGCTATCTCCACCAGCCTCAGCTTGTTTTCGTATTGCGTAAGCGTGCCACCCTGCARGGGCCGAAGAAGAGGTTTGAAGTCCTGTTCATGAGGTGCCAGAGAAACCCTCCCCTCACCCCAAACAGACACACTGTTTTGCTGGCATTTGAAGTTGAACCTCTGTGAAAACGTGTTGCCTGCGTTCAGCTACCAGGTTACTAATTATAGAGCATGTTTAAAGTACAGTCAGACCCGTCAAACGATCATGTTTCAGCACTCCAAGACAGTTAATTCTTGTAATGAAAGTTGCTGGGAATCTTTTGCAAGTGCTGCTGCTGTCAAAAGTCACCTTCRGCAGTACTGTGCTAGATTACAGAGCAAAATCTAAATTAAACCTAGTAGGTCTGTATTTGTGGCACCTACTGGAGAAACAAGYGGTATTTCAGTAACCTGAACTGTATTCTTACAGTGCATTTCTGTGGTTTTATAGGACCAAGTCAGAACTTCCTTAATACCTGATGAATACAGAGAAAATCACGTTTCCTCCTCATCCTCAYATTTAAAAGAATAGAGGGAAAGTACAGTTACGGGACAAGTTACTGCATGCTACAAGTATTTGACAGATGCCATAAACATGTGACAAGTTGTCAAACCTGCACTTTGTACGAAGTCAAGCAGTCAGGGGCGGGAGCAGCCTGGCAGCCACGCCAAGCGGAGCTGCGCGACGCACACCCCGACAGCTAGGTAGGTAGCTGAGGCAGTTCTCAGTCAGTAGAGATACAACTGCTGTATCCCACCCCTCGGTGCTCTACTTTTACCGTCCCCAAACTCCTCCCCTGCGTCGGTGACAGTTTGGAGAGGGTACGGAGGTTGTGACCTGCACCCTGCAGCCATCACTTGTGTTTTCAGCAATCGGTCAAGCCCAGGCTGTCCTTGCCTGCTGTTGCCCAGCACCTAGATCCAACTTGTTCCATGAATTAGAACTTCATAAACTTGCTGATTTTGTGCATCTCAAATTAGATCCCAGCTGATGTGTTAAATGGTGCCTAAAATAGCTATAAGAAGATTTAATGTATGTCTGAATTCATGCATACAGAAGAGACAAGTGGCTGAGATTTTCACCAACACGCCAGGCGTTTGGACAAACTCTTTCCCTTTACCTTCACGTCCGCCCTGGTTTTGTTTGTGACTTCCATGACAAATTCGCAGCGTTTTCCATTGGGTGGGTTCATAAGATGATTAAGAATGTAAAGGTCCACAGTGGCACCCAAGTTATCTATATTGGATACAAAAATATATTCCTTCCCCTCTCCGATAAGGTTATCCAGCAGACCAGAGTTATAGAAACTGGCGTAGATATCTCCATGGCCTGGGGGATACCAGCACTCCGTATTCTCTCCTGAGTAAGATACATCCTTGGCTATTGGCAGCAGAGTTTCCTTGTTAATTCTAGGATACCTGGGAAGACAATGGTTTTGTTAAGTTCTCACCAATGTCGGACTGGCATAAAGAAAAACAAAATACAGTAGTAAAGGCGCAACTACACGGGCTTTTTCACAGAGCTTTTGAAGATAGGCTTTCTAGGTTAGTGCAAGTGCTCTGAACGGAAGGACCCATCCAAATACTGAGCTGTCACTGAGAAGCTGCAGAACGCAATCTCTCATTCAAGACTTCAAAGCCACAGTTCTCCGACCATGCTGTAAAACAGCTTTCCTCTGACACGCAGGTTCAGAGCACGCCAAGCACGCTTCTGACATCATCAGCCGCTTTAGAGTTTGTTCTTGGTAAGGAAGCCATGTTCTGACTCCCTCCAGAGCCCAGGTACCCTAAAAGCAAATTCAGGAATCAAGTGGCCGGCATCCCGTACACCATGATTCATACATTTCCTAGAGGCTGTCGTCCCCCCCACTCCCCCTCCCTAACTTTAATACATTGACTTTGACTCTGCTTAACACCCTGATGTTTCGGTCTTGCAAAGAGGCCCAAAATAGAGGCTGGACATGGGTACAGAAGACACTACTGCTACCTCAGCATCCGGAACTAAAAACCCACACCATCTGGAATATGGAGAAATGCAAGTTAGTTTTTCCTTGCACCCCAAGTGGAGAAGTTTTTTGATACCTGCTTTGATTAAAAGTATATATCTTCACACGGCTGTGACTGTATTTCTGCAAGATTTTCTTTGTGTCGTCATCGGTGTTGAAGGAATTCATGAGGACGAGAGGAACATCGGTGTTGTAGGATTTGTTTAAATGCTGAGATGGGAAAGAAATGGTAAATTCAGCATGTATTATTAGCTTTAACTCCTGACACCTAAGATCTGGGGAGAAAGAAATTAGATAAAACAGACTGGAAATAATAAACACATGAGATARAAGAGAGAGATGCTGACAGAAAGTATAATAAATCAGGTAAAGGAAAACAAATCCTTGTAAGTACTAAAGATAAGGCCCACATTAATTAGTGTATAATTAATCTTTGTTTTTAAATCTGCATTGAGCTTTAAAATTTGAAAAGCACGACGCCACAAAATGATTATTTTAAATTTTAGGCTACTGTTGATTACCAAAGGCATGTTTTCCCTCAAATCATTAAAGYCTGTCAGGGTGAAGTTTCAAAACCTTCTCTGCACAGTAAGCACTTTTGAGCCGCCTTGGCAGGCTATGAGATGGGCAATAGTATCAAGAGTACGTAATGAATGAAATGTCACCATGTTAATTATTGGGAAATCTGTAKAATGGAGCTAAAATACACAAGAGCATTTCCATGTGCACAGCACAGCAAAGGCAAAAATCGGAAACCATGACAGCGTTCCACCAAAAATAGYGTGTGCAGAAAAAAAAAGATACTTCAGCGAGTTTTAAGCTTTGAGTATCAGGTCGCCCTCGTCTGCTGGGGAGYGTTTGGGATCACTACCCTCTGGTGGAGTCGGAGACTTCCACAATGACCCTTTTGAGAAAGCGCCCGCAACACCGAAGGATTAGGACCGCATTAGTTGGATATAAATTTAAGTCTGCTACAGAACTGTCCGAGATACATGGGAGAGTCACTCCACACAAACACCACGCTGAGGCAAAAATTGTTGGAGCTCCAGAAACTACGGAACAGGCACACCCAATTTCCTACTCTAATGACCATCTTAATTATCTGCTGAAAGAGGAATATTCTGCATTAAAAACATAAGCTGAAATGTCCTCTCTCAACACCAGCAGCTGTTATTTTCTTTKACTTTTCTTTCTTCAGAGGAAAATGCCAGCAATCACTTCCAGCATGAGAGTTTTAATTTGACAAGGAACTTGGAGCTGCTGTGAAGAGCTTTGTTCTTACGTACATAAAAAAAGCTTTTAAAAAGCTAAACTTAAACTTGCACCTGGAGGAGTCGGAAGCAAGCCCAGGAGTTAGCCACGCCAGGCCAGCTCTACAATTTGATTCCTTGTGTTTCTGGACACAATCACCGCTGTCCGGGTCGGTGTGCACAGGCTGAATTACGCTTGTGCTAACATGTGTGGAGTGGACAGAGTTCAATAGCCGACTGCTCCGTCCCTTTCGTGCCTATTCTCTCCAAAACAATTCACTTCACCACTAGCACTGTGACCAGACCGCATTTCCCTCTCCTCTTCCTTTTGGCAAGCCTCCACTGTGATCTCTCTTAAAGGGTCACACAGGAGAAGCTCAGTGCGTCCTGCTTCCTCCAACGTAGAAAGAAAAGCCCATCGAAAGTTACCTCAATCTGCTGAACTGTCAGATCCAAGAAGGTGTTCTCGTTCCGCACCCCGATAAGACTTTTTGGGCCTTTACAACCCATGCTTGTGCCCAAGCCGCCATTTAGTTTCACAACCACCAGCTTGTTCAAGACAGAAGCAATGTTATCGGGCAGTCCTCTGGCCTTTATCTTCTCATAAGGCTGGATCTGTAAAAACAAACCAACCAACCAACCAGCAGTCAGATATTTGGAAGGAAATTGCTTTCTCCTAAAACCTTTCAAAACTTAAAATTTGGCAGCACTACCCACACTTGTTTATATGATTTATGACACTAAAGAACATTTGCAAAATGMGTCTACAATAACCTGATCTGGTACAATACAAACAACCCGATTTGTTACTATAACAACCTCTTCTCTGGAGAAGTTCTATAGACTTTGTGACACTAGTCTCAATCAGCTTCACCCAGATGAAAAAAAAAAAGTCTTTGTCTGCTCTTCCAGGTAGAGGAAAGTTACTCAATAGTGAGGAAGAAGTCAGGCCAGTTATGCCACTTATCACCCTCCTCTTGCCTTGCAGGAGGAGAGGGGGTCTCCTTGTGAGCCATCTAACTCGCTTCCCCAGTAAGGTGTCCCCCTTCAGCCTGACCACAATTTAAGAACACAGGCTCTGCATGCAGGACATAAAACTTTTCTTCCCYGAGCAGCTTAAACTCGCAGCAGATTTTTTTTGATYCTTTGCTTTGAGGTTATCAGAGACRACGTTCTTGGCAAAAGGTCGGTTCTTTGACTCAGTTTAAACCAATTTTTATTCCAACTACTAGTCCAACATAATCATTCATCTCTCCCAATAGCGTGCTACAAAGCGGAAGAAAGTTCCTAGTTCTTATCCTGCTCTATTTTCAGGATGTGTTCACCCAGCTCACATTACACCTTGCAGAAAGTCGTCTACCTTGCCGACAGCTATATCCTACAGGTTTAAAAACAGAGCCTGGGCTACATTTGGGGCTAGTGATGGAGAGTAAAATCAGGCCTGTAATGACAGTGTGCCTTGCATTAGGCATTGCTTGTCTCCTAATCCAAAGCACCGAAGTCAAAGAAACAGAGGTAACAATGCAACAACAAGTATCATGCCAAAACTGTTAGTGCAAAATCAATACAATTATCCTTTAGCCTGCCCTTCTAGAGATTTTCTTTTGAAGAAAAGCCTTGGTGTTTCAGTGCCGTGTGTATTYTAGCAGCAAGAAAATGATTTTAGTTCTGATAAGGGGTGTGTAATATCCACAGCTGATTTCCAAAAACAAATACATACAGAGTAGTTTTCAGAACTGTGTTTGCTTTGGGCAAGTCAGGCTGGGGTTCAAATGGAAATTCACATTGCACTGGAACCAGAGTCAGATTTCTTACTCGGATGTGCAGGGGTAGAGAGGAGAGTTTGCGCAATTCCAACATTCCAGTACGCCACAAGCAGCAGATTAGAGCAGATCCCTCACATTAGGGAAATTCTGCCCTACRCAGGATCTGGAAAGCTTATGGTATATATTTAGAGATAAGATCGCTCCACAAGTTACAGCATAATGACTAACTAAACTCTCATTACTCAAACAGTGGAAACTAGCCCAGGAGGAACATCTCGAKGTAACTGCTTAAACTCATTCCGTTTAGAAAAATTTCCCAATGCGTAAGATATGTACTCCAAAAAAGCAAGCCATCAAYTTAACTTGAAAGCCCTACTTTCTCACTAAAATATTTTTAACTAATATGAAAACATCAAATATAAGAATAGCACCAGATTCCTTGTTGAAGCACTCTAGCTGTTGAACATTAAAAATATATGTCAATGTTGTGACTTAATTTTTGGCTCAGTGGGCAGTGTTACTGGGGAACAAGACACATTTCGATAGTTTTGTGATATGTACCCATCAAAACAAAGATATGCAACTAAAATGATGAGGCTTGACAAGTAAGCCTAGTAATTACTTTCTTTTAATGCAATGTTTAAAGCTACATTCTGCACAAATGCCAGGAACTTTGCTGCTTCGTTCTGGCAGGTGCTGGGAATACAGGTACCCCCAGACTACACTGTTCCCAGGAGAAAAGGTAACATCCAGACTCGCTCATGACCCTATACTAAGATTTAACCAACACATTAAAGACAGAAAAATATTTCCATCTACATGCTCTTAACCAAGTTCTTGCATTCCTACCCACCAAGTAAGTTCAGACTTAACTGTACTTCTCCACGTTTCAAAAGCAGTAGAGGTTCCCTATGCCAAAAAACTCCGAGACAGCGTATGCACGTTAAGGGCCTTTAGGAGTAATGCACAGACTATCCTAAGTGTAAAGTTATCGTCGCATTCAAGAAAATCTTACRTATTTAAGCTACCACTTTCCAGCTAAGTCACAGTCACAGACATGGTAGTTAAACAGCTCTTATTTCACTCTTTCAGCAGGCTAGAAGGTAAACGTGGAGTTATGATGGCTCAGGCCGCAAACAGTAACACGATCACTGCCGCAGTCATCTCTTAATAATAAGTTCTCCYTAGAGAAAGAAGTTAACCGATTAAACAAAGCAGGTGATGTTGGCATGCTATTTCCCATTTAATCTGCGGAGAATGCTAGCCATAGAAAAAACATGCCATTTTAGTCATTGACAAGCACACAGATTTGTCAGTAAAATCTACATGGATCAATCGAGGACAAGGAATTGGAAATTTGCCAGCCAAGGCTTTAACTTGAACGCTACCGTTGGGATAACCACAACTTTGATCCCTAGAAATTTACCTACGTCACCACAATTTGATTCACACATCTGAGAGAGACAGTTTTCAAACAAGGTTTCGTGGGGTCCCAGCATTTTGACAGACAGCGTCTGTCTCAGTTTCGACGTTGTATCATAAGATTATGAAACAAAACACAACACTCAGACAATAATGCATTACTCAAGTGACCCACATGAAAAGTATACTAAATCACAATGATTGCTCTGGATTTCTGCTACCTTGAACTGAGAATTAAAACCAGTCTCCTTCCTTGTTAACTAGCTGGTTAAAACCAGCTCTCCAAGATCCCTTCATTAAAAAGGCTGACGGCTTTAAATGTGTGGCTTAACTGATAACTTCACAACTCGTTATGAATAATTTATGCAAATTCCTATTATAGACCAAATATGTTGCTGAAAGGTATCTTAGTTGGACCGCTTTGCTAGGGAAGCAATATGGTAAAGTCTTCCCATTCCAGCTTTCTCATGTGAGGGTGTGACAGCATTCATTTTAGGCAAAAAGGCTCTTTATCTAGCAGTATCAAGAAATTAAACAACTGTTCTAATCACAAACACGTCTTCACAATTAGTCACACAGCGCCTAGAGATAACAGGATTGTGCGATATATTACTCCAAGAAACACAGGCAGGGTACGAAATATTGTGATCAGAAGGGAAATATTCACCCATTTTTGCCTTGCTTTTTTCTCTCCATGGCCYCCCTCAGATTTGCTGGTTACGATCTCTGGGCCAGCTGCAGCCTTTTCCCACTCTCCTTTTTCTACCCCAAACCCTGGCACAGCTTCCTGCCTCCAGGTTATAAATTCTGCTCAATTGCATCATCCAAAGATGACAGGAAGGTTGAAATAAGTAAGGAAAGAGACAGCTGAGGTTGATAAGAGGGAAGAAAGTGGAAGAGAAAGTGACAGCTAGGAATGAATGGAGTCCCAGGGCAGAGGGGCAAAAGACCCTAAACCAGACCTGAAATAACAGGAAATAAAACACCCAGCAAACTGTCACTTTTCCGGTACAAAACTCTACCACCGGCCTTGGGCATGAGACTTCGCAGAAGGTAACAGTGATGCCCAGTAACACAAATGTCAAACCAGTACATCCTATCAAAACCTTCCTCTCCACATTTTAAATTTAACAGGAAGCATCTCCACAGTCCTGCTTCAGCAAAAGCTTAAAAGATACGTAACCCAGGATAAGCAAAATTGGGAGCAGCCAAACATGGCTCCAGAGCAGTTCAGGTGTGACCGAGCCCCTGGATAGAAGCCCCATCACGGTGCAGCCGGAATGCCTAACCTCCCTGGAAGGGAACAGCCTGGCAGCGGCTCCCAGGAGGGCTGTGGTGGGATCCAGCCCTACACCCGGCTCTGCCCCACGCCAAGCCTGCTCTGCCCTGCGCCGCAGTGCTGCATCCTGGGGAGCGGGCACCAGTTCCTGACCACGAGCTCCTCCAGCCGCATCTRCCCTTAGGCCTCGCCGAGATAAGGCTCTTAAAAGACTTTTTTTTTTTTTTTTTAATTTGGGTTTGTGCCTGTAAAGTTGGGAGCTCAGCATCCTAGGAGATCTACAAAATGAGTTTATTTGGGTGTTTAGGCAGCAATCTGTTGTTGTGCCTCTTTTAATGCAGAAGATTCATTCATAAARTCTAAACAACCCATAAAATATTTTTAAAAAGTTTAACTGCACTCAGACTTTTGGTAAATAAACAGCAACATCTGGACTTATATGAAGTTGTAATGTTACACGGGGAAGATGTAAAAYGTCTTGGAACAAACCAGTAGCTGTTGATTTGCTTGTTTTTGAAGCTGCATGTTCTCTGCATCAAAGATGCGCAACACATCAGCCTTGATGTTTCCTGCTCCTTGAAGGGGTGAAGAGGAGTAGAAGCAGGCACAACCTACTAGTGGTTGCACCATTTCTACAGGGCTTGTAGTCTTCCTTCCCCCACACCAGAAGCGGTGGGAGGTGGACGACTGCAAAAGTCAGCTCAACAACAGCAGCTTAATAAGGAAGACTAGCTGTGAGAAACTGGACCTACCCACCTGTGAGGTCTGAAGGAAATATCCCTCCTGGCTCTTCTCCACTGAGCAGTGGCAGGAGCCTACATTTCTCTAGGCATTCTCAAATACTGTTCTTCCTCCTCTGCAAGTGGAGCTTGCTGTCCCTGGCCCCGAGTTGTGTTCACGTCATCCAAAGGTTACTAAGCTACTAATACTTGTCACTTGCATCTACCCTGGTTTCCAACATAATTCTGCCAACGCATAAACAACTGTTGAAAAAATACTGGGATGAGAAGGTTACTAAGTTGGGGCAGCYGTGGCAACCTAGATAAACATTGTGTGGAAGCCACTTCCTAAATACTCACATCTACCKATCTCAGAAAGGACCATTTCAGATTGCCCACAGAAGCACTTTATGTTACAGAGGAACACTACAGCCCTTCATCAGGAAACTTATGACTGGCAATAGAGTTATTCAGCTAAATTAAGACAGAGAAAGCTTTCAAGTCTGCAGAGTTGTTTTATTTATAACTTAGCTGAGAAGCTCATTTCTTCCAGGAAGTGAGATGCAGAGAACTAGGATACTAATATTTGGAGGGGATGGGGGAAGAGAAAACAGAACATGTATGTACAGGGCTTATCATATACGCATGTGCTATGTGTACAGACACAAAGCATACTCTTTGAACTAGAGAAGGCTCTCTTGGAAATATTCAGAGATGACAGCAAATAAGGACTAGAAAAGTCAGCTGCTTTGGGTATGAGGAAGTGGGAGAACAGATTTACATACAGTACCTTTCCTTAGTTGGACAAAAAGGCCAGATTATGAAGTCTGCTCAAAGGGAAGCTTGTATGGCAATTTTCATGACAAACAAATAAAAACTTTATCACTCATGTAACCTTGCCTCAAGGGATTGCCAATCAGCTACAGCTGACCTGATAATATCACTAAACACTAGAGGTTTATGGAGCTTGTCACCAATAAACCCAAAGTTCCTGCACGGCATGCCCTCCATAAACCAGAAGCAACTGACCTAAGCAAAACGACAGCAGCTCTAGCAGCTCTAGCAATTAGTTATCAGCAAGCAGTYCTGCAACCAAAAAGAGGCACACGCTAGACTGGCCTTGCATCAGCGATGCCTTAGCATCCCCAGGCGTCTCTGTTCACGCAACAGAGCACMTCAGCGGGGCTCAAACACCGCATACCGAAGCTAGGGCAGCAGCGCTGCCTGCATCTATCGGAAAGTCATCCGTTAAAACAGCATCCACCACACTTTCTGCGTGAAGACTTCAGCAATCCCTAACAGGACTGTGTGGCAAATAAGACGACTTCATCTGTTCCCACAGGTCACTGCCTCAGGCAGTCCAGGGCAGGACGGTTGCTGCATTGGCATGACGCTGTCAAGCACGCTCACTGCCATGAACGTTTTCCGAGGCTATTAGGAATTAAGCACGTGCGAGCGAGAGAATCTGAAGGTCACGGAGGCTGGTAATGCCTGGATCAAAACCACAGCTTCAAGGTGAGCTGTAGCAACAGGTTTGCATGTCAGATCTGGTCATCTACTGGTCATCGCAGATCCAGAGGGTAGAACAAGTCAAAGGAACCTTTAACAGACCAGGACTTTTTTCATTCAAGATTTATTGCCAAGTGGAAGCTGGGGGAGGATGGAGAAAGGAAGGATACAACGAATTGCACTATTCCAGTTGCCACTGGAAACTGCACCATTTTCACCAGTCACGCCAAGCTCTCACAAAGAGAATTTAGACCTTAAGCACTACCTTACAACAGCTATGGCCATGCTAGACAAGAAGAACACAGGCACAGTCTACAAGCTTGAGGTAAAATGATTTTCATGCAGGAGAACTCAAAGTCCTTTGCATCTCATGCATCCCTTTCCTTCCTTTTACCCTTCCTGTCCATTAAAAAGAAGACTACACACAAGAAAATCCTTTAGCAATCTTCTAGATGCTATGGAAGGATCTTTGATACAAGCAGGTTTGCAGAATGTTAATATGCAAAAATCAAACAGAACTGGAGCTTTTTGATCTAGTGCAATCCCTCTCTTATTCCAAATGCATATCCGTTCAGGAATACCATCTGTTCATAGTTAGTTTATTCTATCCACAGTTCATTTATTCTGCTGTATTTTCAAAAGGAAACATGCAGAATAAATGAAAGAGGCAGGACATGGATACAGCATTTCAGTGGTGCAGGATGCATCTGAACAAACTATCGAAGATAAAAGATCCTGAAAGTTACCAGCATGGATTTGTCAGAAAGGCAGGGACAGCTGATACAGCACAAGGGGTCGTGAATGTAGGAACCGACGGCAGATATCCAATTCCAAGTGCACGCTGAGAAGAATTAACACACACACGCACAAATTCTCTCAGTCCTTATCCAAAGAGACTGTTGCCCAAACTACTAAGCACTCTTTTTACTCTGTAACTACACTGATCCTTACGATCCCCATAAGCACAGACCCTTACCTCCCAAAGGTCAACACTGAAATTAGTTAGTCGAGGGTCAGGTTAGCTACGTGCTGTCAGTGTAAGATTGCTCCCCAAAAAACACACAGTGCTGCCATTTCAGAGGACGTAGGTGGGGACTTCATTCCAAAGTTCCTAGAACTTTTCAGGAACAGAAGGGTGCAAAAAGCAGAATCTCACTGTTTTTTCAACAGCAAAGACTGTGTTCATGCTGGGTAGACACCCGTAAAAACAACCGTTCTTCTCATTAACAAAGAGATGATAAACACTGATTTTAATGTACTGAAGGTACATCAGAAAGCTTAACTAATGATTCACCACCCAACAAGATCTAGAGCAATTTATACTTGGTGCTGGGTACAGTTTGGGAGAGAAGTGTGACTAGATYCTTACTCCCTGCCATCACTTCCCATCCACTCTAAGGTCAATACCGCTCCGTATTAGACTGCAAATGGATTTAAAACATTTAGGTTTGAGCTTTAGCTAAGTGGGATGCGAGTCACACCTACAATGTTCAGACACTGTCTGAACAGCCAGAAAAATGATTTCAACTTTCAAGTCTCACTGCGTTCTTCTTGCATCACTCACAGTACAGCTCTCCAAAAACAAGAAAGTCTGTCACTCAGTTTGGGGCCAGACTGCCTCAAAATCATTTGCTTTCGCTAAAGCGCCAACTACCCTTTTATGCCTTCACTATCATGTCTGAAACTAGCTTATGCAGCTCAGAGTAAAATCCTGATGAAGTTAACAGTTCCATCCAGGCCCTCCATCAAGGATTTAGTTCACTGGATGTTGCATCAGCTACAACACAAAATTTGTAACTTAGCCTCACTAAATATTTCAGTTTCTYTTGGCATAGGCATTGGAAATAACAACTTGGCAATGAAGCCCTGGCTCTTGAAGGGTCTTTAATTCAGAGAATAACAAATGTCAGGAACTCAAATTCAAGCAGGATCCTTGCAGCAYCAGGACTGCCGGATGCCAGTGCTATCATCTAGCAGTTCCAGTCATGTGTAGACACTAATATGCAGAACTACCTCATCACCTATGAGCATACACACAAGCGTAAGAAATGCTCCACAGTAATAAAAATCAACTCTTGCTCTAAGGGTTTGGAACAGTGGACTTGACAAGTAAGTGCTGATGGGGAAATACTTCAGGAACAAAAATGGGCAGGAATGACATGGCTTACAGATGCATGACTACAGTGTTATTCATTTGAGACATGTCTCAAAACTGTGGTTTGGGATTGTTCTAAGATGACATATCTAGCTTCTTTTTGGTTTTGCAATGTCACAGAAGTGATTTTCGGAAGAGTTTGCATGAGGCAACATTGGGAGTTTGACTAACAGATTTCAGCATACTCCTACTGCGAGGAAGTTTGGAAGAGTTTGTCAGAGACAGACAAAATGAGTATCAGGGCTGTCATCATGGGAATACACCCATGTTAGTCAATATGTACTTACAGAACAAGAAGGAAATATTTATTCAGCACCAAGGGACAGTTTTAGAAATAGCACCAAGTGAACCCTTAAAACCTGTTTCCAGAGTTGAAGATTAGGAAGACATTTTGCTTTTGAGTAAGAGCATGACATTCTTTCTTTTCCTTCATTATATGGTTCATTGAGATGACAACTTGAGCTGCAGACAAGACTCCGACCACTGGGGAAACAAAACCTCTAATAGACAAGCTCCTTTCACACACACATTGCTTCAGATGCTCTCTTTACATCCTAGATGAGGTTTTGCATCGCTACTCTGAGGTTAGCTTGATCACTGCAGTTCCCTTTGGAGGCCTCCCAGCAGGACTTTGATATTGCTTCCAACTCAAACAAGCAGATCACTGCAATCTACATCAACAGGATTAAATTACACTTGCCATGTCCACGTTCTTTACCTCCTCTCCTTGTTAACCAGCACTCTGACTAAGTACACTTTCTTCTATGAGGACTGTAACAGTGATGGGTCCTAACTGTGCCAGCTATCACTGTAAGCCTTTGGACACATGGAAGCAAAGCATCTGGAAGGAAAAAACAAGTCCGAAGTTTACCAATATAGTGTGAAATGGGTTCAATCTTCTGTTATCGTTGTCTGGAGCTTACAATTTGCTTGCCCATTGGTATTAGTTGTTACACTGAAAACAGGGAGGTCAGGGATGAAATCTCCCATTGCAGAGAAAAACGGAGGAATATTACAAGACAATCATTTCTGTTTCAATTTACTGACAGGAGCCTTTACTTGTCAGTAGATGCTTCAGGAAAGAATAGAAAACTACATTCAAAAAACAAGTACAATGGATAACACATTAGATGACCCATGGAAGTCGGATCAGAAATTCTGCTCCTGCATAGCACAGTCCCATGACATTGGGCAAAAGCCTGGAACGCATTTCCGACCTAACCTGAAAGTCAGAAGTACCTTACGTAAAATAGAAAATTAAAAGACAAAGCCTATAAATGCAGTAAACTATTCACAAACTTTTTTTAAGCTGTTAAAAATAAACAAACAAAAAACCCAACCACCCCACACTTGGGCACATTTTTTGGGTGCTTTTATTTTTTTTTTATAGATATACACACACACGTGTATTATCTGTATGTATATATACACACACACACRCACATATATACCTAAACACATATTTTGCGCTCTACTATGTATCAGCTGAAGATTACACATGCCAGAATTCTCAGTGCTTTGGACTGATCAAGCAGCAAACCAATTCTCCAAAACAATCACAGACAAACAAATTCACACTGGGGAGAGTAGGTCGTTGCTTTTTAGGCCATGATACTTGTAGTGCAAGATTCTCAAAAGCAGCCGAGCACCCCACCACCTCATAAAACAAGGTTGTCTGAACAGGCAATTATACATCACTTGCAAGATTACCAACCAACTTTCTAAATCAATCTTATGTGTACCATCCTCTGTGCTGTTCCAACAAGACCAGGAGGAGAGTAAACCATGAGTTTTTATAGCTAGGAAAAGAAAAAACTCAACAAGAGCTGAACAAAAGCACTCAGAGAAAACCTGCATATATTCACTGATGGAGAGCTGTCTCAAAGAACTCAGTAGTGCAATCTTTATTCTGAAGCCCTTCTGAAATTATCACTCTTTACCTCTTCTAAAAGCTCCTACTGGTCTTACCTAGACTAGTTACACTGATAATTCTGGAATTCTGGTCTTGAATAAATCAATTTTCATCTAATAATTCCACAACTCATACCCCTCAGCAAAGAATAATTTGGGAGAAGYTACACTGCAGGTCACCTGAAAAACGTGTCATGTAAGACACCTTTCACTTTCCACGGTGTGTCCCCTACATGACGGACACATTAAAAAGGTGGTGGAGACGGGATAAATACAAGCAGGGTTTGAGGTTGGCAGGAAAATGGAACACTCATGGTCAACAAAAAATAAAAGAAAAAAAATACTCAAGAAAGTTAAGTTTGCTCTCAGTTTTTGAGAGCACTCAACCCACCTCCTGGGAAATCAGGAAGTCTCTAAGTATCATCTTATCCAAGGAATCCTAAAGCAAGAGATATTTATTATGAAGTGAAGGAGGGATGGACATGGACATTTTTTGTGCGTATTTTTCCCTACCTTCCTTCTGTGACATTTATCAAGTATGATTATTTGATTTGGAGTTCATGCTAGGAAACAAAATTTCCTCCAAGATCATGCACGCATCTCACCTAAGCCAAAGTGACCCGATTTTGCAGAAGTCTTACTGTTTGGGGKTTTTTTTGKTTTTTTTTCTTTTTGGTCAAAAGTTGTTACACAGCTAAGGGACGCAGATGAGAATGAGCCAGTGCAGGCCATAAGGAAGAAGAGAGATACTCTTTCTAATCTTGCCCTCCTTTCAGCCCTCTGTGACCTTAAGTTAGACCTTTATCTAACTTCTCTTTTTAAAGAGCTTGCCTTGCCTGGGACTTTCCCTTCAGTCTATTTCAGTGTCTTATAACCCTCCTGCCCGACATTTGCTCCCAATGTCTTACCCAGTGATGTTCAGTCCTTTACAGAACTTGAAAGTTTTTCCGATGAAGGTGTGCAAAACTTCAAAAACAGACAATAGCTCTCCCTCGCCACAAAGCAGCCCATTCACTTGCATCAAATTGCTGTCATTTAATCCCAGGCCTTATCTTGACACAGGGAACAGTTAATTCCTTTCATTGTTGCAACTACCTTTTTACATATTTAAAAGACTTACCACTCCCCAGAGTCTCACCCCCTCTCGACTAAAAGCAACCCCCTTTTCTTCAGCCTTCCTTGTAAGTCATGTTATCTAGAACTCCAGTTTCTCACCTTGGCCTCTTTAATGAAGGTGGATTTTTCTCCCCAAAGCAATGCTTCATTCAGTGTTACAGTACAGAAAAGAGAGACATCACATGTTTTTGAAGTTAAAAGAAAACACTCAACCTTGGAAAAACCCTAGACTTGCTCTAAAACAGCATCATTCTTCCAACGCTTTAAAGAGCAGCACTGCATCTGTTCTGGAAGTAACTGGACAGCCTGCCTTTCAGTTGGAAACAGAGCCTCGATTGAATCACCACAGAGAGGCTAAGAGAAACCACAAATGCGTGAGGACACAGAAGTCCCGCAATATGCCAAGATCACTACACTGGGAAAAGCAAGAATTCGGAGCACAACTACACCGTTAGTTACGCAAGAGTCCAAAGACAGCCTAGGGCCACAGATGAATCAATAAAATGAGGTTAGGTTTAATAGGAATTGTTTATTTAAGTACTAAACAGCGCTGAAAAAAATGTTTAGTGCTTTTTCAGCAGCAGCTCAAGAGGCAGGTTATAAGTTATAACAACATAGCTGACAYTAGAAAATTACACTGAAAAAACCCCCACAGTCAACTACTTGTTTCAGATCCCTCGCTTTTACTGAGCTGCTGTAGATTACAGAAGTTGCTAAATGAGCTATCTAACCCAGCCCACTTGCCATATGTTCCTTTCAAATTATTTAGCAGAATGAATTGCTGGAAACGGTCTCATCTGAGACTCAAAACCTTCTTTCGCGGGCAGGAGGGAAAGGGGAACAACAAGGGTCCTACCTACTGCCCCTCTAACACAAGTTACCATTTACTCCAGAGAAGGTACCAAACAGTGAGATGGCATCTGTCTCATTTTGTTCCCCTGCTCAAAGAACCTCTAACAAAAAAACACCAWAGACCTTGATACATATGTTAAGCAGGACCTGATGTTCGGGAACACATGCAACGCATATCAATAAATAATTATTTTTCAGTTAGAACCCAAAGTTTTGTCCTACGTGATTTTACAGAACCATGGCAGTTATATCCMTTCTATGGGCGACTACATCATTTGCTACAAGTAGCAATTACCAGTTTTACGTTCCCTAGAGACTGGTCACTTCATCGCAACTTACGGAATCTTCTGGAGGTCTCTGAATCTTCCCCCAGTCCACAGATGGTCCCTTTTCTTGTAGGAATCTATGAAATAGCTTCTTAAATCCTTCCAGGTCCTTTTTAGCGTACTACAAAAAAGAAACGCATTAGTTAATGCTGGTATTTAATGCATACCTATTCAATCACAGAAGCATTTCTACCAACTTGAAGTACAACCTATTCCCAAGAGTAATTTTATCAGCACTGAAGTAGAGACATGCTAAAATTTAAGTAAAATTCTAAAAGGTAGCAAAAGCTCATTTCCACTAAAACTCAAGGTACAAAACCAACTTGGATACCTAAAAGACAAGTCTTTAGTCAAAATCATAACCATTAGAATTTGGCTCAATCTTTAGGATAACAGCTTTACCCTCCTCCCTTTCTGTAATCCATTAAAGATTACATAGAACCTTTAATAACTAAAGATGATTAAACACTTAATAATAACTCTGTCACCCAGTTTATATGGAACTGAAAGTCTCCTACTGACATTGTATCCAGGCTACTCTTCCAACGGGATGAGAGCACATCCTAAAAATAAGGATCGTGGTATTCTGTGATTTGTCTCCCTGTATAAAATTTGCCTCAATTTCCTGCATCTMATTTCTCATGCTTTGAGTTGCGTCCACATCATGCTCCTTACCTCTAGCTCATTTGAAGGTGCGGTCGCAAGTATTTTATCAAGTTCTACTTTCATGGAATACTCCAGCTCTTGTCGAATGACTTCCTGAAACTGTGAAGTGCCAGCTTGAGACATTGCTTTGCTGAAATCTTAAATAAAAATAAAAAACATGGGTTAAAGCAAAAAGAAGAAAATTAACTGATTCTACAAAGAGTCTTCCATTTTCTTTTAAAAATTAATAAACTCACATAATCTAGTCTCATTTTATTACYGTGCTAGCACTCCAGGAATCTGAAGTTTTTGTTGTTAGCAACCTGGACAACAGACCTTAAACTGGGGCCACAGAACAACAACCCTTCTCTCAAAACTGAAAAAAGTCCCAAAAGACCAATGATCCTTCTCAAGAAGTGTCCAGAAATCCACAGCTGTACACTTTTTTGCTAGAGAGCCAAAGAATTCACATCCTACCGTATCAACACACCTTAACAAGTGAAAGTGTGAAAAAGCTTTTCACTAAAAAAATTATTTTATGTAGAATATTGTGATCGAGGGTATCCTTCTGTTCACACAAGCAAATAAAAACATATGCTTTAATTATTTATACAGTGCCCTTTCACACGCGCTTCAGTTTGTTCCAGTAAATATTCCCTTCCTTTATCGTACGAGTATTTTCACACTACAACGTGCATTTCAGTTACTAAGCAACCTAGAAAATTAGTCCGTCTATCACTTCAGCATTTGTTTTGCTTTTGAAAGCGATAAGCTCCATAAATGTGAAAAAGAGTAAATGCACACATGTTCTATACAGTAAAGTCCACATCGCAGAAAGAAACGGGAGATAACGTGACTTTATTTTCCAACAGAAAAGCATTTGAAGCGAGTGCGTTCTCAAAAGACATTCTGAGTATGTTCTCTAAAGACCTCAGTTAATTTAATTTCTGCCAAATCCCTTAAGTAATCACTTCTCTGTAACACAGAGAGAGATGTATTGCCAAATATAGCTGGATTTTAGAAAAACCCTGAATACTAGTGCAAAAAGGGACGGGAGGAAACTTTGCAAGTGAACAGAGTGATACTGCTAGAAAATACTGTTAGAAGAGGAACCTGTGTTTAAAATTTACTTATTTAGAACATGCATTAAGAGGTTATGCTATTGAATGTCTAAGAAAGCCAGAGGCAGTTCATTTTAATACAGTTTTGATGTTATTTTATTTTTTTAAGCAAAGTATTCCGCAGCCTCAGACTCAGTGACAGCATCTAATCCTTGCTTTGAAGCCCACAGAAGCCATTTTCCTGACTGCACTGTTTTGCAGGTAGGGGAGGAAAAAAAAAGGACAGACAAGTGCTGCAGTGCACATACTGTGTGTGGTGCAACACAGGGGAAACGCCAGCTCAAGATGAGCAGTACGATGAACAATAGGTTCTTTTTTTAATCAAATGCTTCATTTAGTAGTAAAAACAGGTAATAGTTGAAAGCCTGTTAGGTGTATCTTTCCAGGTCAAATATGTCAAAACACGGGCAGTGCTTCATTAGGAAGCACTCCCTCCCACAGAAAAACGAGGAGGTCTATACCAGCTTAATACTTCCATACCGAACTGCTACAAGCACTGTCTGTTCATCCACACTTTTTGGGTTGATGCGTATCGGAACACTGTTTAAACTTCCCACAACCAGGGTGAGATACTTTCAGATGTTTGTAATTCTCCCTGCAACATGTTGTAATACATGACTTCTGTTACAGCAACAACAGTGGCCATTTCTCACAGTTCATCAACCCCTAAACCATGTGAACCTCCCAGTATGATGCAACGCATCTCAGAAGACACTCTGCAAATATCAAGTATTCAACAGAGACCGTCATTCATGCTGTTAAAGACATTGAGGCTAAGTAAGGCAGAGCCAGCTAGCAACTTTCCCAGGCTGCCATGTAAGTAGGAAAATCTTGTTCGCTCATATTAGCCAAAAGACTTGTATCTACCAGATAAAAGCATTTAGAGATTAAGTAAATTCACAAACGAATCAAAAGAAAAAGCCATCATAAAAGTCAATGTGTGTTAATGTCTGAGTCTGTTGGGTTTTTTTATAGTACTATAAATTCTCCATGACTTAACGAGCAAATGCTAAATACATTTGATCACCAACATCCTCGCAGAGAAGCAAAGCAAACCTGTTGCTTTTTCCAAACACCAAGTGTCAAGCACGCAGACGAGCCAGCTAGACGGGACATTTCTTACCAAAACCCAGACCACCAAAGCCACCAGCGCTGATGGCTGCACCCTTCGTTGGCAACAGAGAATATTTAGTTGACCATTTAACGACTACTGCAACCACTCAGTCTCATCCAGATTCAACGTGCCAGGGCACGGCTGCTTGGGGAGAGCATTATTAGTGCTCTTAGTACTATTACTGTTATTTTGGGGAAAGAGAGAGGAAGGACATGGCTGGAGTCCATAAAAACATGCATTTGCCTGGTGCAGGAGAAGTATTTGTTCCGCATACATAAGAATTTGAATACTGTAACTAAGCAGCCAAGAGAAATAGCAACTCAAAGCTTTTCTGCTTTTAACATGCCATTGCAAGGCAGAGGCTTTTAAGCATTTATCTTAAGAGATGTCCACAAGGATTTGGTCTGGATGGGGATCTGTGGGCACTCTCTAAAGGCTCCCCAAAGCAAGACGACAACAGCAGCGTCGGTGCATCTGCTCCAAACATAAATGAACTCAGCAGTAGTTGTTCCTGTGGTGCTGCCYCTCAGAGTTTTTGGGAAGAAGCTGGTATTTATGCACCCCAGCCCATCACTAGTAGCAAGACAACTGCAGTCCTTTAACGTGAGCTACTGTTAAATTTAACAGCCCGGGTGAAGGTTTATGTCCCTTTTCACTCTGACAGCAACGAGGATGTAGAAAGGCCAGTGCAACTGCATAGCTGAAAGCAGTTATTTCCTACAGGCAAGTAAAATTTCCTAAGCCTATAATGAAAAGTAGTTACTGCGCCTCTAAAAATCAGATGGGAGGCAGGGGTGTTGGACAGCTGCAGGAAGATATTTCCAAGGGTACATGCGGCCATATACTCCCAAATTATTTTTAAAAAGAAATGCCTCTTCCAAGCTATTTTGCAACCAATGCCTCAGATTGCAGCCTAAGCCCACTTTTATGGGATCAGTATTCTTGAACACTCATCTGAAGGAAGAAAAGGGTGGGATAAGGTAGTGGAAGACTCTGGGGGGACCAGCCCACGCAGGAAATTAGCTCAGAACAGAAGAGCATGACTAAACACTTGGGGCTTCAGAAGACACTGGGATTTGCAAAAATGACCACCCAGGATATCTTATTTTAACATCTTCAGTAGAAAGTGCTTCCCCCAGTAGTAGAGAAAGGAGAGCCCTTTCATCTAGTTCATGGTGGTGTCTGACGCCTGGAGAGTTTCACTCAAACCCTCCTGCCCCCACTGTTATTTCTAGCACGCTTTTGTGCTCTGCTCTCGCTGCCAACCTGCCCCCTGCCCTCACAGCGTGAACTACTGCATGTGGCAGAGTATCTGCAGGTTTATGATACATAACTTTATAACTGACATATGAAAAAACAAAATACGATAAATCAGATCAAGCTAATAAAAAGGAGGTCTTCTTACACTATCAGAAACAAAATAAAGGAGAGATGTCCTCAGAAAAACTGCACAAGAACAGAACAGCGGTGACCCCTTACTTAGGGGTTTGCATGTATTTCCCTTCTGCTGTCCCTTCTCTTACTCTACATTAAAAGTGGAGAATGTGTTAAGATTGATTAGTTTTGTTCATTAATTCACTCAGAAGAGAACTTCACTGCCTTGGTACTTGGTATACAAGGACCCAGCACAGGAGGGAGTCGTGGGACAAGTCAAGCAAGAAGCCCCCTCTCTCATGAAAAAATTGGGAATCTTTTGGGCTGAGGGTTATCAATTGTAATTATTTTGGCAATCCAAGTAAGTATACAGAAAGACCTACAGCAGAAAATTATTTCGGTCTCCTTGGAGCCAGACTACTTGCATAAAAATCAAGAAGGGTGGCCAGTAAGTTAAAACACGCAGCTGAACTTTACTCCATCCTTGAACTCTGTGCTGAGGGTACAGAGCGAATGCCTTAACTTCCACCAACTCCACTGAAAGTTCAAGGCAATTTTTATCCCTGACGAGGAYAAAAATCTCTTTAAATACCCACACTTTAATGCGCAATGCTAATAAATATTACTTCGTTTGATTTTTAGAACTGAACATACCCACTCAGCRTTTACAAACATTTTTCTTTTCCTACTACTAGAGGCAAAATTTGTCAACGTATGTTGGAATGAAGCATATGTGAAGCGAAACCTATACATTCTCTCTCTTCTTAACGGATGAGCAGATTAGCCTGAGCTACCTCAGAAGTTTGCAACCTAGGAAGCCGTTCTGGCCAGCTGTGCACACCAAGAGTTTAGGTGTTACAGTCAGACACAGCTGGATTTCTCAAGTCTAGCAGCTGATCCCCATGCTAAAAATATCACTTGACATTGGCAACATGTTTTAGTACTATTGGCTTGATAAAGGAGCACTTAAATGGCGGATATGTCTTTTTTAAAAAGYTTTTAGGATTGTCAAATCCTTGGTCGTATTTTAAAAACTGGTTATGATCTTTACATGGGTTTCTCCAGCTTTCAGTTTCATAAATAATATCACTTGCCTGCAAGATGGCTACCTTCAGCAGTAGGCTGAGATAAACCAATTYCATTTAAAAAGAACAATTCAGAACATATTTTTGTAATTTCACAGCAAGAAGGGGCTTATCCTGATAYCTTTCAGAACGGCCAGTTGAGCAACGTGGCTGTAACATTTCCCCCCTTCAGCTCCCTGCGTTTCGCCCAGGTGCCACAGGACATTTGCAGAGAGTTGATGCCTTTACACAGCAAGTGTTGCACAGTCCTAGACATCCACTGGGTGAGCGACAGCGATTTCCGAAAGCCTGCGAAGGCCCTCGGCTTCCCGCAACATCCAAGTTCGTACAGCAAAAGACCTACCCGTGTTCTTTCTACAGGCAGCGTTACGTTTGTTGATAGGCCTGCGTGGATTTATATTAAGGAAACCTACAGGCATGGATTTCATTACAAAAAGCACACTGTTAGGAATATCAGAAAGGAGGAAAAAAAAAAAACCCTGCCACAGCAATGCACCAAAGTCATTTTTCTTCCTGAAATGACCTCTTGTGGGCTGGTTCCCTGTTTTGCAATAAAGGAATCTGAAACTCTGACCACGTACACACACGCTCACACATGCAGAGAGTAAAGGAGAGTGYCGGAGCCAATCGGGATCAGAAAATGCCAAAATACGCTCAAGCCTCTGAAAAAAAAGTGTAGACGCTCGACCTCAGTGCTCTTTCTCCCCCAACTTTAACAAACCTCTTAGCGAAGGGGGAAGATTTGCACTTGCAAGATCCCCCCGTATATGCCAGATCCCGCCTGTGCATCAGCCGTGGGTAGGAGCCCTGCCGCTACAACCGCCCGGTTTCACCGTGCGCCCGTACCGCGCGCGCGAGCCACGCATCCACCGAGGCAAGCGAACCCAGCGGAGCAGAACCGGCGGAGGCCCCGCTGCCAAATARCGAGTAACACTTTGAGGAAGCCCTTGCACATCGCAACTCGGCTGCCGATCGGGCTGCTAACACCTACCGCTGCCTGCACTCTACCGGGCTGCTGGGAAGGAGAGAAGAAAGAAAAAAAAAAAGCAGAGATCTATAGATATACAGCCGAAGAGTCAAAAAAAAAATAAAAAAAAAATTACAAAGCACATCAGCTTACCTTTCACAAAAGACGACATTTTCGCTGTTTACTAAAATAAATACTTTGCTCTTATAAATATAGACTGAATGGGGTTTGGGTTGGTTTTTTTTTTTTTCCCCCAAGGCTGGTGAGGGCAAGGCCGGGAGGGCAGGCTGCCTCCCCGCGCCCCTGCGGAGGCTGGCCGCCGGCGGTCGAGCAGCTACGCGGCGGCGGCGGCAGCGGGGAAGCGGGAGAGACGGCGRCCCCGTCCCCGCTGGGAGCAGCCCGCCCGCCGCGCTGGCCCCTCAGCCGAGCAGTCCCTCCCGGGCCGGCGGGCGGGAGGCAAACCCCGAGGAATTTAAATTTCATCAACGAAAGAGGCGGACCCGCCGCGCCCCGGGTTTCACCACCCCCAACCCTCCCCTCCTCTCCCCTCCCCGCCGGGCTGGGCCGCCCGCCTCCCCGGGGCTCCCCTCACGGCTCCTCCCCGCTCCCGAACGGGACGGGACGGGACAGGCCGGGCCGGCACGGCCGCTCCGCGCGCCCCGCGCGGCCGTTAGGCCTGAGGGCGGCCCCGCCTTTCCCCTCAG
>JASVER010000211.1:227401-242417 GCA_030449065.1 Oceanodroma leucorhoa
GTGCGAGGCTGCGTGGGGCGGCGGAGGGCTCTGCGTGGGGCGGCGGAAGGCTGGGCGCTGCCCCCGGAGCTGGCAGCGGGGCGGGGGGGGGGGGGTTATAGCCCATCGTTCACCCCGCTGCTCTCCCGAGCTCCTTCAGCCCCACGGGAGGCGCGTGGAAATAAACCGCGATGGCTGTTCTGTCGCGACAGCCGCGGTTCGGGGGTGCGAGCGTCAAAAAACGGGGCTTGAGACCGAGATTAAAGAGAATTCGGTGCCAGGTGGCTGTAATGTTTTCGATTTATCAAGGTTCCCGTGGATTTAGGCGCCTCCACCCATGRCCCCTGGTGCCGGGGCGGTGCCGCGCTGGCGGAGCGTCTTCAGCGAGCGAGGGGGTGCCGAAGGCAGCGCGTCGCTTCCGAACCCGGCACTGTCGTTTCCCTCTTTGGTTAATAAATTCTCCCCGTTTTTGCTTGAAGGCGCTTCCCGGCGATGGCTGGGCTTCCTCCTCGAAGGYGTTGACACCCAGTTACGGTAGAAAAGCCTCTGCCCACCACAAMCACTCCCCGGCACCCCACAGGTAAATAGCAGCACCCTTCTTATTTTTTTTAAGCGGTGGGTGGGAGCCAACGGCGCAGAGTCCASCAGCACAAAAGGGCTGGGAGCAGATCCCGACGCTTTCTAGACTTGGAAGAGAAAGAAACTGGGCTCCGGCGAACGCTGGGATCGGCAGCTTTGCCGGCGGGGGTTGAAGTGCGATAGGGCCTGGCTGCTCCGCGCCGGAGCATCGCCCCRCGGCAGCGGCAATGCCTCCGATGCCCCTTCTGCAGACCAAGATGTTGGCCCAAGCCCACCTTTGGTGGTGGCGGCGTGGGTCAGTACRCCTGGCTTTGCTATATTTTGGGGAGGTGGGGGCTCTCCTTCCCTTCCACCACCTCTATATGGGCTTATATATGTATGCTCGTATATAAAATCATACGTAACATATGACTGAATCATTCAGTGCAGCCCTTTGCACCAATGATAAGGACACCAAACCGTACCTGAACTGCCCCTTATGTCTACACCGAGTTGAACTGCAAACGAGCAGTGCCCCACTTCCACGAGGAGAGGGGCATGGGAATTGCCGGGATACTGCTGAACCCCGGTTTCAAGAGATGGATGGGTGGGAGACACGGGRCAGGGTGGGCTTCGCCCCTCCTGGCTGCAGGCACCGAGGCTCAGCCAGGTGCTTGAGGCTCCCCGTAGAGCCTGGGGAAAAACAGGCAATCCCCAGGATAAACCAGGCGGTTCATTTTGGGGTCCCACCTGGGGTTTCTGCTTCTCTTCTTTAAAGAAAACCAAAAATGCAAAGACCTAAAGTGCTCCGTGAATTTTATATCCCGATCCACTCGAGCTGGGAGCATCCCTTTGCACTTTGTACCGCCAGACGGGTGCAGCAGCTCGCTGCACGCTGCCTTCTCCGCATCGGGAAAGATGCTCCTCTTCTGCTCCGGATCCGCTAGCAGGAAAGTCCTGGATTCACTCCAGGACTTCAGCAAACTCCCGATCCTTCTCTCCAGACATTGACGGGAGCTTGCTGTTACCTTAAAGGCAAGAGCAGCCCCACTCCTGTGCTTGCACTGTTAATTAAAATGCTTTGCTTTAAACCCGGAGCTCCATTCCTACAGCTCGGCGCTGCTACGATCCCACATCCAACACCTACAAGCCGAAAACGCAAGCTAGATGATCTCCAGATAGTACCAAAACAACTTTTTTTCAGCCATCCTTTTACAGGATAATTACAGGCATAGCTTACAGGGTWATAAACGGGGATAACTTTTCATCTGCTTGCAATAAAACTGATTTCGGTGACCTGTCTCACTGCGGTGGAACCGGGAGAAAACCCTCCCTCCTTCACTGAGTTTTATGGAAGTAAGGGAAAAATGGAGGCTGAGCGCCGATGGTGTCAGTCAGGTCACCATGTCACTGAGGATGGAGGTAACCAGAATCAACCCATCCGAAAATGGCAAATTTGGTAAAACTCTGGGTGCCCAGAGCTCTGACGGCGTCTTTTTAGGAAGATCAAGGAAACGAAGCTGATGGGGCTGATAGGGTCTGTCCGCCCCCAGCAATTCCTCCCGACTCCTTCGGCAGGCGTCAGCTGAAGGGTGGACGGAGGACAGGCTGCGCAGCATGTGTCCATGGCCTAATTTTTAAAAAAACTARTTGCCTAGGAGCTAAATTAAAATGAGAGAGAGAGGATTTTCTTGCAGGACGCGTGCAAGCTGATGCATACAGCCTCCCGATGCCACTACTCCCAAAAACACCAACCGGGGATGCGCAGGGAGCAACATGCCGGCAGCCTGTCCGTCTGCACCGACATTTCGGATTAAGTAGCCATAGAAACACCGACAAGAGGAGGATGAAATGGCCCGAATGAAAAATCAGTTTTTGATCCCACCGTGTCTGATGTCACCRTCTCACCCAGGGAGTTCAGCATCTTCCAGGAACATCGGGCCGGACCGCATCGCGAACRTAAGGGTAAGCAACAACGGGAAAAAGGCACCAAACCCAAACACTGCCTGGTTTTTGTGCCTCATAAATAAAATGCCTTGTAAATACACCTCGTAAATAAGATAAATAAATACGATAATAGATAAGATAATAGTGATTTCCTTTGGTTTCATCACCTGAGAAGCTGACGCCAATGCGAGATGCTGCCAAAAGAGCTGGTCCCATCCTCCCCTTACTCCAGCCCTTCTCCCCATCCCACTTTTGGCTCAGTTCTGGCAGTTTTTGACTGGGACAGTCGCCTTTCCGATGAGGTCATTTCTGGCACGGTGGGAAGGGGAGGTGAAAAAGCCCTTCTGGGTAGCCAGCATCATCCCTTCATCTCCCTCTCATTTATTTCTTCCTTAGCTCTCCCTATTGTTTCCCACCAAGGACATTTATTTTCCCTCCATCCTCCGTCTGTTTTTCAGCCACTTCATTTATTGCCAATTAACTGCCTCGCCCGAGCTGAGCAGGATCCGCAGATAATGGAAATCTGGGTGTTTATGGGGGAAAAGACATGGCGCAAGTGCCAGGGAAATGTGGCCGGGAGGCGCTTGGAAAGCCAAGGGGTGAACATTTTAATTTACTGACTAGGGAGTAATAGAAAAAAACCTTTTTTTTTTTTTGTTCTCCAAATAATATAAATAGTAACGCAGATGCTTTATGGCCATTTCTCCCTTAAGCTGAAAGGTGACGTCCCAGCTCAGTTTCTTTTTTTTTTTCCCTGCAAGGTGAAGCAGCATCCCCAGCCCCATGGGGCTGGGCGGGGGGAGACCCCCCCCCCCCCGAGGCCGAGTCAGATCAGGGGCTTGAGCCTAATTTGTGACACAGGGGTAGAGCAGGAACAGCCTGAGGGCTGTTTCCAGAGAAAGTCCTGGCCGCCCTGGCAGGGCCCGGTGTGCRCCCRCGCCTGAGAAAAGGGGGGTGAGGGTTGCAGCAGTTAATATTTTTCCTAATTTTATACGTCTGCCCTTCCTCTGAAATGATCGACCCTCCGTTTTGTTTCCCCTGGGTCTTCCTCTCAGTAAAAGCACTGTTTAATATTCCTGGGTATGTGTGTGTATGTACATCCTATATGTTTTTATATATTGTATAAAGACATATATTTATCCATAATATAAATATACCTATATAAATTCTTGGATTTACATATGTATGTATGTGTGTGTATATATGTATATATGTATATAATTCCTGGATTTATGTGTGTATATTTATATTATATACATATAATCCTAGGCRATGTGTCCAGGCATCCAGCAAAGCAGACGTGCTACACACATCCCCAAGGATGTGTGTATATATATTTGTMTATAAATRTATTTCTATATAAACGTATATAAAACATATGTTTTATCATATAAATATATATTACAAGATATAATTATATATTCTATATATTTTATAGATTTTTATATTACATAAATATATCTATAATCTAAATGTGCGTATACAAATATTTAATATATAAAATATATAAATATATAGAATATATAATATTTATAGATTTTGTATATTATATAAATATATCTATAATCTAAATGTGCCTATATACATATTTAATATATAAAATATATAAATATATAGAATATATAAAATTATATCTAGTAATATATTATTATAATAATATTTATTATATATTATATAACTATATTTATCTATAATCTAAATGTGCACATACAAATATTTAATATATAAAAATCTATAAATACATAGAATATATAAAATTATATTGAGTAATAGATTATTATAATGATTTTTATTATTATTAATATTTCTATTATTTATTATTATTCTTTTAAATCAGGGTTTTGGCAGGAAGAGCCGGCGAGCGTCTGGGAACCGGTAAAACCCAAGCCCTCGGCTGGGGCGCGCGGGGCAGGCTCTGCCGGAGCTCTGCCACCTCCTGTTTGTCCGGCCAGCGCAAACACCCGCCCGACGGATTCCCGGGCYGCTCCCGAGACTCGCTTCCTGCGACCAACACCCGGCCGCAATATTTCATAACGCGAAGAGGCTCGTCAGCGAGCCCCGCCGGTCCCGCTCCCGTTCCCCCTTCCAGCCGCCTCTGCGGGCTGGGGAGCAGCCGCGTGGGAACCTCAGCGTGTCCTCGGGCGTGAGCCCGGGAGGATGCGGAGCGTTGCGTTAGCAAATTTAATAGCCTCAAACAGATCACAGCTTCCAAATCGCGTCATTAAAAAATAGCCCTCTCGGGCACCGCTCCGTGATGCCCCAGGACTCCGACGCGGGGTCGCGGAAACTTGCGACTACCTTCTTCTGAAATCTTTCCCAAGCGTTTAAAAAGGTGTGAAAATCCGCGCTSTATGGCCAGCAGCGTACGGCTGCTCCAGCATGGAGCCGGGTGCGGTTGAGCCAGGGCTGTGYGAGCAGGGCCTGGGCGGAGAGACCCTGTAAGTGGGGCTGAGCGTCCCGGGCAAACTGTTGAGGTGCTTCAGCCTGACCATTGTGCAGGCTTTTCCTCTCTAATTTTTTCAAATTAAATTAAATTAAAGTAAAATAAAATGAAATAAAATAAAATGAAATAAATAAAATAAAATGAAATAAATAAAATAAAATGAAATAAAGAAAATAAAATGAAATAAAGAAAATAAATAAAAATAAAAAATAAAACAAAATTAAAAATAAAAATATATTAAAATAAAATAAAAATTAAATTAAATATATTTTTTTTTCAATTCTATGGCTTTCTCTCTCTTTCTTTTACATGTTTAAAGCAAGGAAGTGCAGCACACCTTTGGGGCAAGAGCTGAAAGYCACTGGGTCAGAAACGAGCCCGATCGCACCTAAAAATCCCCCATTAACAACCTCAGCAGGGACCGGCCGATGGTTTTGGGTGCTCCCGCTCGGAGCTGCAGCACTCTTTAATAGTGTTTTTGTAACGTAGCAACCTGGGAACACAACAGGGGCAGCAGGGGCAGGGTCTCCTGGTTTCGGGGGGGTTTGGTGGTGGTGGTAACTGCTGGAGCTGCTCAGGGGTCAGAAGGTAATGGGAGTTATTTTGTCCACAAATAGGCTGGACAAAAGCTGTGGAATAATTCGGCGTCTATTTTTGACTCCCTTCTTGTCGCCTGGCGCCTTGTGKCACGTCAGCATGCAAACGGCGTGCACGTCACTCCCGATGCAAGGCTGTGAGGGGTCCCCGGACCTTTCTGGTCTGGAGATGTTGGCGTGGCRGAAGGGAAGGTAGGGCTTCTATGCGTCCTGTCCCGTGAGCTGCTTCTCCGCACACTCAAAGTCTTCCTGCTGATTTTTCATAGGAAAYAAAGCCCACGGGACAGGCCCTTACGGCAAATGACAGACGAGTGTTGTCCTTATCACCACCCCGTCGTCACCCTTTCACGTTTGCCCTTGGGCTTATTCCCACCGCTGTAATTAAGGGCAAATCAGGTCACTCAGTCCGTTGRACACAGACGTAGGAATTCTTGGCATGGTGCTCTTCCTTTGGGGGCTGGAGGCCAAGCGCTGGAGAGATGGGAGAAAAACAGCTTGTTATGGCCGCGGCGGGGTGASAGCCTTCCCTGTTTTCCCTGCGCACTCAAGGCTGGACCCAGGACCTAGCTCAGACAAGGTGGCTGTGGTTGGACATTTGTGTGCCCACCCAGAGATCCCAGGTGGGAGAGCCTCGCAGTGCCGTGCCAGGCTCACCCACCTCCCAGTGTCTGCGCCTACCATCAGGCAGGTCCCCTGCAACCAGGGTCATGGTGGACCTTGGTGTGGGGACGTCATGCTGGTGCTGCGGGGACCGACGTGGGTCTGGAAGTGGTAGTAACGCTTTGTGTCTGCAGGGGATGGGGCTGAGTCACTGGATGGTGAGTCTGTCTGATGATCCCTAGCTGCCCCGTTGAGGTTGGCTGGGGATGCTAACACCAAAATGTCCTGCTCTGGGGTTGTTGGTGAAGCCAAGTGGGCGAGGAGGCTTTGTCAAGAGGCACCAAGGCWGGGCTGTTGGTATTTCCATGCCAGCAAGAGAGATGCAACAGACAGGGAAGCAAAACAGAAATGTCATGAACCCTTCAAGCATCAGGGTGGGGAGGAGTGAAGGAGGCAGCCACYTCCTCGCCCTGTGTCCACACTTGACGGCTGTAGCTTCTCCCTCCACACCAGCAGACCCGCTCCAGGGGCACAGGAGGTACAGCAAGGAGCACAAACCCCAGTGCTCGTCCAGGATGGGAAATTACACAGCTGTGCTACCAAGCACAGCTCGTCCTGGAGCCTCGGGTGGCCTGACCCAGCCCAAGGCTAGGCATGACACACTGTGGGCCAACACAACTGCATCCACTGGGGTCACAGTGGCCTCACGGGTTCTCTACGTGATGAGTGATTTTATCAGCCTTGGTAGCCCGTCGTCACAACCTACAGCTCGTCCTTTCTAATGATAAACTACCCAGGGCCCTGTTTGGGCCCATTGACTTAGTCAAGTCAGCACAGAAACTTTGATTAAAGTCCTCGTCCAGAGGACTAGGACTAGCCCTGCTGGTAACTCCTCCTGTGGGTTTGGTGAAACATCTCAGGAGGATTTTGGTGATTGACCAGCAGCTGGAGGTGAGGGGAGAGGAGGGTTACTCAGTCCTCTCTTGCTCTACCTGGCCAAGCAGAGCATGAAGAGATGTTTGACTGGCAAATAATTAGGTCTTAAATGTTGGACCTGCAGAAGGAAAGGATATGCACTGGGCCATGGTGAACCTGGCAATGAAAAAACAAACATGGTTAAGAACAAGACTAAAGGAGTGATTATAACTTCTCCGGTTTCTCCACCAATAGACCGGGGGTTTTCCTGATGAGTCATAGATTGCAGCAGAACAGAGGCTGTTGGGGGCCTCTGGAGCTGGGACCTCTGAAGGTTCTTCCTCCAACCCCTGCTAGATCAGGTTGCTCAGGGCCAAGGTTTGCATCTCCCAGGACAGAGATCCCACAGCCTTGCTGGGCTYCAGTGTTGAATTACCCTCATGGAGAACACATGTTTTTTCCTAATATCCAACTGGCATTCTCATCTTCCACCTTGTGCTCATTGCCCCTTGTCCTTCCCCTGTGCAACCTCTGAAAGGAGCCCGGCTCCATCTCCATCTCTGCTATGGCATTTGCCTTTGCTGGACTTCATGAGGTGCCTGCTGGAGCATTTCTAGGGCTGAAGTTGTCTGGTCTCCACCCTGGATAGCTCCTAATCTCGTTCATGTGGGAGGTACTGAAACTACTGACACTTTTTTTTTTGCTATGCTGGACCTTGTTCTCACCAACAAGGAGGGGCTAGTGGTGAATGTGAAGCTCAAGGGCAGCCTGCAGTGACCATGAAATGGTGGAGTTCAAGATCCTTGAGGCACCAGGGAGGGTACGCAGCAAGCTCACTACCCTGGACTTCAGGAGAGCAGACTTTGGCGTCTTCAGGGATCTGCTCGGTAGAGTGCCATGGGTCAAAGCTCTAGAAGGAAGAGGGGCCCAAGAAAGCTGGTTAATATTCAAGGATCACCTCCTCCAAGCTCAGGAGYGATGCATCCCAACAAAGAGGAAGTCAGGCAAAAACACCAGGAGGGCTGCATGGATGAACAAGGAGCTCCTGGACACACTCAAACACAAAAAGGAAGCCTACAGAGGGTGGAAGCAAGGACAAGTAGCCTGGGAGGAATACAGAGAAATTGTCTGAGTGGCTAGGGACCGCGTTAGGAAAGCTAAAGCCCTGATAGGATTAAATCTGGCCAGGGACATCAAGGGACAAGAAAAGCTTCTACAGGTATGTTGGCGATAAAAGGAAGACTAGGGAAAATGTGGGCCCTCTCCGGAACGAAGTGGGAGACCTGGTTACCCAGGACACAGAGAAGGCTGAGGTACTCAATGACTTTTTTGCCTCGGTCTTCACCGGCAAGTGAAGYCTCACTTGAGCCTTACAGCCCAAGCTGCAGAAGGCAAGGAGAGGACTGGGAGAATGAAGAGCCGCCCACTGTAGGATAAGATCAGGTTCAAGACCATCTGAGGAACCTGAAGGTGCACAAGTCCATGGGACCTGATGAGATCCATCCATGGGTCCTGAAGGAACTGGCAGATGAAGTTGCTAAGCCACTATCCATCATATCTGAGAAGTCATGGCTGTCTGGTGAAGTTCCCGCTGACTGGAAAAGGGGAAACATAACCCCATYTTTAATAAGGGAAAAAAGGAAGACCCCGGGGAACTCCAGGCCAGTCAGCCTCACCTCTGTGCCTGGGAATATCATGGAACAGATCCTTCTGGAAGCTATGCTAAGGCACATGGAGGACAGGGAGGTGACTCAAGACAGCCAGCATGGCTTCACCAAGGGCGAGTCCTGCCTGACCAACTTAGTGGCCTATGATGGAGTGACTACATCAGTGRACATGGGAAGGGCTACTGATGYCGTYTATCTGGACCTCTGTAAGGCCTTTGACACAGTCCCCCACAACATCCTTCTCTCTAAACTGGAGGGATACAGATTTGATGGGTGGACTGTCCGGTGGRTGAGGAATTCGTTGGATGGAYGCATCCAGAGGGTAGTGGTCAATGGCTCCATGTCGAGATGGTGATTGGTGACGAGTGGTGTCCCGCAGAGGTCCGTGTTGGGACCGGCACTGTTTAGTATCATCATCAATGACATMTAAACGGTGGGATCGAGTRCACCCTCAGCAAGTTTACAGATGACACCAAGCTGAGTGGTGCGGTCGACACACCTGAGGGACGGGATGCCATCCGGAGGGACCTGGACAAGCTCGAGAAGTGGGCCCGTGTGAACYTCATGAGGTTCAACAAGGCCAAGTGCAAGGTCCTGCACCTGGGTCAGGGCAACCCCCGGTATCAGTACAGGCTGGGGGATGGAGGGATTGAGAGCAGCCCTGCCGAGAAGGACTTGGGGGTACTGGTGGACGAAAAGCTGGACATGAGCTGACAATGTGCGCTCGCAGCCCAGAAGGCCAACCGTATGCTGGGCTGTGTCCAAAGTAGCGTGGGCAGCAGGTCGAGGGAGGTGATTCTGCCCCTCTRCTCTGCTCTGGTGAGACCCCCCCTGCAGTGCTGCGTCCAGCTCTGGGGTCCTCAGCACAGGAAAGACATGGACCTGTGGGAGCGGGTCCAGAGGAGGGCCACCAAAATGTTCGGGGGGATGGAACGCCTCTGCTATGAAGAAAGGCTGAGAGAGTTGGTGTAGTTCAGCCTGGAGAAGAGAAGGCTTCCGGGAGACCTTATTGTGGCCTTTCAGTACTTAAAGGGGGCTTATAAGAAAGATGGGGACAGAATTCTTAGACCTGTTGCGGCAGGACAAGGGGGAATGGTTTTAAACTAAAAGAGGGTAGATTTAGACTAGACATAAGGAAGAAATTTTTATGGTGAGGGTGGTGAAACCCTGGCACAGGTTGCCCAGAGAGGTGGTGGATGCCCCATCCCTGGAAACGTTCAAGGTCAGGCTGGACGGGGCTCTGAGCAACCTGAGCTAGTTAAAGATGTCCCTGCTTATTGCAAGAGGGCTGGACTAGATGGCCTTCAAAGGTCCCTTCCAACCCAAACTATTCTATGACTCTATGATTCTATGATTTTAATACAAAATCCCAGATTATGACAACAGGGAATGCTTACGAGTAGTTAAGAGATATATGCCTAAATACAGTAGTTTATGCTTCATGCAATGAGGCGCACAGAATTTTAGTATTTATTTTAAAGGTAAATTTAATTTAAGGTAACATTAGAATCTGAACGAGAAGGGGAATACTCAATACTCTCACAGAGGCAGGCAGAAGCAGAGGCTTAAGGTGAAGGAGAAGGATAATCCTTCATTATGGGGAAATTTAAGCACAAATTAGAATGGTAAATTTATCTATGCTAAAAATGTCCATCTCCTATCCCCACCCATCACAAAATAATCTGGCTGTATACTTACTTAACAACCACTTCTGTACCTATTTCTTCTATCTGCGATACCGTATTAACCACACATTGTCAAATTTAAAGGGGAAAAAACAAAACAAAACAAGATCTTAGCTTCCTTCTAACCGCTGCCAGGTTTCATAACACACGCAATAACCCTCAAGTTAAATAAGGAAAAGAAATAGGTGGAAAAGAAATAGGTGGGAAAGACCTACTCGCATTGTTTAACAATGTGTTTGTCTAGCAGCCCAAACCTGCGCAACAGCCCTGCCCTCCAGCGTACCGGGGACCGTGCCCTGGGCGTCTGTGCCAGCCCCGGCTCTGCGGAACTGGCTGCCCACCAAATGTCCCTTCCAGAGAGGTGACCTTTTTTTTTTTTCCAAATCTGCACATTTTTTAATTTTTTTTTTTTTTTTTTTGCATGATTACCCAAGCAGCTAGGGAGGGAAAGCGAAGCCTGTGCTCACAAGCCCATGTGCAGCAACACGATGGAGTTTGTCCCAGAGAGGGAACGGTGCTCTTCAGCCAACTCCTACTCCTGCAACGCTGCAAAACCAACCAGAAGACCAACCCCAGTGTGTCCAAGTGACCCTTTTTTCCCCTGAAATGCATAGAATAAATCTGTTKGCATTTTATTTCTTGCAATGGTTGTGCCACGCCAGTACCTTACTGACAGATCACCACCCTCCTTCCCCGGCACGTGCAGGAGTATATACACCACTGTTGGGGTAAGGAACCAAATATCACCCATTCTCAAGCACAAAATAAATTCTCCAGGCCACCTGATCTTTTCTGGGCCCCTGTGGTTCAACTGAAGGAAGCGTATCCCATGGTGGTGGTGCTGCCAAGCACCCAGGGGATGGAGCAGCCCAAAAGGCCAGTGGTGAGCTCCAGGTTTTCATCTGTGCCATGTCCTCAGTGCT
The DNA here is from genome assembly GCA_030449065.1 of Oceanodroma leucorhoa. Classification (NCBI taxonomy): domain Eukaryota; kingdom Metazoa; phylum Chordata; class Aves; order Procellariiformes; genus Oceanodroma; species Oceanodroma leucorhoa. The sequence continues at coordinate 238,715 of JASVER010000211.1, forward strand.
GCCTTTTSGGGGAGCCAGCTCAGAAGCCCTGGACCCACTGGTTTGCTTTGTATCAGTGGGCTACAGGTTGGGTTGACAGGATTGGGAAGATCCAACAGTGGGACACGACCGATGCTGCTGCATCCCAAAACTTCATTGGCAACATGAGGCTTCCCGACAGCCGAATGCCTCTCCACAGCTGCTTCTCATAGACATAACACGTGGTGTAAATACCGCCTTCATGAGGTCATGCTGCAGTAATTTCACAGCGGAGGAATGAGGCATCCTCACAGAGATTTGGCAGGCTCTCGCTAGACCAAAATTCAGGACGGCCTCAAGCCTGGAGCCACGGCTCGACGAGGATGTCCTACCCCTGGGAGAAATCTGCAAAGAACGTGTGGTCCCTTTGGGTCCCCAATGTCCCTTCGGGTGCTTATATTTAAGGAGATGTAGGAGGAAGGCAAGAAATGCCAGCTGCTAACCCATTTCAAGCAGTAGCATTGTTATTGACGACTTACTGCTTTTGTTTAGTTTTAATTTTAGATCTGCTGGGTTTGGGCACATTCTCTGAAAATGGAGTCTGTAATAGAAAGGAGAAGATCGCGTATTTATTGCTACAAATGAGCATGTTTCTCATCTCTTCCGTATCTTGCATTTTTAGCCAAGTTAGCCGTCACCAGGCAAGCTCCCCGGAGCCCCTGGGACACACTCATGAGGATTTTTGTGGTGGGACAGTGATTCCCCACAMAGCCTGCCCTGCTCTTTTCCCCCTTCTCTGATGGAAATCAGTGGATTTCATCCTTTTAGTTCTCACCTGCTCCACACCAGACTTCCCTGCTCTGTTTCCACTGAAACAATCCTGTTTCACAGATTCTCCCTAGAAAAAGCACTTAGTAAATCCTTTTAATTAAGGCCATGTTTGTATCCCTTAGTTACAGAGGAACAAAAGACTTCAGCTGGMACCCCTGCTAAAAATGTTTTCTTCGCAGTACTAAACAGTCATGGAGAGGCCAGATGAAAAGTCAGCAAACAATTTATTTCGAGYGCCCACGCTGCATATTGCCACCATAATCTCATTTTGGTGGCAAATGCGGAGCCTCAGATGTGTTTGGACGACATGTCACGGCTGCTCAGGCTTTGCTGGTGGCAGCAGAAATTGTCTCGGRGCACCATCAGCTGCTGTCCTTCTCACCCAAGCTTGGGGTGGAATGGGTTAAAATTTGCCCACAGTACTGTTCTTTAAATGTTGGATGATAAATCTGTCTGTCAGTTATAAATCACRTTTACTGTGTTTTAGCCATTTTCAAGGAGACGCTTACCGAAGTACAACCCATGCCTTCAGTGAGGTCCTGGAGGCTTCCTGAGGGCAATCGTGGTCCCTCCTGGTGGGCCCGGCGGTGGCTGTAGGACACAGCACCGGCAGAGAAAAGGACYGCAGGGGGGCCAGCAAGCAGCTTCACGCCACGGAGGGAGTCTCTTCTTCAAACCAAAGCCATACAGGAGGTCTCCAGAAAAAATAGGTGAGACCGAGCCATGGTTGTGCCTCAAAACATCTTGAGAAGACGTGACGGCACCTCCCCAGAGAAGGGATTTTTCTATTTCTTGATCAGAAATAGTGACTCCAAGGCTTGTGAGTCCCTCCCATGATTTTCTGGGCTGCCTGCACGCTGGGCAGCAAGGGAGGGGACCACGTCTGCGCCCKGTTTGCCGAGCGGCGTCATGTCTGGGAGGGCATCAGCACTGCTGGAGGAGGCTCGGAGGGGAGTGGTGCARTATTTTTCCCATAAATCATTTATCACGCAGCGATGTTTTCTTCGGCAGAAGTGGATGGTCCCGGTGCACACATGTTTCGATTTTCCACAGGACTCCCAAGTGATTTGCTGCCTAACGTAGCGTGTGAGTAAGAGGCACTAAAACCCAGCCAGGCGCAGATTAGGCTTGTGCTCCAGTCTGCGTCCTCCTTGGCGGGGGAAGCCTGTCTCAGGCAGATCTTCCTCATCTGGCCGCAGCAGACCTCCGGCACCTTGTAGGAAACCTTGCAAGCGTCCTCTCCAAAGCCATCCACACCTCCACGGCCCAAATTTGGGAGGGGGTGTCCATGAGGAAGGCCTTATGGAGGCTGTATTTGCAGGGSTAGCAATGAGGGCTAATTCCCAAGGTCCTGGATAAGCTTCTTACCCAGCAGTGAAATTGTGCTTTGATTGCAGCTGTGAAGAATGAAACATCACAAACGTAAAGCCAGACCTTTCTGTCCCTGGCAAATTTTCATGGAGGCTCCTAAAATTTTCAATCCTGATCAAGTTGCTATTGGAATCATRAAATCATTTAGGTTGGAGAAGACCCTTAACATCACTGAGTCCAACTGTTAACCTAACACTGCCACATCTATACGTCTTTTAAATACCTCCAGGGATAGTGACCGAGCCACTTCCCTGGGCAGCCTGTTCCAATGCTTGATAACCCTTTCCAGTGAAGAAATTTTTCCTAATATCCCATCTAAACCTCCCCTGGTGTAGGCACACCACAAGCCCAGCAGAAGTATTCCTTGCCCCAAAAAGCCCCTTGTGAAGGTAAGYGCAATCAGTGATCGCTAAAGATCATTGCTCAGCACCTCAGAAAGAGAGGACAGGATTGGAAACGAGGTCTCTGAACGTATGACTTCTGGACAACATGGGGCCAGTGAGTAGCCTGAGCGACCAACCTCATGCCGGGCGTCAGAGAGAGCCAGAGGTACTGAAGGACAGGAGATCGGGGGTGCCTCCGCTGCCTTGGACTACACTTATTACTGGGAGCATATAATGCAATGTGCTCCAAGGGCTGTATTTTGCCCCCATCGACAGCTGCTGAAAAGCTAACAGCATTTGCTGCTTTGCAATTGGGTCCTGATCATATGAAAGCAGTCGCTTCAAAGCCAGGCTTCCCACTTCAGCCACACCTGATCTGTCTGAGAGCACTTTCTTTTTTTTCTTTTTTTTTTTTTTTTTTTGCGCCCTCATTTCCTTAAGCTATGTGGTGAAACATGAGTGAGTTTAATCTTCCACTACATAACTTCGCCGGATAAATCCGGAAACAACCAGAAATGTTTTACAGGCTTATCGAGGGCAATAAGTGTTCTCTGCCCGAGTGAAGAGGCTTTTACAGGAATTTGACTATACTGGTGGAGGACTAGCTTTACGACACGGGAAGTTTCTCCCTTCTGGGTCCCCAAACTTTATCTGTAGCTATGGGAAACAACCTCACATGCCACCAAGACGAGGCTCCGGAGAGGCTGCAGTAGGACTGACACATCTCAGGGCAGCAAGGAGCAGGCAGGAGCGAGAGGCTCTCACTGAATACAAATTGCACAGAGGAGCCAAATCCTGCAGCTTTCGGTAAAAAAAGCTTGGAAACCAATTTGTTAGGAAGGGCGAACCGCAGGGTTTGCRGGGTTGCCAGCTGGAAGCCTCAAATAAGGAAAGCAACAAGTTGATTTACTGCAGTGATGAATGTGCTGGGCCACATTCCTGTRTCAGCGGTGAGGGGACGATGCTGGTGTCTTTGTCAGCCACGCAGATTTGACCCAGTGCTGGGCCAGGCAGCAGCTGGAAGCGCTCTGTATGGGCTATATGCACAGTATGACCAAGCTAGCCTGACCTTTGGCATCTCTTGTCCATGCATCGCCACCCTGGGCTTCTGGGCTTTAAGGCAGGGCTTGCCATTCTGTCCCTTAGGGAAGTTTGGGAAT
>JASVER010000211.1:242588-451973 GCA_030449065.1 Oceanodroma leucorhoa
TGCAAGATGTTAAACTGGCAGGTGCTGCCTCTCCAGGGGACATGGTTTTTTGCTCGGTGCTGTTCCTGCCGAGCCTGGAGCTCCAGGGGCTGCTCCGCATCCCACCGGCTCCTCGGCTGGTGGCACCTCCTCCCAGCCCAGCCCAGGTGCCGGCTTGTCCTCCTCGCCCTCTGTCCTGGTGGCAACGCAAAGGTGGCTCCGCTCCRGCAACCGCCCGGCATGGCCAAACCCTGCCTCCGGCTGCAGAGCCRCCACCCGGCCTCGTCACAGCCACCCTGCTCACCCTCGTCACCTCGCCCTTTGCCAGCTCCRGCCACGTGGGAACGCAGCGGGGTGCTGCGGTCCCCCAGCCTGCAAGGATCCACATGCCAGATCCTTTGGAGAGCTCATCCCCAACGGGAGAGAGGTCCCAAAAGCCAGCGTGGCAAATCAAGAGCTGGTTAAAGCAGCCTGCAGGGCTGCCGGAGCACCACCCCGTGCTCCTGTTTGGCCARGGTACCTCTTTTAGGGGTCTCCCAAGAGGACTGTAGTTATTATAGCGAGCACGTTATTTACGGAAAGTGAGAGCGTGGAGCCCCCGCAAGCCCCCTCCAGCCCCGCACAGTCCCCCGTGGATGTTTTACGTGGTGCTGCAGGACCAAAGCTGCAACGTCTGTGCTGCAGGGCTGAGCACAGCATCATCTTTGCTGCTGCAGATCCTTTTTCTTACCTGCTYGGCGTAGGACCCAGCAGCAGAGGACCTTGCAACGRGTATTAAAATGCTAAATACCCAAGSGACCAACACCTCRGGGATTGTGCAGTGCCGCGCACACACGGCCATAATCTTGGCAGAGAAAGGAAGTTGCAAAGGGAAGYCTTATCTCCGGGCCMAGCACAGCTCCAAAAATACGACAATAGTCATGAGACCCATGACCCCCGTCAGCTTCTTGCCCTTCTCCTGAGCCTCTCCCAGCATCTCCATCGCTACCTGTTGGCTGCAACCCCGTGGGACACCAGATTTCACCCGAATGGYTGGGAGGTGGGGACACAAAGCCACACAGCTGGGAACACGACAGGTTGTCAGGAAATAAGCACGGGACCTTTTTCCCGGAGGCAGTTGTTTGGTGAGATCAGCTCATGAGTTCAGCTGAAGGCACAGAGTAACTTTTGCCTTTTTTAGAGGCCCGGAAGATTGGAAGCTCCCACAAACTTTAATGAAATACTTCTGCAAAACCGTTAGTAGAAGCTGTTGAAAAGCAAATTATAGCCATTTATGGGGACTCAAGAAACTCCRGCAGCTATTCACTCAACAAGAGCTGGCAAAGCAGCCTTCCCTTCAGATTTCATAATCCCCTTTGTCAAGAACTTCCTCTTTTCTCTTGTCAGGTTTGAATTAAATTTGCCCAGGATGGGCATATTTKCCTTCCCACTTCTCCATGGTCCAGCCTGGAGCTGGATTCAGGGAGCCTGGATCACCAACTGGGTACCAGGCACCGCGGTTCCCCGGGGAAAACCGCGATCCTCGGCAAAATGAGATCTCACCTGGGGTGTCCCAAAGGGCGACGTAACAGGTGGCCTCCAGAAAGCCCGACTGCTCCGCAATTGGATCCTTTAAAGCTGATTTCGAGAGACTCCTAATCTGGTCAGAAGAGAGGCGGATATGGCTTTTGAATGTATCGAATGGCTTTTTAATGCCGTTGATGAAACCTGGGGAGAGAGTAAATTTCTCAGCTGCTCGGCTCTCCTATTAAAAAGAAATAAAGGCACAATACATCTCAGCCTTTCTCAGATGAGAGAGCAACTCTAGCGTGTCACCCTTCACCTTCAAGYTTTGTCTACAGGGCTGAGTCATTACTGCAGCTAATTAGAGACTTCAAGCTGATTATGAGGATGGCAATAAGTGGAGTTATAAAATCTCTGGGCCTGATACTCCTTAATACAAAAGCCACTTTACACTGACCTGACCTTAAAATACCCCAGGATGATGTAAAGTGCTCTTAGAGCAAATGGGATGAGTCCATCTGCATTTGGAGGGACCAGCACACATCAGAGACCACCAGCATCTGAGGCTGGTGGGACTCTCAAAGGTCCCATCTGCCCCCAAGTGAGATGAAAGCATCTTTCTGGTCACAGAGAGGCATGTCTTCCACAACAAATGAAAATATTAATAAAAATATATTCAAGCAACTACCTGAAGAGCTGACTGATATCGATTCAATAAAAGCAGAACAAAACCTTGCTGAATCCATTTGCGGGTGCCTCTAGGGGTATCTTAAGACCTTAAGAAGTCAGTAAAATTCCCTTCCGGGTGGATTCTGCCCAGCACTTCTGTGGATGGACTCTCCCTAAACTTCAGGCATATTTTAAACTCTATACAAACCTGAAAAGAAGAGCTCAACTTTTCCGTATTAGAAATACAGAGGAAGGAAAAGGGCTTCCTGTGTTGTTTTAAAATAACTCAAAGCAATAGATAACAGCCCACTGTCCACAAAACAACTTTTGAACGAAAAGACCACYACGATGGTCTCGTGGCCTGGGGGTGACCATTTGGGGACGAGGTGGCCAGTGCACACCCCAAACAAGGAACCACCCTCCCCAAAATGGAGAGGACCCTGCCAGCCCCAGCAGCCCAAGAGCTGCTCCATCCCCACCCGTAGGGTCCTTCCAGAAGCTGCCGGTGGCGCGTCCCAGGGCGGAGGACCGCGCACACACGGCCATAACCTTGGCAGARAAAGGAAGTTGCAAAGGGAAGCCTTATCTCCGGGCCAAGCACAGCTCCAAAAATACGACAATAGTCATGAGACCCACGACCCCGGTCAGCTGGTGTAAGCTTACTGCCRCGGTGACATTTGGGTTACGGCATCATCTGTCACGGCTTTGAGTCAGCAAAGAGGTGCAGCCAAGGGGTTAGGTTCCACTGCGAGTAAGATAACGCAGGAAAAGCGTTTTGCCGGCAGGCGTGCTCCATCCCACCCCAGCAGCTCCCCGAGCCTACGGGGCCGAGAGGGAGGGAGGGAGGGAGGGAGGGAGGGAGGGAGGTAGCCCATGCGTTTGGACTCACAGGAGCGACACGATTCACCGTAGCCACAGCAAGGTCCTGGGTACGCACGGGAGCTTATGAGGAGAAGCCAAAATACTACAGGTTCCCTCCCACTCACTTCCCAGGGCAGTTCAGCCCTCTCGTGCGCAGCGGCAGCGCTGCTGTACAAAGGTAACCCGTGATAGGTGAAAGAACRTGAAAATCCAGCCAAACCAGTACGCCCAGCTGGCGGTATCGGAGAAAACAGCTCGACCCTGGCTGGTGGAAACTGGGACTCCATCTCCTTCAGCCCAGGCGTCCTGCCCTTCCCCAGCACCAGCACTTCGGGCAAGGGGGAGTGCAGAAAACCACCTTTGCTCATCAGCAGATTAGAGATTTTAGGAAGGACCTTTCTCCTGCAACGGGAGGTTTTGCGGGGGATCAGTGTGGGATAACACAGTGGCAGCCCCATACCTGGTGGGTTAGTGGAGGGGATGGGATGGAATGAGCATGGATCCCTCTGTCAACAAAACTAGAGCTTGGATTGCTGCTACAGCTCTTTTAGGATAAATTATGGGTTAAGTAGGATGAAGAACTGAGAAGCAAYCTGTTTCTGCATGGAGAAAAGATGCTTGTGTATAAATAAATACATGTATGTATGTATACAAGCATTTTCTGATTTAAAGAAAAAAACCACATCTGCATGGCTCTGCAATCTCATATTAAAACAAATAAAAAGATGTAAAGATTTCTTCATGTCCTGAAACCTTCCTGTTGCCCTCACCTGTCTAAACGTCTGATCCAGAAGAGATGCTGTGCCAGGATACAGAGAGGCAGAGCGGGGCAAAGAACTGGCACAGCTGGAGCTCAAAACACTTTTGGATCGTGTCCTGGTCGCAGCCAATATAAAAAAAAGCACATCAACCGACCTTCCTGCGATCGTTTTGGTGGCATGCAATTTCCCACTTTCTCTCATTCTTGCCTCACTTTTCCTTCTAGGACTTCTTTCTGCAGGGATTTCCTACTCTTAACCTGCTTTTTCCCCGACCACTGTCTTCTGCCATGATGCTTTTTTCCCCCKCTTTCCTTCTCTGTTTGCACCACGTAGCTCCATCCTTTTCAGCTGCAACGCCTCTTCCTTCTCTGTTTCCTCTGGACCAGCTAGAAGGACCCGAGTCCTGAACCCGTCCCTTATCCCAGATGCAAAGAGGAGCATTTTGGACCGTGAGCAGCTCRGGGGGCACTTCCAGACATGCTGTAGCTTTGCTATGAAGGCTGTCACTAGCAAGGTGGACCTCAGCTCAGGAGATCTGCTCCTCTGCTTTACGAGCAGCAGCATGCTTGGCTTTCAACGCCAGCCCTGTTGCATCGACGTTTGGGCTGTGGTCTCCGTGTTTGCCACAGCCGCAGTTCTCTGGGAAGCGCAATGTTTTCAGGAAGAGCGGAGAAGCCTCCCTGATTGTCCTCGTGCTGGCTGGATTGCACCGCACTGAGCTGCACCAGCTTCTGCAGCATGGCGGCTGCAAGGTCAGAGAAACGCCAAGGCTGCAAAGTTGCCRTCTGAATTCAAATCCACGTTTTTCCCCATACATGGGGTGCTCGGAGCCTGATTTGGGGTTTCTTCTAAAATAAGGACCCMGCTGCTCATTTCTGATCCAGCTCCTCCAAAACTCAGGAGGGTTTAGATCATTTGGAGACTCTGCACCAAACGAAAACCGGAGACATCTAACAACACGTGAGTTAGCAAGCACAAAACATGAAAACAGAATTTAAAATATCAGGGCTGTATCTGCTGCTGTTGTAAATCCTTCAGTTCTGCTGTAGTTAAATCAGCAGCACAGGACATGGATCACCCATGACTTCATCCCAACCCTTCAGAGCATCCCAAGTCCATGGCTTGGCTGATGACCTTCCTCAGAGGCAGGTTGGACACGGATGGGGGATRAGAGAGTTTAAGAGCGTGGATACAACCTGCTCTTTGCAAGTTGGACTCCAGTTGCTAAAAAACATCTCAAATGCACGTTTCCAGCTTGGACAGGATGATTGTGAAGCTGTGTCTAACRAAAGCCTTGAGAAAAAGAGATACAGAAAAATTCCAGCAGCCTCACATGTCCCAAGGGGAGGAGATGCAGGCTGCCAGCTCCCTCACCAAGAAAATGTGTTTGCAGGAGGAACTGCTCCATCAGCCCAGTCTGGACCCAAAATCCCAGGAGGGAAACATCCAAAACCTGTAGCCTGGGCTCACAGCCTCATTTTACACCAGCGAGTGCACTGCATAGGTGGCCAGGGATATTCCCAAGCACAGGCTCTTGACCCCCTCTGTGGGTAAATCATTAACACAGCCCCAACAGTTTTGGCCAAGCCAACCAGCCCTGTCCCAAACCATTCCCCAGCACCTCTCCTAGCTCTGCAATGGGCAAAGAGGTGTCTGAGCAGAGTGGGCATCTTGCATGCAGAAGTTTTGGGTGCCTTTGGTGGAGGCACCTAAAAAGAAAGGCAGACCTGACCAGGACTGCCATAGAGAGAGGGACAGGCTTTAAAAATACTCACCTGCAAGTGCCTAGGTGGAGCAGAAGCAAAGTGAGAAAAAGAGGCATTTTTCTCTCTGGCTCATTGGTAGGGCTTCAGGGGGAATTGGGTCACACATCCCATACGTACCAGGAGCCGGTGGGACACCAGGAGCCAGGCACTGCAGCATAACATCTCCAAGAAGCCCTTTTACCTGGGCTACAGCCTGCAGCAGATATCTGCAGCCCAGCAAACTGCCCCCCCCTGCCTGCCTGAGAGTTTGAGGCCAAATAGCTCGTTACTGCAAACGAGCTGCTGAGCTTACAGGTGGCTTGGGTAACAATGGACTACTTCCACACATTAAAAAGGGCCAAATGCATCATATTCCTTGCCCAATCTATACGCAGAAGTGACATTTTTAGCCTGTAACATATGTAGTAAAATTACGTTTGCATCTGCTCCCGCGAGTGCACCAGCACCCGGCTGAGCCGCCGCGGAAGAGCCAGCGTGGAGGAAAACCAAGCAAAACGCTGCCCTAATAAAACCTGTATATAGCCGAGCTGCCACTGTGAATGCACATAAATAATAGTAAACAAGCAGGGAAAAAATATCTATGGTTGCTAGGCAAATTAATGTTCCAGGATAAACAGCAAAGATAAATTAGCTCAGGGTGCACACGTGGGAGTGTGGCCTTTGCGGGGGCATGGGATGCTTAAGAGCTAAATGCCGGACAAGGCAGTAATGCTTGGTGGGAAGGGAAGTTAATGCCCTGTTGTTTGAAAAACTGGGCTGGGGAGGAGTGATGCCGGCTAGGGAGGAATTTGGCAGTGCATCGCTCCCTTTAAATCCTTCCCGTAAGTTTTCGGGGGGGAGCTCTGGCTTTTTTCAAGCATGCAATAAGGCAATGGTTTGTAATTCCTCGCGCACGGCTTTCCACGTCTTCCGGGTCAATCCAGCACCCCCATTTTGCTCTCCTGGAGCAGACCCTGGCCGTGTCCCCCGTCGTGTTTTGAGGCCAAGCTGGTCACATAGCAAGATGGTTAAAAGGCACCAAAAATAGCAGGAGCTATTGAAAAGGCAGCTCTGTGCCGGGAAGGCTGCAGACGGACCTCGGGAAGGGASGGAAAGCCGCCTTACAATCCCTGCATTGATGGCACCACACGCTGAGTGCGCTTTTCATCGCTCACCGCTGCGGAGAGAGACAGGGGAGGGTTATTGAGCCATTCCTCATCCCGGCCATGCCGGCTCCAGTAGTGTCGGTCTTCTTGTACCCCTTTCCAACGGGGAGGAGAAGCCAATTCTGTGCTTTTTTTTCCCCTTAAAAATACATCCTTGTTGGGCTCGGCAGCATGCTAGGACTTCAGTGCAATATTTTCAGGGGCTGTGAGTCGTCCTGCGGTTAAATAATAAACACAGCAATAAAATATTAGTACATTTTCCTAGTACAGGAGACAGAGCGTCTGTTGTCATCAGTTCTTAAGAAGCGCTATTCTTATATGCGGTTCCTGTCCTCGTTTTTTATCCAGTTGTCTGCTCTCCAAGCATTTTATTTGGAGCAGATGCTAAATATATGTCATTAATTCATGCCATATATTGTTCTTTTGATATTCAGCAGTTGTTGTCAACTTTCTGTGAAGTCTTACTTGAGAAATGAAAATTAGATGGCCAGTGCTATTCAGTTAAAGAGATTTCATTTCCTAACCCTCCGAACAGGGGTATGAGCAAGCAACTTTACTCATATGAGCAACTACTAGGACTGAACCTGTGTCCTGCTGTAAAAGTGAATCCTTTATAATTAATTCTGTCCGTAAGCATTTGCCATCTAAGTGTTAAATGGCATAATGCAAGGAAAAAAACTGTGAACGCCAAGAGGAATTTAAGTTTTAAAATGCTGTAGTTTTAAAGCTCTTCATTGCCTCTCTGAATTGTACATCTCCTACCAATAATTCTACCAGGATTTTTTCCTGTTAAATGCAATATTTTTTCCAAGACTGGCTTGTAAATCCAGATTATAATGAGACCCACTGAGAGATTTGCCATGTTCCATGGGAAATTAGGGGGCTAAGCATGTCCAGATTTAGAAGTCCCCACAGAAAACTGCAAGGGACACTAACCAAAATCTGCTCCATAGCTCATCCAGCTTGTATTAAAGAACTGTGCTACTGAGGAGCAGCAATTCCCGCAGAGGTAAATGAACCCGTCCATGGTCCCGGTTCAACGACAGCATGTGTGTTTGGATATGCAAAGACAGACTTTGGCCTTCCACTGCCTTCACATGAAAAATGAATTTAATATGGTCAATGTAGTGATGCAAAATCCAGCTGGAGCGTGACTCGTGTTTAATTTTCCTAGTATAACTCAGCAAACCTCTGTCCACGAGGCTCCATGTGACTTTTTTCATTAAACTGTACAGCATGTACCAAGCCCTCTGTCTTTAAGRTGACATTTCAAACCCCCATAGAGGAGGGACAGTTGTCAGGGCTGTGATTAAAATAGATCCTTGTTTGTTGGCGTTGACTTTTACTCGGCTCCCAGGAGATGCGGCAGCAAGCCTTGCCACCTCTCCTAAAATAAGATATGGCCCGGACGGATGTGCACCCATCCTAGTTGGGCTAGTGATAGCCTCCGACCACYCCTCCATCGTGCAGGCGTGAGGACACCCGGGCTGCGTGCAGGAATCTCAGCTGGGTTGGAAGAGCCCTTCCACCCCCCGGGGAGCAAACCCAAAGACCTCCTGATACCACCTAAGGCAAAGCACAGTGGTTTTGCGGGAGAGCCAAGAGCAATAATTCGAGGTCCTAAGGCTGCATTTGCTTGTGCTTATGTGGTTTAGCGATTTTGGGGGGGAGTCGCAAGGATTTGTAGGAAAATGGTGCGCCTCGGGGGGGTTGGTGCCCCATAGTATGTCCATCACTTCGCACAGCCCCGCAGCCCTGGCAGTGAACTCAGCCCCGGCTAAAAATAGGGCTGAGCCGGCACGGCTGAGCCCGCGTAAGAAGCTCTAATGCAACACCCGCTAATCGCCGGCTGCSGGGTGAGACGGGCGTGCGAAGCTGCCCTGCCGGCGTGGGTTTCCAGAGCTACCGCTGGAAGAGAAACCATTTTCTGACGTCCCTCTCTCAAACGGAGCAAAAGGGATAAGGGGGAGCGGCTGTGGCTGAGAGTCGGGTTAGACACCAAGACCTTGGAAGAYGCTCGCGTGCTGGTAGAGGCAAAGGAGAAAAGACGGGAGCTTTGCAGGGGGGAGTGGGACGGTAAAATTGTTTTGTGACTTGCACCGTCTTCTTGAAAAAGCCCTATAAGAAACTCCAGCAGCTCTTCGCTCARCGAGAGCTGGCAAAACAGCCTAAACCCCCTTAAAAGCAACATCCCATCCTGTCACCGCTCRTGTCCCATGCCGCAGAGTGGCTTGTCCCTGGAGAGTAAGCTTAAAACACAGACTTCAGTGCCACTTTCATCCAGACATGCCTTTTCACTGAATCTCACTCTGACATGGGCAGCCCCCTGATAGGGATGTGATAGCTGCCATGACCCAGACCTCRTTAGCTTGTAGTTGTCCCTGTGTCTCAAATCTCCTCTTTTCTATCTCATCATGTATCCTAGCTGGTTCAAGAGCTTCCTTGGAAAAGGAGCAAGCTATAAAAATACCCTCTCCTTCCTAACAGTACATCTTCTCCTCCTTCTCTAAATCCTCAAAATTCAGGCCCGATATTTTTGGCCGGGGTGCCAGCAGACGAGACCCGTGACTCGGTGGCACTTCTYCTCTGAAGGTGAGAGCTGACGAGGGCTGGGCGAACGCCAGCGCTGGAAACCGAGGCCGGCTCAGCCCSGGCTGATCCGCCTTTCCCAGATGGCCACGGATGACCATGTCTGCCCATCACCTGGCAGCCCTGCAGAGTGAAAGGCCGGGTGAAATAAATACAAAGCAGCATAAATATTGCTTTAGAAATACGTTAGGTGGTGAGGATGGGTAGGTTTTCTGCTCTTTGTAACCAGGAAAATCCCTGGTTTTTCTTCGAGTCCAGCTCGATATCAAGTGGGGCTATTCCAGAAAAAGGAAAGAAAACCGTTTTTTCAAATGCTTTTTTTAATGACAACAGCTCCTAGGTTGACTCAGTTCAACTTAGCAAAAGGAATTTGATAAGTTTAGGGTTTCGTCCTTGGTATCAGCGGGGCCGTGTGTGCACACTGTGAATGGAGGACCTGCTCCCTGGCTCCGGTTTCTGCCGTTGCGTGTGCTGGAGGGCTGGCAAAATCCAGGCGATTAAATATTAACATTTATTGCAGTGCACCCACTTTGTTCTAGATCCAGTGCAAGCTCCTTCTCCCAGGAACACAGTGGTTAYGGTGAGCCGAACGACGTGGGAGCTCAGTTGTTATGCTCAGCACTGGTAGTGAATAAAGCCTTTAGTTAAGTTGATGCCGTACTCCCATTTTGGGTAGGGTGGATAGCTACCTAAATAACATAACRACGTCTAAACTATCCTTCCAGCTCTGATTTAACTCTCTGAGATAAATTTGTATGCTTTTTTTAATTACTTCTTTTCTGCCTGCTCTATGACCGCTTGGGAAAAGTTGTTATGTGCCTTTGAATGAAACTATCCAGGGAGATAGACCCAAACTATTCCTATGTCCACTGGTGGCATGATTTCACTTACAGTATTTATAACGTGCTTCACTAAAGCATCACCTGGAGTTTTATGTCTAGCAAAGAAACCGTGGATCACCTGCGACACAGGGAGAGAAGTTGTCCGTCACTTCTCAAATGAAGCAAATTTGGGATCAAGTCGTAAAAAACAGAGGAGAAAGAAACACTTAGAAAGTGAGGGCTGCACTGACAATACTCAGTGCTGGTAGATGTTGGATGCAATCATACCTAAGACCTTTCTATCTTCTTTATATTTCTCTGCTCTGTTGAAAATTGGTGACCGCTTCAAAAGCTCAAATTTGGTGACGATTGTACGGCTACACAAGGAGGATGCTAAAATAGTTATTGAGAGAGAACAATCAGAATAGGACTGTGCAAATTCACCTCCCAGCCCTGTCGTATCTTCTGTGGCACAGCTAGACAGAGGTGGGTATGGTGTGGATTAGTGACTTGCTTGCCCCTCACACACACATAAATGTAATAAATCTCTGAAAAACCGTGCTCGTCTACAAAAGCTAACACAAATGTGTTCACCCCAGGGAGTCTGGAAGGGAAACAGTAGTTTTGGCCAAACAATTCATCTTTATAATATTGATTCCGTCGAAGCGGCATAAATGGAAGAAAAGCCTTTAAGTCTAAGTACCAAAGTGCTGCCTCCATTTGATATAATGAGCACGCATTTTCGGGAAACGCGGTACCCTGGGAGCCGCCYGCTTTCCAGACTTCTGGCAGGTCAGCTCATGGGCTCGGATGAAACTGTTTAAATGACGGTGGCCTGAAAAATATCGCAACCTTTCGCTTTTGCGTACCCAATTTCCCAGCAGGATGTGAGTCAGGAGGAAAGGTGAGGCATGCCCTGATTGCTCCAAGTGACTGAGGTGTTCAAGGACACGAGCTGCCTTAGAAAAAGCACAGGCAGAAAATCGTGTGGGAGCAGCACGGGGTGGCCCGATGTTATTTTCTCCAGCTTGGACTCTTGCCTCTCCTTGCATTGTTTTTTTTGCTGCGGGTGGGGGTTCGGCTGGGTTTCCGAGCGAGCCGCTGCAGGGGTTGCTGCAGGACACAGTATGCGTTCAGCCCTCGGAGAAGGAGCKGGCTGGCTGCTGCTCGCCTTCGGCGCCGCCGCACACCCGCGTGAAATTTGCCATTAGATACGCCTGGCTGACTGTTGAAACTATGCCCAGAAATGGAAGAAATTACTGTCCTCTGCCCCTCCAGACCCTCACCTTGAGCCGTGCGGGATCCCTGCTAGRTCCGGAGAGGGATCCCGCTGCGGCAAGGTCTGGGTTGGGATAGGGACAAGAGCCTGCTCCAGCACGGAGACCCTATAGACCGTATAGACCCCACGTGCTCCTGACTGAAGCGAAAGATTTGGCTCAGTGGTGATGAAAGGAGCATCTTCTTTCATGGGATTTTTGGAACATTTCGTAAGCCCTGCCCCAGCTCTGCACCTAGGGTCATTTCCAAGCACAGGCTCTCCAGCTGCCGCTGCCTCCGTCTTGATTTTTGACCCGCGTGATTTCCTCCTCAGCCTCCCCTGCAACCTCAGTTGCTGGCATTTGCCCAGATTTCTTCAGGGCAGTGGCAGAGTTGCCCGAGCAACATTTTTCCCTCTGTCTCTGCCCCCACGCTGTGACTCCAGCGGGGCAAGACAACTCACCCCACTCCCCCRCCCTCAGCCACGTTGGCTGGCGTCTGTACTCTGCTTTTTTCCCCGGTTAATCTCATTTGCCTCGCCAACGCCAAAGCAAACACAGCAGAGGTGCCTTGCGACACGGACACTTCTCCTGCCACGTGCTCTGGCAGCTGTCTCCTCATGGCCTTTGCTGGAGCTTGGTGGCCCACCAGCTTCCTCCAAAGATGCTCCTGGAGTGACAGTGCTGCCACTCATCTCACGCCTGCCTGAGCAGCAGGTCAGGTCGTAAGGTGGATACCATCCACCAGACATCTCCACACGCCAACCTCTTCTCCGTCGTACTTCCACCACCCACCTTCATCTTCTGTCCCATCTCCTCGCCTGCTTTCTCCTTTACCGCAGGGCTAATCCATCCTTCCTTCTTCATTGCCCTAAATTCTCCATTTCTGCCTGTATTCCCCTTCTCCCACACTCAGTAGCTTTTGTGATTATCCCTCAGACCAGCCTGGCTCTCTTCCCGCTCCTCTCATTTCCACTTAATCAGCTACTTCTAAGTTGAGGTGACCTCCTCATCCTCCTGGCTCACTTTCTACCAGCGTCACACGTTTCCTTTTTGTGTACCCTTTCYTGGGGGTTCAGCCACTGGTTTTGTGAGCTTCAGGCTACTGGTTCCTTTGACTCATCTGCTTGTTTTCTCCTGTGTCTTGAAATCCATACTGCTAATTACCGTTCCTGACTATCTTCCTTCATTTCGCTTTCAAAAAGTAGGTTAACGTGTGCTAGAGTCAAAAATGCACCTCCTGTTGAGAGAAAAAAACAGAAAAACTCTTTTTGTTACTAAGCAGGCCAAAAAAAAAAAGATTATTCTCAACCCATTCTRAAACAGAAAAAAAAAAGAACAGATCTTCTATCTGAAGTAAATGGAAGATGATGGCACATGATGCAAAAAGAAAAGGAAAGGTGCTAAAACTGAAAATGAGGGATCTCATTACAGATAAGTTGTCTGGACAGTACAGTCTCTAGCTACTGAACAGGCAAAAGGTATCTTAAGATGAAGCACATGAACTAAAAACTTGTCATGATCAAAAATACCTGGTGCTATCAATAGCATATAATGGACTGAAAATAAGGGTGAGAAGCAGCATTGATTTTGTGCCTGGCCCCGCTTTTATCAAAGTCCATAACAAAACCCCAGTCAAAATCGATAGCAAAAGTGGTTGGGAAACCACAAGACAGCTTTGATCAGGTTGCATCTCTGTGGCTTTGATTTTCAGTTTGAGGTCACTCGAACTGCCTTTCTTGACCTTCTTCAGTTCAACCTTCTTGAAAAAATATCAAGGAACCCCTTTGTGCCGTGATACCCCAATGTTTACCGTTCCAGAGGAAAAAAAAAAAAAAAAAAAGCCAAGGTAAACTTTGAGCAATCATTTATTRCTTCTCTTACCGCTCTTCCGTTTGCCTAACTGTGTGCCTGAGGATATACATGGATGGATGGCTCTTTTGCAGTCACTTCCCTGACCTGTCCCTCCTGCCTCCGCAGCCCAGCAGCGCTGCCCACGTCGTGGGCGGAGGAGCACCACGTAGGAGCRCTGTGAGTCAGGCGACAATTTATTTGCTCAGGTATCATCACTCCCTTTGTCAAGAGAAACTTTGCCGCTGGGTAGGTGTGGGCCTCATCACCTCCTTTGTGGACATAGCAGGAACCAGATGGCTCATGACGCGAAGAAAGGCTGCGGCGTTTGCAATAAGGGTCCAGAACGTGGCAGTCCTTCTCTCATGGGTGAAGTATTTGGGGCTTTTATGATTGGTATTTTTGATGAAGATACATAGTAAGGTAAACTTTGTGGGCAAKCTTTCTGACATTTTTTTTTTCCACAGAATTCAAGCAGTTTTTCCAAGATTATCTGTGTTGACGAGTGTGTCAACAAAGCATATTGCTTGGGTGCTTCAAGAGGGGCAAGTGTCAGCTCCCAGAGTTTTGGCGGTGTCATTGGTAGCTTGTAGCAAGACAGCCTGGGATTTGGAAGAGGAGCTGCAGTAACTCTTCAGCGGTGGGGTACTTCTGTCCTCCCTACGGCCGATACGGAAAGGCAGTTACCCTGCCTACGCCGTCCAGCTCCCTGCATTCACCGAACACATCGTCAGCAATTTCCATGCCAAAAGCCAAGATAAGAGGTTACTCCCCACTCATCGCATGGCCAAGGTCGTTATCCAGGTTAAAAGACCTGGTTGAAAGATCAAGGWCTTTCAGTGCCGGTTACTCCGAGCCATGTCTCAAAGCAACTAGCTTGTAGGTTTGGAGAGACACTTCAGCAGATATTTTTCGGTCAGGTCTTTCCTTCTGTTGACTTCTTTAGTCTGGAAGGGAAAACAAGCAGTGCTGAAGAGCACTAACATCAGCCAAACCCTGTATTATATTTTAGAATAACAGCTTCATTCAATTAATAGCAATAAGAGCCTGATTGTGAAGTGTTAGAAGAGTAGAAACATAAATGTAGAAACTCTGAGCCACCTTTTTTTTCCCCACTCACCAAAAAGAAATTAAATCTCTGGGGTTTTCTTCCATCATCAAAGGTTTCTCTGTGAACCAAAATGATGCATTTTGTTTCTGTGCTCGGGTGAAAAGGAAAAGAAAGGAAAGGCTAGTTTCACATCACGGTGGTGTTTTCAGTTGTGTCTATCAAGTAGCTCAGAGCTTCACAAAGAGCTATTGCTTCTGCTGTTCTCTTTGCCTGCGAGGATTTGAACTGCTCAGGAAAATGCTCAGACTCCTCCATATTTTGGGACACAAAGGGAACTTCTCCTAACCTCACCTTGTAGAAATAATCATACAGCAGCAGGAACCGATACCATCAAGACCCATTTGCTGTAATCTCCATGAGAAGTTGAATGGCCTTATGACACCCTTTTAGTATCTGAATCAAAAGACCAGGAACTAGGATGGAAACTTTCTGCACCAAAATGATTACTTTCTGTGAAGTTACTGTTTGGCCAAGAAGCAGCATTTCTCTAGGTCACTTCTCTGCCCCCACCTGGCAGGCACTCTGAGACRCCAGGGCAGTGGGAATAGGGGAGGACAAGGTAAATGGCACTTCTGTTTTCTCCTGCACCTACATTGCACCTACTCCAGTTAGGGATCCAATGGAGACTGGGAAAGATTGGGTCTTTTTCCCTCCAAATGAAAGGGAAGCAGTGTTTCTACCATAAGCCAAAAAGTAAACATTCACCATTTAAAAAAAAAAACAACAAAGAAGTATGAAATATCAAGAGGCAGATCACGTCCAGCACTGCAGGGCTGTGTCTCCTTCTCCTGTGGCTTCCCTCCAAGTCCTCCCCAAGCCCATGCAGCTGCCCTGTGGGGACACCTCGTGGTTCAAGGAGCACCTTTGGTTTGGGTGCTGGTGGCTGGCTTAGGGAATCAACACCTCTTCATTGGCACTGCGATCTGTGCAAAATATTTTAACTGCCAGTGTGCCAGCTGGGAGGTGAAACATGAAGTAAAATTTGGAGGCGGGAGCTAAAGGGGACGAGTCTAATCTATAATTTCCATCAAATACCCACTCTTCTCCTAATGATTTTTTTAGCAGCTAGTGCCCATTTCAGACAAAACCCAAAATGTTGCATGAGAGAGACTCTCCCTGAGTATTCGTCACTTTTAGATCAAACCAACAGCCATTAGATTGAGGAAGCGATGTTTTCCCTTTACTTGGCACTCGTTAGCCTGCATCTGGATACTGGATCCAGTTTTGGGGCCCCCAGTACAACAATGATGTCGATAAACTGGAGAGAGCTCAGAGGACACCACCAAGATGGTGTATGAGGAGAGGCTGAGGGACTGAGGGTTGTTCAGCTTGGAGAAGAGAAGGCTTCAGGGGAACCTAAGTGTGGTCTTCCAACACCTACAAGGAGGTTGCTGAGAAGACAGAGACAGGCTCTTCACACTGGTGCACAGCAGATGAGAGATTACAGGCATGAATTAAAGGAGGGGAGTTTCTCACTAAGTATTAGAGGAAAAAAGTCACAATGAGGTTAAGTAAGTMCCAGAGCAGGTTGCCCAGATAGGCTGTCCAGTGTCCATCCTTGGTTTCAAGACCTGACAGGATAAAGCCTTGAGCAACCTGGTCTCATCTTGCTCTCAGCCTTGCTCCGAGCAGGGGTTAGACAAGGGATGTCCCAATGTCCCTCTGAACATGGGTGATTCTACAGCTACATGGCAAATGGGCCCAGTGCTGGATAGTAAGGCCATGAACMCATTGTTTTCAAATTCCTGAGGTTTTAAAACACACATCTTTGAGAAATGGGCAATTAGGCCAGAAATTATCAAAACCAGATCAGGACATGCTCTCTTCACTGATGGAAACTTGAAGTTAATTACTCCTACACCTGTCTATTAGGCACTGAGGAAAAAAAATGTTATTTTTGCTTTCTTTTCCCCTTGCTGCGTGTGTTTAAAACTCCTGCCCAGCTTGAAGCTATCCCGGTGCTCATTTGGTCCTTCTGGAAGAACAACCTTTGCTATTATCCCTGCAAAACACATTCCCTTTCTTCAAGGGTTTGCAGGAGGCACTAGTCCTTCCGGCACCAGTGATGCGTGTGCGTGTCTACAGACATTTTTCCTCTCCTGGAGCTGTGCCTGCCATGCGTTTGTGATAAAGGCTGGCCTCTAACACAGAAAGGTCCTGCTCCTAACAGCGGGCTTTCGCTTTCCTGAGATGGTAGCAGCAACAGGAGCCACGTTCTGCAGTAATGTCCCGTCTCTGTAAAATACCCGATAGCGACGGCACAAGTGTTTGTTGCTGGCTGGCTGTGGGCAGGGGTATGATACAGTCAGGATGAAGACCTGAAGTGAGACACTCACTGTTGTCATGCTGAGTATGAAGAAAAGGTTGGGGTGACCTACAGGAAAGAAAACCTGGGGTTTTTTTTATACTGGAGAGAGGTGACTTGCTATTCATTTCTGGTGTGCTTGTCATGCTGGCCTCGTCGTGGAAAGCYCATCTGTCCAAACTCTTCTTGCTGCTTTCTTCAGCATGAGAGAGACCAGTCATCTGGGACCACGTGTTGTTTTTATGAGATGTCTCTGCTCCCTGCACAAAACCTCTTTAGCTACAAAGCCTTCACAGGCATTTTTCTCATGGGCRTAACATTGCATGATCGAGTCAGGTGCAGTGTGAGTCTCCTTACTGGCTTCACAGAGGACAGAYGGGTCCAAGGCAGATCCCAGGTGTCTGATGAACACTTGGCCTGAGTCAACTAGAAGTGCAGTCTGTGATCCAAGGCATTGAGGGACCATCATGCTCATAAAMTAATCTTCCGATGATGGGAACCAGAGTAGTCCACCCACACATCCGCAGCTGATCTGTTGTACACATCAAGAGCATCGCCACTAGTTGAGGAGGTGGCCCAGCCAGGTGACATACATGTAAACTCGGCCTTTGCAGGAGAGGTCACTTTCCCTCTCTCTGCACCACCTCAAAGTCTTTCTCTTCCTGTTGTTTCTTCCTTGAAGATTTACRTCTGCATTTTTATTAAACCAAGTTATTTATCTGCAAAAACCAAGGATTTCTTCTTTCTGTGAAGACCTGTGTGTCTAACAGTCTGATTTTCCCAAATGCATSACTGGGTATAATAAAAGACGTTGTCCTTCCCTGCAGTTTTTGCTTCGCCTACAGACTTAGATACTGCCTGGACACCCGGACATCCAAATAGAAAAATAGCAACTATTTTTGTCATTGTTTACTTTGGTTCTTATGCATGTTTGTAACGCATAAATAATTTAACTGAGTGCTGCTACAGGAACATCCAGAAATGACCTCCTCACCAAGGTGACCAGGTGGCCTCACGGCAAGAAAGGCTCAGAAAAGGCAAAAGCAGGGTGCAACGAGRACTAGCTTCCCTCCCGTGCTGTAAAGCATCTTGTCCCTTTTCTGCTCAATGAAAACAACCTCCAGCAGATACGCAGTGAAGGAGAAAGGACAAGGAGCTTGTCTGCGCCTTGGGCCTCACCACCCTCCCATGTTACTCTCGCTTTTTGCCACTTTCTCTCATTATGGGCATGACAACRGGGTAGATCATCATGTTCAGTGCAAAGACCAGATGGCAACACGCTCACGTCAGTGTATCACCGCTGCGGAGAGGGCAGGTGTCCCACCATGGCCGGACCATGGGGTTCCCCACTCCCCACGCACCCCAGCGCAGGAGGCGCCGGCTGCCCGACCTCAGCACGTGAGTGCTCTCCATTCTCCTCCTGGTTTGTTCCTAGAAACTCTTCAAAAACTGTCTTTTTGACCTTCACCATTAGCACGATTCTTTTGTGGTAAAGGTACAATCAGTGTGAGGACCTGGAGGTTAACAGCGTGGTGCAGCTAAAACCCATAGATTTCAAGACTTTATCCATCACATCCAACCTGACARTGTCAACGCAACTTCCAGCATTTCTAGCTTAGTTAAATAAATCATCAAGGTGCTTGCATGACTGTCTCCATGCACATTCTAATGAAGTGACATGTGCACCATATCAGCACAGACATTCAGCTGGAAACCACAAGGCTCCTTCTCCTACACCTCCCATGTCCTGCAAACCTTTAGGGCCCCTTGCAGCCCTGTGAAGTGGCCACAAGTTCCCAACAAGCTAGGAAACCTCCATGGCATTAGTGGAGGACATGATTTCTTCTGATCTGCTGCTCACCAGCTGAAAGGAGGGAAACTGAAGAGGGATGGAGGAACAAAAAGAGGGGTGCAAGTCATTCTGCTGAGTCCACCTCCCCACATGAGAAAGTGGCACCTGAGAAAGTGGCACCTAAGGAAGTGGAGGAAATGTGGAAGGAGCTGGATCCAGGCACGCTGGCCAAAGCGACACCCTGTTCGAGTGGCAAAGCCCTCAAGATGACACAAAAGCAGAGAGCAAGGAACGACACCACCCAAGTGAGTCCCAGGATGCCAGCAAGGATCTTGGGGGAGAAACTTGGTCTTTGTTGACTCAAATAACTCCACTGGCGTACAATGCAGAAGACCCGAGTGCCAGACCCACACATGTGGYAAGCAATGTAGAAACAGAGCCCGGAGCGTGTGTGGGATGACTGAAAGACAAACAGACAGACGGCACCCTGCTATTAAAGAAAACAAAGCTCTGAGAGTGAGACCTTGGGAATCTGGTTGAGAGCAAAGGGATGGGAGGCTGGG
The DNA here is from genome assembly GCA_030449065.1 of Oceanodroma leucorhoa. Taxonomy (NCBI): domain Eukaryota; kingdom Metazoa; phylum Chordata; class Aves; order Procellariiformes; genus Oceanodroma; species Oceanodroma leucorhoa. Next base: position 261,561 of record JASVER010000211.1, read on the forward strand.
GAGGAAAAAGAAGAAAGCCTTGAAAAAGCCATCCTGATGTGCGGCTTTCCTAAGGGGCTGCAAATCAAAGAGGATTTCTYCTCAGCAGAAGGAGGTCTAGCGGACAGCCAGCTCCTCATACAAAACCAGTAACGGCATKCCAGGAAAGCATTCCCTTCCCAGAGGGAGAGGCAAAGGCAACCCCAGCAAGTGACGCTTTGTGCAAAATTTTCTATTTTCCCAAGCAGAGAAGCTGAACGTGAGCAAAATGTGTGGACTTCTACCACTATTTGCAGGTAAATAGGTCCTCCTCATTCATTACAAGATGCTACAGAGTAGAAAATAGGTGAAACTTTGCATGCTGCAGTTGCGGTGAAAACRTTCATTCAGGTGACCACGAACCAGCTCCATCAAACAGGACTCACGATGACAATCTCGCTTGGACGCTGCCAAAAGTCATCCGATACGCAGATACACTCGCATGCATACATACGTATCTGCTCATATGCTTACACAGTCTCAGCAGTGTTGCGGGTAGGCAGCCCCAGGAGGTGGCGTGGGAGGAAGAAAGGAGCAGGCAATTAATTATTCAGTAATCGGTGTCCACCCAAAGCTGTCCAAGCACTGATAGCTAAACCTGGGCAGCCCTGGAGGCTTCCACACCTCCTCCAAGGGCAGCCAGCTCCATTTACAGGTTGGCCACTGCAGGTCACGGTCTTCATTTTAGTGCGAACCTGCCTTAATTGGCCAAGTGGGCAACAGGATTGGGAAGCTCCAACACAAGCAGAAAAGAGGTGAAAAGAGGGGGGATAAGATCCTGAAGCGGCACAGCTTAGGCTACCAGTCTGACCTAGGCACTAGCCATGGCTGCAAGAGCCCGAAGAGGGCAAGGTGCGGCTGCTGAGCGTTACCCTACTCGGACATCTGGCCCATCTCAGGCTTGCTAACAAACACAYTAAGCAGGCTAGGAAGAGCATTTTGATTTTTAATATTTTATTAGCAACTTATTTTGTTATTCTATATTTTAATATGTTATATTTTTATATTCTTTTCTATTTTATTAGGGCATGTTCTGCTCTGCCAGAGGGGACTAGTCACGGCAGGGCTTTGCCRAGGACCTCGGTTGCCTTCGCCTGCTCTGAGCAGGCAGATTGGCAGGGCAAGAGCAGGAGCGGCAAAACACCCTCAGATATCCTCCAGCCCCACCATCCTGTGTTTTGTACCTCATACCTCCATTCAACCATCACCCTCTCTGCCCAGTACGATGCTGGTCCCCTGGAGATGTATAATRCGGTCCATTTACTCACAGATCAGCTATCGAAACCTTTGAGCATCGGTGTCCCCATGGTCGTAGCAACAGGCTTAAACAGCTTAAACAGCCTAAATTCTGCTGCCAGGCATAAACTGGAGCAGTTCAGCTGGTTCGGCTTCGGTAAAGGGCACATGTGCCTGGGAGACGGTGAAATAGGTTTCCTTCTTTTGCCCCACCGTGGGAAAGGGGGMTATAAAAACGGGAGGAAGGGATGGCATTTTGTAAACTTCTCGTTGTACGTGGAAAGACGGCAGAGGCAGGTCCTTCTGTTCTGCCCTGCAGAAGGACAACGTCGTCTTCACGGCACAGCAGACAACTGCAGGAGTGCTGGGAAGGTATCCACATACGCTGTGCTAAACAGAGATGGAGAAACAGAAATAGAAACAAACATGCTACAATTACACATTTGAGCGAACAATTGGCGGCTGACAAGCAAGATGACAAAGCCTTGTATTTTTGTAATAGAAAGCTCATGGAAAAATTCAGAGATATTGCTACAGAGCTCTTTCCCCTTCAGGAAACTTGTGATAAGCTGGCAAAATAAGATCCTAATCTTTTTTTTTTTTAGGTATTCACATGGATTTGGTGTAGGGAGTACTTAAATTTCAGATGGATTCTGCATGGACATCAGATATGGGATTTAAATCAGAATAAATACAGGATGCATATGTGACAGAAGCCTTCGTAGGGGAATTGTAAGTAGCTGAGTTAGAACCCCCCAAACTCGCAGGTGCTCCACCATGCCCTTAAAGAGCAGCACTTGGCCGCTGCCCCCTCCTGCCAGCCAGGGTGGGTCATTCCCATTAACACCAGTCCAACCCGGCAGGGGAGGCTGGGACGGTGCTGGGGAGGTGCTGCCAGGGGTTCGGTTACGGGGAGTTGGTTTGTAGCAGCTGAGTCCAAGCGATTCCTCAGATTTTACTATTACCAGCCTGAGCACTAAAGAGAAACTTAATTTATCCCACGTCCAGTTTTGCAACGATGAGGCTAGATAGGAGTATGGCTTATGTCAAACCTGTATTAATTACTTCTCTATTTGTGCAACGTGCAGATGAATCGCCCAGCACTTGCCAAAAAAAGCCAGCCTCATCTCCCGTGGCTTTTGCAGAGAGAAACGGGAATGGCTGGTAACGCTCCGGCCGGCTGCCCCCATCCTCCAGGTATTTCCATTCAGCGATGTCAGCAAGCCCCAAACCCGCAGAGGTGGCCTCTGGCCRGTCTCCACGCAGCTCATCTCCTCCGTCCCCTCACAGGAGGGCAGAGCTTCGAGGGAGGCTCTCGCTGTTTCTCAGGGGAGGCTGATGTTTATCGTGGAGCTGGATGCTCCCCTCTGCAGGCATCAACACCGGCACCACCACCAGTCCACACTAAAGAGACGTTACCAAACAGCGTTTGGGTTTCTTGTGATAAGGTATTTCACAACGAGGAGCGTTGCTACTCTTTAAGTTTTCGCCTTAAAAGCCCACAGAAGTAGCATAGCCACTGTCACCTATATTTAACTTCGCCGGTTAGGGGAGGAGAAGTTAATAGGTTGGGATTGTTTCTTTTGTGGTTTGCTTGTTGATTAAGAGGTGGCTGAGCTTTCCTGCTCCGCTAGCCTCTCACGCCAGTGCCTCCTGGTGCACGGCCACCCTGTCTTCTCCAAAGTGCTTGGAAAGAAACTCTGACCGTGCCCTTAGTAGCATCCTCTAGCCGGCACTTTCAACTCATTTTGCAAATAGCAGATAAAAGAATTTGAGGCGCAAAACGGGTTATCTGGCTGCTGTTGGCCAGGATGTCTCCTGCAGAGCCAGCAGCAGCACTCGTTTCCTGAATTTATAACTTGGTCTCAAGTGCTATTCCTGCTTGGGAATGGAAGAGAGGGTCACTGGCAGGRGTAGCACCAAATGTCTAACACAACGTGTGCCTGGAATTCATTCTCCTTGCCAAGGAGAAACCGCCTTTTGTGTAGAAGTGTCCTCCATTGGATGGAGGCAGGTGTCCACCCTGGTGAGGACGAGGGCTAGCCGATACCTGCCCTCTCCTGTTCAAGAGTTTCCTGGGCCTCCAGCCTTGTAACTGCAGAATTGGAAGAAGATTTGCCTGTTTTCTCTTGGTCAAGTATYTAAATTCTCCAGGCTCACTGGTTGAGGGGAAAAAAATCCTCCCAGTGTGACTCCCTCTCTACTAGCTCCACCTGGAGGCTCCAAAAAAACTTGCRTTGTAAAATKATTTTAATTTTTTTWAATTTATTTTTCTATTTATTTAGAATTGAAGGCTGTCTTGGCATTGAAAGCCAAGAAAGCTGTCTCTGCTGCTGTCCGACCCGCTAAGCAGAGCCAGAAGCACTATTTACCATTCAGCTCAAGGATCCGTGTAAAAAATACTTCCCTTGRCAGCATCCTGGGGTAAATACCAGCATCGCAGATTATTGTTATAGTAAAGTCCCACCAGAGGTACATACACTGCCCTCTTCCAAAGGAGGAGTTATGTAGGACAATCCTAGTGTGCATTGACAGCTCAAGGTGAAGAAAGCCTCTGCAAAACTTCTTGCTCCACAAGTCTAATAGTAAGTAGGTGCGGAGGGAAGGGGGCATGCCAGACCAGAGGASAGCAGGACATGAAGCCTCTCCAAGGTCTCCCTTTCTCCAAGGTTTTCCCGCTTAGGAACAACCTGCCCAAAGACCCACAGCCCTTGGAGTTGTGCTTCCCGCTCTTTGCTCCCTCTCTGCCTCCGCGGCTCAGACACCCATCCCAGGGAGCTGCAACTGCTTCTCCACCAACAGACGTCCCGGGTAAAACTACGTCTGCACTAACAATGTCATTTGCAAGCTTAAGTTGCATCGTGATGGTTGGCCAGTGATGTTCCAGGGAGAGCAATACAGAGAGAATTAGGGAGGGACCTCCTGTTAAGGGATAATAATTTTGAAAGAGATAGTTATCCCRAAAGCTGGATGCTACTCAGCCAGAGCAGCACCAGAGTGATATTTAATGTACCCTCCGAAGCCAGACGTCGTCTTGCCTGATGTCCGTGCAGCGTGAAGGCAGGACCTTGCCAAATCTGGTTTTTCCTCCTCTAACTGTTAACAAGCCCACGCTGGAAGCTCTTGTCAAATCAAGCTGCTGCTCCTGAACTCTGGGTCTGCAAACAGCTGGGCGGTGACATGTCTGTTAGTTTTAACTGTTTCAGGAAACGATATCTGCCCTTTTTCAGTCATGAAACGCACGAAAGGCCCAATAGCAAAATTCGGATGCGGCAAAATCCCATCTTGAAATCGTCCAAACCTGTCTTCCTTATATTTCCCTATAACGTGGCAATTACGGCGTRTAACCAGGAATGGCCCCTCTCTCCGTGGCTACCTGACCCTTGTTCCAACGCTAACCGCAAGCTGTCCCCTGCTGACCTCCTGCCCCCTCCTTGTGGGACTCGGGCTTTTGGCTTGACGGCAAAGCTGGTTGCTCCTTGGGTCATGCTGGACCCGCCACTTCTTTGTACAGCTGCTRCCCAGTTATCAGCCCAAAGACGTGCTCCCCTCCTGGGACCCTCACCTCAAGTACCCAGGAGTCACTGGAACAAGCGTATAACCGTGAGATGAGCACCTTCCGACGGATAAAGTAGAAACTTGGCAGACTCTCACATTTTGCTTCCTACTGAGCTGTTTTCCCTGGTTTTCAGCCCCAGYTGACCTGTGTATTTTCATTCGTCTAACGTGTGTTACCCTTCTCCATCCTCAATCCGTCCGGGAATGATGGGCATTGCTAATACACATCCCCACGTCCCTGTGGGGTACATGCACAACACAGCCATGCCCGGCCATGGCTTACATTTTACTTTGGAGTCMATCTCTCTTTTAATATCAGAAAGAAATGTTAACATTGCCTTTTGGGAAGGATTTTTTTTTTTAACTTAGAAAACATAGAGATTCTTTGGGGTTGATTCTCTCCGCTGAGGAATAAACCTCATTCTTCCCTATTTTCCTTGGCTCTTCTCCTTTTTGGACTCCTTCTGAGTTTAGCTTCAGGGAGCTCTTCTAGGAAGAACCTGCCTTTGAGAAAAGGTTTTTTTTTCCCCCAGAACTGGAGGTCTGAGTGGGAATTAGCACCACGTGCCCATGTTCGTGGTGCTGAGGAAGTGGCACATCCTCTATTTAAAATCCTGCTGGAGAGCAAAGCTTACCTCTGGGGCTTGCGTTCAAGCCCGCTGGCGTAAGCGGCTCACACTGTGCTCTCCTCAGTCAGGCCTCCTCACATATAAAAACCGCATCTGTTGTCAGCTCAGCGTGCAGAAGAGATTTAGCTAAAAATACTTATTACTCTTTCCTTCAAGCAGAAAGCCCAAATGTTGTCTTTCTTCCCCTCCAAGGAGCGTGCAAGCACAAAGATACGGTCAGAGCTTCCTATTGCCACCTTCCCAACCAGGAGAAACGCCACCGWCTGCAGGAGAGACATTGCTGGGCTTGCCACGCACGGCGGCATTTACTGTGCCACTAAAAACTTCCAGCTTGCTGTGTTCGGTTTCTTATAAAAACTTTTGTTGCTGTGTTTGGTTTCTTATAAAACCAGTTTTCAGCCAGAGTATTAAGTCTCCGTCAGCGGGCTTTCAGCGGGGGTTCAAATTGCTCCTGAAACAACTCCCACGCTGGTTTCTTAGTGGCTTCCTAAATCTTCTGTCTTGAGCTTTGAAAGGATTCTGTTCCCACTGTCTTAGGAAATAATCATATAATAATTTTTTTTTCATTAAGGCCACATCAGCCAAGGTGTATTGTTGGTGTCATTTTAAAATTACTCAAGCTGCCTGTGTTTGTCCAGTAAYGCTTGTGACTCAGAAAGCAAAACTGGATGTATGAATCTAAGTGAAAATTTCACAACGGAGGGCTACACTAGACCTCTGGAAAGCACAACTCTGTGGCTTTACAAATGCTGATTTGGTTTAAAAAATGGAGCCCAAAGCTTAGCAAACCGAAAGTTATATTTTCTCAGCCTTTGGCTTAGCTTGGGTATTTTGCCTTTGCACTTGTATGTGTGCACTGCTGCTGCTGAGCACCCCAACGCTAAAGGGTGCACAACTCAGCCACTGGTGAGCAGCCCAGTGAAGCCAACCCGAGCTGCTGGGCTGGAATTACCCGCTCAGGTATGTACGTCCTGGCTCCGGTACTGCTGATAACAAATGAAAGCTCACTTTCATCCCAAGCATGATCAGTTGCCTGCTACAATAAAATCTTGCGTGGTTGATCCGTGCAGCTTGATGATAGCCATGAAGATCTAGGCTTGTAAGGACAGCCAGGTGGCCCCTTTGAACTCCAGAGAGGTTTTCCATCATGGCCTGATGAGGGGACGCACACAATGTATGTATTAATTAGTGCCATCTGCCAGGAAGGCAGCGGCCACCTCTTCCCTCTGCCTCCCTGTCCCAGCTTCGCTCTCCAGTGGCGATACGGAGGGTAAAGAGAGGGACGGGGTACCGCAGGAGCAGGACAGCCTGAATTCAGGGCTTTCGGCCACAGAGAGAAAYGAAGTCGTTACGGTGTGAAGTCAACACGACTGAGAAGTCCTAAGTGGCCACAGATTTGTTCATGCAGTGTATTTCATCAGGAATCAACAAATGCTCAGCCTCAAATACGAGTTGGCTTGTGTCGTGGTTTAACCCCAGCCGGCAGCTCAGCCCCACACAGCCGCTCACTCCCGATGGGGGAGAAAATCGGAAGGGTAAAAGTGAGAAAACTCGTGGGTTGAGATAAAGACAGTTTAATAGAGAAAGCAAAAGCCGCGCACAAGCAAAGCAAAACAAGGAATCCATTCACTGCTTCCCATGGGCAGGCAGGTGTTCAGCCATCCCCAGGACAGCAGGGCTCCATCACGCGTAACGGTGACTTGGGAAGACAAACGCCATCAYTSCGAACGTCCCCCCTTCCTTCTTCTTCCCCCAGCCTTATATGCTGAGCATGACACCATATGGTGTGGGATGTCCCTTTGGGGTCAGCTGTCCCAGCCGTGTCCCCTCCCAACTCCTTGTGCCCCCCAGCCTGCTCGCTGGTGGGGTGGGGTGAGGGGCAGAAAAGGCCTTGACTCTGCRTAAGCACTGCTCAGCMGTAACTAAAACAYCCCTGTGTTATCAACACTGTTTTCAGCACAAATCCAAAACACAGCCCCATACGAGCTACTGTGAAGAAAATTAACTCTACCCCRGCCAAAACCAGCACAGCTTGAGTTGAGCTTTTAATGCATTTAAGCAACAAATCACTCCCGGGTGTATGATGACTATGGTTTTTGAGAGAAAGCARGCAAAGGTCTCTGTGCAAACAAACCCTTTGTCATTTAGCTACAAACCACTTGATGATTGTGGTTAGCAGAGTCAGAAAAAGAAAAGYATCTGTGCAATTAAATTTTTAGTAATAAATTAATACGCATGATAAAAGATTCTGTAAAACCAAAACAATGGGCTTATTTCTGGCTAAGCTGAAGACTGCATCTCTATCTAAAATTATTTACCTGCAGTACAGTATTTTATTTTAAGCAGCTGACTGCTCAGCCTCTGTTCTGGTACAATAGCATTTGTCAGGCTCCTCTGCAAAGCTGCCACTTAAAAAGTTGCTGGAATGTTTTTTAAAAAAACATGGTATTTGAGCACAAGATATCAGCATTTTCAGTTACAAATAGTTATATTTGCATCAGTTCTTCTTGCATTTCAACTGAGCTGTAGACATCCTCTAGGATTTGCTATTTGGAATGCAAAATGTGTGTCTAAATTTAAAGAAAGTCCCCAAACCACAGGAAAAGGAGTGGGGGAGGGGAGAAGAAAAAGACATAATCCTAATAAACTCTTTCAGGACAACTTTCCTCTGTTTTGTAAATTTGGTGCTTTGAAAGGACTCTGCATCTGTTTTACTTGCCAGAGTTCTCCTCTCTTCCCTTGTGCAAAGTGAGATTSAAATTCTATTGATTTGATATGATGCCTTATAGGTATGCTCAGGGTGCMAATGTCTGTGGCGAGCATCAGCATAATGTTGATTTAGATTCATTTGTAAGAGCTGGAGTTTCCAGCTTCACCTCCAGTCACTGTAAAAAATAGCAGGAATAGCTGCAGTAGGAGAACAACAATGCCAGACAAACATTAAATAAATTTTTTTGTTCATTTGGGGAAAAGCTTTATTTCTTCTCTCCCTCATAAGAATTCCTGCTGAGAATGGAAAGCTGTCAAGAAAGCCTGCCTTGTACAGCTTTCACTAGCACGAAGGGAGGATTTGGGATCCCTGTTTTCCAGGCACTCCGTGACAAAGCACGCCGGTCACGCTGAACAGTTCCCAGTCTTCCCTGGGAGCCTTTCTGCCGACACACAGACTCAGCCCGGAGCCCTAATGTTCTCAGCTGCTCCATCTAGAAACCTGCCAGAAGTGGATCTGACAATTCAAATCTTAATTTCCCCCAGGATTCATTTCTCAAAGAATGCTTGTATGTACTCATTTGGGAGTTGCTGSTTGAAGTCCTAACTTTTGTTCTCTTTGGGAAGTAAACAGAGAGTAAAAAGTAGATGTGAAATTCCTTCCTGCACAAAAGTATGTGCTGAAAATACGCTCATCACTAACTGAAGAGTAACTTTTGATACTTATRTATTTTAAGCTGTGTAAGAGATGCAGTTGGTGTGAATATATTCTGTGCCTTTCAGTTACATCGGTCAGAAGCCATTCAGTGCAAACGCCTGCTCAACACRGGGCTGACCTGGATCTGGTTGCTGAGGGCCAGGTCCAAGGATGGAGCTTCCACAACCTCTCTGGTTGCTTCAGTATTTGATCACCCCCAGACTTGATAAACCAGTTTCTGGTGTTCCAACTTGCAYCCATTGCCTCTTGACCTTCCACGATGTGCTACTGAGCCTGGCTCTGCTTTCTCTGCACCCTCCCGTTACGTAGTCACTGAGAAGAAGATCTCCTCTGAGCATGTCCTTCTCCAGGATGAAGAAACCCAGCGCTCTCAGCCTCACCTAGTACATCATGTCCTCCAGCCCATGAACACAAAAAAAAAAAAAAAATATCACAGAATAGAAACATTTAAATGAAGAGCAAAGTACTTAATACCGTAAGTTTGGAGTAGCAATGTGCAAGCTTCCTCTTGTACTAGAAAACTGTAACAGTCTGAAAGGCAGAAGGAAAAGCGGATGGCTGCTCCTTTTGCTTTCACGTGCCTATTTTCATATGCCACCTACTAAGAGAMGAGCAAAGCACCCTGCAAAATACAGCACAAACTTTACAAAGTAACACAAGCCATAGTAAAAGATAGCTAACCGCAGCAGGAGGGAATCTCCCAGAAATATAAAAACTGGAGGAARTAGAACAGAGGACAAAACAGTTCAGAAACATGAATACAAAGAATATCCACCAGTTACTAGTTTGAGAGTTCCTAAGTAAGAGGGTAGTAGTTAAGTATGTGGCCAACAAGCAGATGAGAGATTTCCTGTTGAATCGCTTCACAGAAATCTGGAGGAAATACAAACAGTGCTTAAAACTCATAGTATGAGAGGAGTCAAATGTAGATTCAAGTGTTAACTTGAGGAGGTAAATATATCACRAGATAGTCTACCAGTTACTGAGGTTAATTATGTAATTGTTCTGATACTCCAAGTGTTACAAGCATCACTTTACAAGAAGTGAGTTGTCTCCTGGAGAAGGCTGCTTTAAAACAAACATCAAAAAACCCTGGAGAGCCAGATCTTCCAGATTTTTTTTTTTTTTTTTTTAAAGCTTCTTCCGTACACTGAGATGTTTCTGTAGGTATGGCACAAAACATACTGCACACCAGCAGGATTTATCGTATCTTACCTACGGTTKTCAGGCACAGATGCGTACTCATTCCTTTACTTAGCCTGTAGCCTTTTTAAACTGAGTAACAGTGTGCACTGTAGCTATCTCCCGTAACATTCACTGCAAAACGCATTGCCTCAAAATAAGCTGCAGCACAGTAATTACTGGAATTAATTCCTTTGGTCCCCGGGTTCGTGTTGAAAAGAGATTTTACTAACCTTGTACGGAACACCAGAAGGCGGTCATCAGGCTGGCAGCTTTCCTTACCTCCCTTATTTCTGCAAAAGTTCCCAAACTGTCGTGAAGAYAGATGTATGAAATTTTCTTACCACTTCTCCACAGCGAAACTCCAAGGGGTTTAGAGGAATGAAAAACAGTGAAAAAATAYGGTGTATGTACTTCTTGTCTATTCCCAAGACTGCAAGAATGGGTAAGTTCTTGCAACAGCTGCTTCATAAACGTTCAAGGCATTCCCTTACCGTGCCCTGCCTCCAGCTGGCCTGTGCTGCAGCAGACAGTCCCGTTTTCTGAAATGCTGGTTTTCCCTTTCAACTATTTATGTATAGTAAGTTCTTGCTGCATTACTGTCACTGTACTTAATAGCTACAGTAATGTTCTGCCAGCAGACTTATTTTTAAGGATAAGCTTATTGATGTTTGCTGATTTATTTTATATTCTAGTTGATAAATCCTCAATGAAACCATTCAATTTGCTTCGAATTCAGTTTAAGCTTTTTTTTTTTTGTCAACACAGTTCTACTTCTTGAATCCTCGTTTAAGGACAACAAACCAATAAAGGGAAATGAGATGACTCTAGATATGACAGACCCAAGATTTACTTTAGTGCAAGGCAGAAACACTTGGAACAGGACAGACAACTTAGCACTGATATTGTGTATGAGAAAAATCCCATTACTGTGAGAGTTTGCACTCTGCAAACAGGGCAGGAGGTATTTACGGTGCTTAGAAAAGAAATAGAACAGGTAGAACATCTAAAAAATTCCCAGAACAACAAACCTAGTCTAAATCCCTTAAGTCTACGTAAGGTGGGTTACTATAGTAGGAACAGACAAAGCAGGAGTCTAGGAGAAAAGTTACAGCGACATCCACCTGTTTGCAAAGGAATAATTACAGTACAATATATTTGAAATAGCYTCCTGAAGTTAAAATGTTTATAGGCTGCATTAGGAAAATTCTCAAGCGAGTATATTAACCTTACCTGGTCTTAACCAAGTGAGTCCTTGTCTCCTGGGACAAAAGGCTTTGAAGCTACAATGAAGGTAATACTGAGCTACGGTACCAACACCGCTTTCAGACTGTAGTGCTGGAATACAAATCTGCCTTTAGATTTTTATGTCTGATGTTGACACAAAGCAATTTTGCCTGGGAAGGACAAATGGAAGTGCTAGTCATCAGTAAAGCTGCTTAAAACTAGTTTCCCCCTCAGTTTCTTAAGATAGGCCTTCAGGTTTGTGGGCTTTTTTTTATGTTATGCTATCAAATTCTGCTAGCTACATAACTAAAACAGGCAAATAAAGTGCAACAGACTACTCTTAGCCATTATGTGATTAAGCATCTTTTAATATTTCTATTGACAAACATTGTAAGCATAACCAGAGTGAACAGTATATACTTGGAGTCTGTTCAGTGCTAGACTTGAGTCACTGAACTACTGGTTCAAGAACTATTGGCATTCTAACTTCATTCTCAGTTGAGCCATAGGATGCTGAAGTGATCACGGTTCCAATAGTGCCAAATTCTAATCGAAACTCAGATTGTGCGTTAGTAGCCAAGGCTGAGGCAAACAATTATGCTGTATCATACACAGAAAGCAACTAGTATTGAACAGAAAGTTTGGTCAACAAACTAGTTTTACTTCTTTAATAATCTTTTTGCTAATAACTCAATAGGCACAACAGTACCAGTAAGCACGTGAACTTTAAAATGCACAATTGCCACAGACAGTTGACTTCAATACAGGAATAGTGTTTGGTAGCTTAGAGACGACTTTTAGATTCTTCCACTTTTAAATGCTTTTCTATTTCCTTATCACCTAGTCATGCACTGGAAAGGAATTCCACAGCAGTCTCCTTCTCTTCAGTTAACTCCTTAGCAGTCAGATCCATCTTCTCACGAGAAAAATCGTTAATAGGAAGACCCTCAACAAACTTCCAGGTCTTGTCCTGTTTGAAAACAAACAAAAAGCCCCTCCATATGAGAGCAAGCTTCATTCAGTCTGCACGAAGGAGACTTTGCAGCCTAAAAAAGTTTATGGCCTTAAAAAACACATCACGCAGAAGTTAATGTTGTTTTCAGATAAAGAATACAACCAGCACTAGTTAGTTATGTAAGATTCTATTCTTCTATAGTACTTGTTTGACAGCTACTACAAAATGGTGAACAATGGTCCTGACTGTGAGACTGCTAAAACCCCCACGTCCCAGCAGCTGCAGTCCCATACTAAAAGCACAGCTGTTAACCAGCTCACACGACAGTTCAGCTAGGTCTTGCAGAAGATCCTTAGATTTTAAATACAGTCTAGTTACCTTGATCACAACAGGGAATGAATATAGYAAGTCTTCAGGAACACCGTAAGAATTGCCATCAGAAATTACTCCCATGGAAACAAATTCCCCCTGAAAACAGACGAGGAAGGGATAAATACATTTTTCACTGCTAGGAGCAAGCAAAAATTTAATTTCCAATATACTGCATCTCCTATGACACACTTTATTCCAGAAAAAAGACAGATTCTTCCCCCTCTTAACACACATACAACACTTGAGGTCAAAGACACTGGCATGTAATCAAAGCATTAGGCAAACAAGCACTTACTCAAGAGCAACATCTTACCGCTGGAGTGCCAAACCAGATGTCCCTCACATGATCACAGATAGCTTTGGCAGCTGACATCGCACTGGACAGCTTCCTAGCCTTAATAACGGCTGCTCCACGTTGCTGAACAGTCTGCAATTAAAAAAACCCCTAAGTTGTAAAGCAGCAAAATCTTGGTTTGGTCTAAACATTGTTAGTAAATGCCATAAGGAAAGATCGCCTTGCAGACATTATTTAACTTCATCAGTCAAGATGCAGTTCTGTCACTAAATGAACATGGCATACAATCCAGAAAGACAATCTAAGAGAGTTTTGCCGAGACAAGAACATCAAGAACATAATGGAATATTTCAGAGGCTGGCTCATTTCTTAGTACCTGCTTTACAGCTAGCAGCCCACTACCTTCTTTCATGCCAATCAGATGTTTCAAGCTTTTACCACCAAGAGACTTCATGTACGTCAACAGTAACAGATGTCTCAGAGTAACACTGGGAATTAAGGTTTTTTTGCCGAATATCAACGTGAACTACTTGCTGGTCTCRATCCTACAATATTCAATGCATAAAATTAATTTAATTCCTGAAGATAGCTGAACCTACCTCCCTACACTCAAGTCTATATTCAGAAATTTTGTACTTAAGAATTGCACTTCTTGGAATTAGAATAGCTGCTTATACTGTATTTTTTTTTTCTTCTTCTAATAAGTTTTGGTAAGGCTGTATGCCAACCAGACCCCAGCCTAGAAAGCAGCAATTATGAAATCTCCTTATCTTCGGCAACGCATTCTAGCATAGACCAGCATTACAATGTACCTGGAAGGCCCAGCCAGTATCCTGCCTTGGCCACGTTAAGATACAGCAGGATCAAGGACAAGGACAGGTTTCTGCTTACACTCCGGCTCATGAACTTTGGTTGCCAGCATAGAATCATTTATTCTGTAGCAACAGGCATGAACTGGAATAAGCTATATCCAAAACCAAGATAGGACAGAGCACAGTYGTATGATGAAACACATCCTCAGTCCCAAATTAAAGGTGCCTTGGCTAAGATATAGTGCCTGGCTGTCAGCATGCCAGAAACATTGCAGTACCAAGCGAATCACAGCTACTTGGAGTCACGTTTATCAAGGGCTTTAGTAATCCTTGTTTCACTTTATATTGCACTTAGGTAGCCTGCGCTTTTGATCAATTAATACCATTATTTTGTTTTACTACYCTACATCATTATTTATTACTGCCCAACATTAAAACATTTGCAAGCGTTTTCTAGGGTTTTCAGATGACTTATTCTAGTGAGATAGGAAGAGCTGCTTSACTCAGTCAGCCATTTACATAGTTTACAATTTCATACGAGGTTAGGAAAAGGCAGAAGCACAGAATGACCATTTAAAAAAAGCCCCAAGATCTTACCAGGATAAAGTCTCCCTTCAGCCAGCTGTCATCTTTTATAGCTTCATAAACTCCAACTTCCTTTCCTTTCACATTTACCTTCGCATGGTTAACATCTGGATATTGAGTGGAGGAGTGGTTGCCCCAGATGATGACATTCTTCACATCATTAGCAGTCACACCAAGTTTCAGAGCAATCTAATTGGAAATTAAAGATTTCCATTGTATTAACTTTAGCCTCTCAATTCACACGCTTCTTTGAAAGCATTGCTCTGTTTGTATTTAGCAGAGACAACGGAAAGCATTCTACTTTGAATAGGCCCTTTTTACCTGAGATTTAGCTCTGTTGTGATCCAAACGAGTTAAGCAGCTGAAGTTTTCCTTTGGTATTGATGGGGCTGACTTTGATGCAATCAGACAGTTAGTATTTGCTGGATTGCCAACTACCACAACCTAAAAACAAAAAAGAGGAAGGGGAATGTGGAAAGATGAAGCTATTTCTGCAAAACAGCTCCCTCAAGTGACATACATCGCTTTGCCTTCAAAGAAACTATCAAAAAGTTAAGTTTTCTAAATCTCTTGGTTGTCTTCAACRAGATTGTTTTATATGTGCGTTGTTCATAGTCACCGAGTCTTTTATAACTGCACATAAAAATATTTTCTAGCTATGTATCTTCTTTATAATTTGACATTCAAATGTGATGGAGAACAAGACTTCTAGGGAGATGTGCACACTGACCCACAGCCTGGCTTCAAACCCCATGCTACTAGATACAGGGAAAGCACAATATATGCACACTACTCGGCCCACAGGGAATTCACTGTCACCTTTTAAACGGTTCCTAGATTGGCTGCCACTGCTTTATATAATTGCCTTATAATTAAGAAAGCCAGAACAGTGGCTTATCTCAATGTTCATAGGCACTTAGAAGTAAAATATTGCCTGAACTTAGATCAATTTGTTACTATGGAAAACTGATTTTTATTCATCCTTCATCTACTAATGTGCCTCAAATGATTAACATCAAGCCCCATATACTCTCAATCACACAAGCTAATCTGCAAACCTCCCTTTGTATTCCCCTTTTGAAAGAGTTCAGTAAATTTTCCATTACTCTGCAATAGTTATATTGATAGTTTTTATTCCAACTGCATAAAGAAGCAAACAAGTCTTTAGAAGCAGTAGGAAGTTCATCAGCAGAGGAAGTAGACATTAAAAAGTCAGTTACAAAGCACAGTCGGAGTCTGGGTCTGAGATTAAGAGCAGTAGGAGAGCGGCCACATGATCCCATTAACTGTGCTGAAGGAATCTGAGAGAGAACAATTAAAAACTTCCAATGCTCTAAAGACCAAGATGCAAACAACCTAAATAAAGCCGATTTTTTGTGCAACCGTAATTCCATATTGATACTGAAGTTAAGGGTCATTATGTTAAATCCACAGATGGATACGAAGTAGGCAGCTGCACGTAGATAATTTAGTTCTCCCAGAGAAAAGAGAAAATGAGCAAAAGACYGCTTTTTATTTTTTTATATAGGTTTTTTTTTTTATTCAGAGTATGTGCGGACTACGGCAATACAATGCAAGACTTACCTTTTTCACCGAACAAATTAAGGACTAAATCATCCACCCATTTAACATACTATATCTCGTGTAACCTTGACTGTGGTGTAATTTCCAGGGCTTAAGGAATGCCCGCACTGAACAGGCTCCTGCTTACGCAGTATCATTCTACAATGTATTTAGATCTCTACGTAACTCAGAGTGTTAACTTTTTAAATTCAGTTTCTATATTCACCTTGACAGTCTTTTTGGCATACTTGTCCAAGGCTGCACCCTGAGACTTGAAAATTTTCACATTTGCTTTGAGTAAATCCTTCCTCTCCATGCCCTCTCTCCTTGGCATGGAGCCAACCAGAATTGCTATGTCAAGGTCTTTGAATGCAACTTCCTCCTTGTCTGTTGGAATGACCTCTAAAAAAAGGAAACGGGGAGGGAAAAAATATCTAAGTAAGATAAATACTCATGGCAAAGTGTTAACGGGAATATTCTTTGGTTCATAAATAGTATATTATCTGATGTGACAACACCACCGCCTTCCCCTTCTAAAAATATAAGTATAGTCATTTGGCCCTAACTCCACAGATTAGAAACTCTTTACTGCTAAGTATTTATACACAAATATTTATCGAAAGCTTTAGATATAAATTCTGAAAACACAGGAGAAATCTCTGTCAAAAGATACCTTTAATGTGTCTCTCTCTAAATATATATACATATGTATATATGCATATTAAACACATGTATGTATATATGCTGTTCTTCACTTTTACAAAAAAATTCTTAGTGGCAAGTATCAACACAAATGAAGTTTTCCTCTCCCTTTAACAAGTCAAACTGAAGAAGGYTTGATTTGTACAAGAGCTGGTAGCTACACATTTTTTAAGTACTGTAATAATTACAGTAGCGTCTACTGGCTCCCTTTCTTCTGCTTGTTTGGATTTATCAGAACTTAACTTGTTTACATGACTTGATGAATGATATTTCAATTTGTCTCGATGCAGAAGATAATTCTAAAGACTAGAATTTTTTTTTACTTAGTAAAGGCATGTAAGCATATCTAAAGATTCATTGTTATTTTACCATGAGGCCAGAATACAACACATAAATGCACAAGTATCTGACAATTTGTTGCACCTGCTGACAACCCAGGATTAGATGATTTTGGTTTATACGCAGGTATCTGCGTATTCAATTCTTTACACAAAACTCATTTAATGACATTCTTCCTAGCTTACAGCCTAAGTTAAATTATCTTCCACAAAATATAAAACCAAGAAAGGATCATCTAATATTTTCTTCTGCTTAACTTCCTGACAGCTACAGGAACTCATAAATGCAATAGTTGTACTAGAACATCTTGTAGGTATAAGAAAAATTTCTTTTGGCCACCTCTCAGCAGCGGTAGAGCACAGTCCTGCAGCTCCATCACTACACCTTCCAATACAGTCATCATGGGGGTGATATCCAGCAGCACAAGAACAAGAGGCTGTAGAGAAAGAAATAGTTTAGTGCAAGTTGCACGTAATGTTTCAAAAATGTATTTTTCTTGTTATCTGCCAGAAACTGCTATCTTGTACAAGACTTAAAACCCATTTACAGAAAACTGAAAAACTTCAGCACGACCAACAACTGAAAGCTTGTGTAACAGAGCAGGACTCCATTTTCACCACTCAAAGAATAAATTACCTGCATATTGGTAAACCAATCCGAGTGTCTGCAAGAAAACAAGTCTCAGGGACTGCAGTTCTGACATTAGCTTATTCATTATGGCGCAGCAGAGACAAGTGGTAATTCAGTGTAAGAGTTACCTGTTCTTTGCCAAAGACATCTCCCTTGGCAATGCTGTAGAGCAGCGAGTAAGCAATCTGCCCGGCAGCTCCAGTCACCAGGACTCTGATAGGTTCACCCTGCAAGAAAGTTACGGAGACTTAGCCACAGCTACACAGTGTAGGCTCACACCATCTGAGCGTGGTAAAAATTAACAGTTACTACAGATATAAAGTTATGATTATTTAACCTGGATGAAAGCACGGGCCTAAATGTGGCTCAGGGCCAGCTCCTGGGATCACACTTCTGTTCTGCTAGAACCACCAGCAATTTCTCTACTTGCTTTTACAGAAACAGACCACACTCGCAAAAATATTCCTAAGAATTGTTCCTGGAAAAGCTTCCAAAATGCCAGGAATGACAATCTATTTGAAAAACTTTGTATTCCCTTTAACAACGCTGCCTTTTTAGCATAAGGTGTTACAACGTGTACCCACTCATTAGACTACCCATTCATACTTCAAACTTACTACAGAAGTTTTACGAGCTGCCACACTTTACCAGTTTTGAGATTCTTTCRATTTTGAGGGCTGTTTCCATTAAGCATTTTGAACGCTTAGTTGCAACCAAAGACTTATTGAATGCCAGAAACCAAGAAATCTGGTGGACTTAAAACTACTGCCTCACTAAACTGTTATGCAGCAATTTAACAAATCCACAGACAAAAACTACATTATGGACAAATACAGACACTAATATCCATAATACAACTGTCCATTGTTAAATAGACCCAAAACTCCAAAAGAGTGGGAGAAAACTGCCAACGCATTGCTATATTGCAAATTGGGGAAAAAAAATGGCTTACCCTACAACAAAAGTGCATTTTGTTAAGCAGAACCAGTACTTGGGGAACTCCAGAGGTTATTTAATATTGAAAAGGGAAAACGTGCCAAAGGACATTCATAACCCAATATTTTGTAAGCCAGTATTTTCTATCTCCTTTTTTCCCCTAGAGGCAATTAGGGCTGGGGCAGCTTGCGCGAGGACAAGAGCAAGCAGACTCCAACCAGCCTGCTGGAATCCCATGCCCACTTTTTCAGATAATTAAAAGATGATCATTTGAATTATGGACAAAATGTCCTCCACATTCGATTATGTCTGAARCAATTTAATTGCATACTGGGCGACATTACGAAAAGTGTAGCTTGCAGAGCAAAGACAGGCATTTTGCCTAGTGCTGGTGGTTRCAGCTGGAATACTGAGTCCAGTTTTGGGACCCTGAGTTTTAGAGGGATGTTGAAAAACTAAAGAGGGTCCAGGCAAGCATTACTCGGATGGTTAGGGCCCAGAGTTCATGTCTTATAAGATGAATCTGAGGGAGCCGGGCGTAGTCTGGTAAGGGAGAGGACAAGGGATGATCTAACAGCAGCCTACTACCACTTTGAGAAAGGTTACAAAAATAACGCTGCCAAACACCTCTCAGTAGTGGCAGACGGCAGAACACGGGGCAACGGCTACAAATTAAGAGAAAAATTCTTGATTAGGGTGGTACTGCTGCWCTGGAACAAGGTACCCAGAGGGTCTGTGCAACCTTCATCCTTGGTGGTTTTCAAGACCCAGATGAAAAAAAACGTGTATGACCTGACTTAGCAGTGGCAAAAGCCTTGCTATCGGGCTGGACTGGACAACCTCCAGACTCAGAGCAAGAAAGAGGTCAGACTGGATGACCTCTAGAGATCCTTTCCAACCAACATTCCTGTCATCGATATTTATAGGAAARCCATTTTGGGATGTGAGTGTATTCTCTCTGCAGAAGTGACCAGCCAAGCACCGCTGCATCAAGCTAGCATTAGATAATTATAAAAATGAGGCCACCTACCCCATTTTACCACATACTAGATAAAATGAGAGCATAAGTGATGAAGTTAAACTACTGAACTCACAGATTCAGACCTCAACATGATTTTGCCTTCATTATGGGAATGATTCTTTAAATATTTGGTTAAATGGATACCAGTTATGGTGTTGAACTGCATTATTTTCTTTTGAACCTGTCCTACTGCRAGTCTCATCCCTCAAACCTGTCAAAACTCCATGAGGAGGGGGAAGGAGAGCAGACAATCGATTCTTGCTGTTTTAACTCTCAAAACTAGTTTTGGCACACTATTCTTGAGTAGGGAGGTTATACCATCCAAAYGTACCATAATGTCTGAATGATGATGGGCAGGACAGATTAAGATGCATACCAGATTTTAAAGCCAACTTTTCAGCATGTTTTTAAGGAGAATCTACATTTGATTTATGTAAAGGGAAAAATGAACACTCTTTTAAGGCAGCTAATCAAATTAGGAAAATAAGAACTGGAAAATTACTGTGCTGCAAAACCTTGGCCTGGCAAAATCCCTTATCAGCAGCATATAAAAAGTGATGTYGTGCTAAGCATGCTACTCCAGAACTCACACAGATAACAGCAGAACACATTTTATTTGAATTACACGGTATCTGAAATCAATTGTGAATTGATTTCTGAATTTCCAGTGAATGGAACAAAGATTTTAAGAAGTTAAGCTCTTTCTCCTTTGCAGCCTGTGAGCCAATCKAAAGTAGTGTTACAAAAGGGGGAATCTCAACGAGAATTTTTTCCACTATATGCACTTTATATGCTAATCTGATTTAAACATAAAAAAATGTCAATCTGTCCACTAGCACTACAGTGAGTATTTGGCATAACAACAGGAGAGGGAAGGAGTGGAAGATAAAAAGGCAAGAGGTAGGACTATTTTTTTTTTTTTTTTTTTACTAAGACAGACTTAACATTTAGCCTTGCTTAAAAAAGAAAAATCCTTCAGTCATGACTCAGCTCCACCTTCTCAAAAAAATTATGTTTGCTTACCACCATCCTTCCTGTTCTCCCCCCATTTTGGGCTGGATGAGGGAGGAAGAAACATAAGCTAAAATAAAGTGAGGAGTACTGCCTACTTGGTTTTTTCTCTCCAAGCCTTCAGTACACTGGATTCACATACAAGCTTTCCCTGAACCTCCTTGCCCYCTACACCAATTGTGAGCAATTAATATCAAAGAAATTTTCATGCTCTCTTGATTCCAGGAGCTAGATTAACAAGCAAAAAATGTTGTGCTTCTTACAAAATATAGTTAACTCTCCCTGGAAAACTTGCATCACATATGAAAAATTGGKATCATTGAGCATCTGAGGCTACTTTTGGAGGTTGGATGTTTAGAGAAATGAGTAGCTCCCCAATGGAAGTTGTAGGCTCCACACATTMACGTTCAGGCACTTTAATCCATGTCTTGGCTCCTGCACTGGGCTTGAGTAAGAATACTTTCACACTGTGGTAACTACAGAGGTGACCTTTACTCACTCCCAGGTATACAAGAACTAGAGGACAAATTAAATGACATCTAACTGAACTATTTAGTTTCAAAGCCTTCCCCACTTCACGTTCAGCCGATGTATAGTTAAAAAGTTTTAGGAAACTGGAAGAGTAGTAAAGATAATGATAAAAGGGAAGAAAAAAAAAAAGTGAACATTGCATCCCCAGGTACCCTTCTCCCTCTAATTCAGTAAACATGTAGGATTTTTCCCCCTCTTAAATTATCACAGATAAAAGTAAAGCTTCTGATAACAAAAGGGCTTAATGCCCTCCGCCCACACACAATTTGGCTTAAGAACTCAGTGCCTAAATTATCTCCGTAATTACTGCTGATACTAGCAGACCTAAAACATTAGTGCCATACATGAAAATAGCACCACACTGCAAAACTGATTCAGGAGGTTACAAAGGTAAGTAAAAGTGTAATATGAAATAACCCACAATCTATCAAATGTATGAATGAGAAAAATCTATGTCCTGTCTACACAAGTGATGGACTTTGCATTACAAATTAGAGTTATAAAAGACCTCTATAAACATTACTGATAAACTTAACTCTGTAAAATACCATCAACCTAACGTTATTCCTGAATATTACAGCCAACCAATCTATCCCACCTTGCTTGACAAAAATGCTTTAAGCATTTAATTAAACTGTATGTCCTCAAAAGTCTAAAGCCTGCCTAAGAAACTTTCCCTTTSCTCTTCCCTCTTTAAAGCAGAGTTGCAGTGACAATAAATGTATTTCRAAGTGTGGTAGAAAGTATTGGCAAGACAATTGTGCACTTCAGCAACCCCAGCAGCACTGTGGTTCATAGACTGAAGTCCAAAGGAATTCTTTCCTTAAGAAATGACCTTGAGACAGGTGCCCTTAAGAACTTTTTCCATTTCATTTAACTAATAGCAGTTGCATCAATAGACACATGATTTTGTTTCATAAGTTTAAAACCTTTGCCCAACACCAAATGCATAATTAGAATAGTGAACGTAAGATAAAAAMCAGTGACATTCCAAAAAGTCTGGGCACCAAAGTAAGTTTCAAACAGCAGTTCTGGAGACCAGCAAATTCACAGCAGCCAATGTTTTGAAAACTCAAGTACAAACTGAAACTTGCTGCCTTGTGGCCACTCCTGAGAATCCATATTTTGAATAGAAATAAGAGTGGAGAAGTAGGATAGATGAGGTTTACAGACTTCAGTATTTTTTAGCATATAGCTGAAATAATAAGCCACGTTTCAGAGCATGCAAGCACCTTTTCTATAGCAAAGCACCAAAAGAAAAGGTTTGAATAACAGGGTATAAAGTCTAGAAAAACATGGAAATTTTTCATGATTATAAAGGAAAGCAAGGTCTCTCTGCAAGTTTGTGTGTGTGCATATACGCCGCAGAAAAGCAAAGCACTCCAGTTCACCTGTGTAACCTCAGCACAAGAGCTAGAAAGACTCCTTGACAATCTGGAGAGCCTACACAAATAGCTGTATTTCCGACAGCAAGCAGGGACGAAACAAAAGAGGAAAACATTTTACAGGCACTTCCAGCTAACGCAGAATTGCACCCAAAACCTTCAACGTCTCACGAAATTACGGAGCAGGCGTTCCCATCTTCTCGGGAGGCAATGTCGCCAACCACGGGGCTCGGCGAGGCGCCGGCTTTAGGAAAAGGCGCGATTAAAGGGGCTGAAGGGCCAGCACCAGCCCAGGGAGGTTCGCTCCGCTGGGCTGACCCCAGCGGGACCACAAGCCGACCCCCCCCCCCGCACGCCAGTAAAGAGGAGCCAGAGACGATGCTAGGCCGGCATTGCAGGGGCCGACACCGGCCCCCATGTCCCCGGGCTGGAAGAAGGTCACCCCGGCGGCTGAGGGGAGCTCTGGGCCGCTGCCAGGCCCGCTTCTTCCCGGCTGCCAGGAGCACCTTCAAGTCACCCCCCCGGGGCCCTAAGACGGCGCCGCGGGCCGCCCGGCAGCAGGGGCCGCCCGGCGAGGAGGAGGGGGAAGGCGGGAGGAGGAGGGGGGGGGGAGCCGGCGCCATTTCGCAGCCACCTCCGCCTGACGGGAGCCCCCTGCCCCAACCGCCCCGGCGAGGGGGCGCAGCCCGCCGTCACCCCGCCCCAACCGCCGCCTAAAGGGAGCGTTCCCCGGCTGGGGGAGCGGTACCGACCATGGCTGAGGGGAGCGGCRGGTCCGGCAGCCTCGAGGTCACCTCTATAGCGCGACTGGAGCCGCGGCAGCGCTGCGCTAAGGTACAGCGGTGGGGCGGGGCGGGCCCGTCCCGCGCGGCCGCCTGGGGGCTGTAGTCGCGGCTCCCACTGCCCCGCGCAGGTTAGGGCTCGGGGAGAACTACAACTCCCAGCGTGCCTCGGGGCACGGGAGCCTCGCCCCCGGACGCTATTGGCGTCGTGGCAGCGGTTACCCGCCTCCCCCCCCCCCCCGCGCCCCATTCATTGAAGAGCAAAGCGGCGGCCCGAGAGCAGCTCTGCTGAGAGCCGCTAGGGGGCGACAGGCTTCCTTGCGCATGCGCCCATGGGAGATGAGGGCTAGGGGCTTGCGGCAGCGCAGGCATTTCTGTTTGCGCATGCGCCAGGCGGGCCGGGGTGCGCGCTTCTTACTCAGGCGTGGGCAGAGAGGCGCATGCGCGCGGGAGGAGACACCGGCTGGGGACGTCGAGCGCCGCGAGAGTTGCGTGGCTGCTGCGCGTGCGCAGGTGGCGGTGCTTCAGTGGTTGCTAGGTGACGGGGGGACGGGGAGCGGCGCGGGCGGGCGAGACCCTGGCACTGGCGGCGGCAGCACTCCCGCCCCCTTTCCGCCCCCCCTCCCCCCCTCTCCCCGCCCCGTCTCCTCGGAGCGCTCGGTGGGTTCGGGTGCGCGGCCTGGCCGTGCCCTTCCCTGGGGTGGGCATCCCGGCGGGGCCGGGCCGTTTCCGGGCGCTACCTGTAGGCTCTTGCCCTTTCTGCGCCCGCCCTACCGGCGGTGCGCGGCCGTTGGGCAACGCCCGTCACCTCAGTGAGGCGGGCGGGCTGGGGGGGGGGCGCGCGCAAGCAGGGAGCTCCTCTCCTCAGGCCAAGCCCCGGGCGCGGTGAGGGCGGGCAGAGCTCTCTCCTTGCTTTCTCCGCGCCGCAGCCTTTTGCCCGGCTTTCCCTCAGGCCCGGCCTCTTCCTGAGAAAGCTGGCTGCGAGCGCCCGGGAGCCCAAACCCGCTGCCCTCGGGTGCTGCCGCTGGCTCCCGTGCAGGCTCCGGGTTTCTTTCCTCGCTTCCTCTCTCCCTGCTGCCCGTGGCACCTTTGTTTCGGCCCTTCAGGAGAAGGTGCATAGCTATACTTAACACTTTACAAAATCCTGTCAGCTTGCGCTTGGCCGTTTCCTTTTATTTACTTGCAGTAGGGAAAACTGAGAGCTTACCTGTGCTATTCTGCTGTTAAAACAGTGTGAGTAAACTAGTGATCTGTTGTACAAAAATAACACTGTTCATTTAGTTGTATTTTGGATTGTTGACCGAAGTAAACTCTTCCGGTCTGTGCCTAAAAGTGAGGCTGATATTGGCATAAATACATCAGCAAAAACCACAGATTCTTAAACTCTGTTGTTATGCTATAACAGAGAGTCTTGGATGGCACAGTTGATTATTTTTTTCCGCAGATCCTGACTCGGTTATTGGACAAATTCTCTAATTTAGTTAAGTTTTTAGGGAAGTCTCACTTGTCTGAATATTTTTCAGCAGGATTAGTTTTAAATCTTACTCTAGTCCTTGTAGTCGATTGTTGGGTTTTTTTAAACAATCTAAACAGCATGTACACTTACACAATTTCTTCTTCAGTCCTCAGACAGAAATGAGTTATTCCTTTAGGGCAGTAGGTGTAAAAYGTAAATATTTACGCTTGTCATGCAAAGTGTTCTCATTTTAGCGAGTCTTGTTGCTAATTGTGCTCATGCCACAGCTCAAAACTTCCTGTGGCTTGAACAAGTCTTTAGCTGAACCTCTGACAGCTCCTGCGGTACAGAAAACTGCAGTGTCAGAGTTGAAAAAGTACAGTCATACTTAGTTTATTTTAAATGTCAAACTATACTGATTTATATCAGTTAATAACCGTACATTTTTAATATGAATGAAGATTGTACCTAACTTGCCTTCTGGGGATGAATTTGAAAGCCAAATAGCTGCAAGCAAAGCTGAGGTCTGGCTTGCTGTGAAATGTAGAGAAGCTTGGTGAGTAGAAGGGAGCTTGTTTTCCAGCCAGATTATTCCAGAGTGTCCTAAGATGCTTTACCCTAGTGACACTAACCTTTTTCTCACCCAGACCTTATACAGACTTAATTAACACTATTTAAGATTATTTAAGATTTAAATGTACACAAAACCTGATGTGGACCCGCATAAGGTAATTTCCACTCAGCATAATCGGTTCAGTTTAAATTGATTCCTTATCAATTTTCAGCTAAAGCAATGTTAGCGTGCTGTAAACTGATTTGTGTGTGTCAGCATAGCAGATTGTATTGGTTTAGTGGATTTCAGTTAAGCTAATCAAACTTTCTTCCGTAGGTAAGGCTCCGTTTTCGTTCTCGCTTGTTTTTTGCCCAAGCTTGTGCTCCTTGTATTATTTCTTGTTGAAGATAACAACGTCTTGTGTTTAAAGTGATTTTTAATGAATAGGGTGCAAAGCCATGTGTAAATGCATTTGTTTGTCAGAGACATGTATATCAGTTTATTTTAAATCTCTCCCCAGTATAATTAGTCCGAGGCAGAGTTAAATTGGTTTAAGACTGTCTGCACTGTCTTTTGTGCTGATTTAACTAAAAGTAACTTAAAGTTTTGCCTTTTGTGACTGTGGTGTAATTTTTAAAGTTAGCAAAACTTAGCWATTCTACTATTTCCTTCTTACTTGGCTTAAATTTTGTTTCTACTCATTAAGCTTTAATATATTCCAAGCAAAATGTAAATGCACGAAAATAAATGAGATGCTTTTGTCTCCTCATCTGGTTTTTACAACTCCTTTTTCTGGTGTTTTAAATATAGCATATATTTTAAAATATGTCCTTTGCTTCTGGATAGAAACCTTCCTGGTGTTGTAGGAAGTGTTGGTTCTTGGTAGTGTTTCTCGTGCTGTTAAATCATGCTACTGTCTTCAGGCTGTTGTCACTGTAGGAATCTATAAACATACAGTGTTCAAGTTTCTGCAACCCAGTCTTCCAAATCTGTGCTCTTTATCTTCAAGAAGTGTGGTGTGTTTGACTTATTTTTGCTGGTTTATTAGCCTTACCACCTTTTCAAAGTTTTGGATATTTTCATTCTAAATTTAATGCTGTTTTTCCTGACAGCTTTGTCACGGTCTTCGGATTTCCTCCGGTTTGTTATTGTCTCATAATTTTCTTGCCAATTTTGAGTCTTCTGTTGCCAATATTTTTCTGAGATCATAAGGTGTTGGTGTAATTTTTTTAATATTCTTTAATGCTTCCCCCATGTTTTATTARTATGTGTCTTTTGTGTAGGGCTTTAAGCCAAAGAGCTGCATAAATGGAAACATATTACGTGCAAAAGAAGTAATGGAAATWTAGTGTGCATGTGGATTGGGCTCTCAGCAATTCTTGAAATACATTTTACAGTTTTTGCACTCAAAAGATATTGAATTACTTGGAAATTGGTGTAATTAAACCACACACTTAATACTCAAGATGTTTTAATCTCCATTTTGCAGGGATTAAGTATTATTTTTCAAGGCAACTAGTAGTTTTGAAGGGTAGTCTGCCAGAATTCTCTCTTAATTTTTTTTTGTATTTTAAAATGAATTATTCTCTGTTAACAGCTGGCTGTGTTCTTTAACTGTATTTTGGATGGGATTTTCTTTTTCTTCATTGCCATCTATAGAAATTGATGAATTTTTTTAGGTAAGTTTTACACTTAATTTTCAATAATTTGTGAAGTTATCTTTTTATTGTCTCCATGTATAATACTGTTTTTCTTTTATCTCMTGCATTTACTTACAATTTTTAATACAAAAACGTGTCTCTTGTAGCTAAGTCTGTGTGATATAATTAACATTTAAAATGTTTAAGACTACATAAAAAAATTAACTATATAATGGCCGGTTTCAATCCTAGAAATAATAGTAGAATTGGAACAGTTTTGGAAGCCTCTTCTGGGTTATGATCCAAGGGAATAATAATCATAAGGGACTTTTCAGAAATGAAATAAAGCATTAAAAAAAACCACTGTAATGGGATTAAGAGGATGAAAAGCTATTTTTAAAAGTATGTGAGAAATCTGTAATAGAGATTAAAAATTATAAAGACATAGATATAAGCAAGAACAATTAAAATCTTAGTTTARAAAATGAAAATAGATACACTTTCATTAAGAATTTATATTTTTATACATGGCTTATTTTTTTGTATTCCTAGTGTTAATGTCCAAAACTAATTTTTCACTGTTCGTTTCTGAAATTCAGTTATGTGATACTGCATAGGCACTAAATGGTATGAAGAAACTTGTGTATCTAGAAATTCTGTTTATAACTCTGATTTTTTTTTGCTATGGTTCAGAAAATTTTCTTTCTTAAAGAGAAACTTTACCTTCTATGGAACTGTTTCCATTTTATCCTATGGCTTCATTTTTACTTCTTAATAGTTTAGTTGGGTTTTTACATAATTAGAGGTAATTAATCATTCATTATTGCTTATACAACCTTTAGTATGTTTTTAGTAGGTAGATAGGATGCCATAAAACATTCTGTACTCATGTGGCTACTGTCTATGAAGAGACACAAATGATGTATAGCATGCTTTAATATGTATTAGTAATCTTTATGAACTATTCATGAGTCAAATCTTAATAAAAATTGTGACCAGAATGTTCTTTTTTGTTTCTTATTTCTAAGTAGGTTAATAGTACAAACACCTGTTGAACTTTTGCCAGAGGACACTGTAACAGTTAAGGCCTCCTTTGCTGTCTGTGCGTAGGTGGATCTCAGGTGCTTGGTCTGATGCTCGTAGGCCTCTGGTGCCTGGAGTGCAGTTCAGGTATTGCAGGGCTCCATCATTGGCTAGGGGTTGTGGTAGCACAGTGGCTTGATAATTGCAACCCCGTTATAGACAAAGCTGAGAGATTCTGGAAGATCTATTATCATCTACCATCTGTGAACCGTTTTTGGAGGATTTTCTTCTCACTGTTCTTAGAAGTACAGGGTATAGAGAATGCCTGTTAAAAAAAACAAAACAACCAAAACGCACACACACGCACACGCACAAAGACTTTGGTATATTGGCTGTAAATTCAGCAAAGTTGATCTCTGAATTATGACAAAGAGAACAGAAGAATTGTATTCTTGGTGTATGAGAAATAGCCTTACTGGATTCTCTTTTACCTTAACACAAATCTGTCTTGTTGGTTGAACAGACACTTTGTGACAACAATGTGTGGATTTTCTGGTCACTAATGTCAATGTGTGGAGGAGGTTGATTGTCACTTGTAAGTTCTGAGTGAATTCGGTACTTCTTCCCATGGTAGGTGAACTGAGGTGGTAGAGGTTTTTGCAAACTCTTGGGAGATGGGAAATGGAAAGAAGGGAGGAGTAAAAGCATCCTTTGCGAATAGGAGAATGGCATGAGTATGCCAGAAAGTGCTTTTCCATATTTGCTGCCTGGCTGTTCCGCTAAGCCGGTTTCTAGACCATAGAACCTAAATGTACATTTGTGATGAAAACTGCCAGTCTGTAATCTGGACATCATGGATTCAGTTAGTTAACTATTTGAAACACTGCATTAAAGTACATCTAAAGATACCTTTTTCCATGCAGACTGTGTAAAAGTAATAAAGCAATTTCCTTGGGAAATGCGACTTCCCAATTAAAATGCAACAAGAAGACTGTTAGATTAGGGATTCATGTAAAAAGAATGTCACCTGTGCATTGATCACAAGAAATGGTACATTTCCTCAGTTCATTTGAATTTTGGAGTGTTATGAAATTGTTGTATTGATAAGGTGGGTTTCCAAGGCATATGCATTGCATTGCTTCTTTTTGAGAAATTTGAATGAAGATTTTACGAGCCTGTTTTAATATGTTCCTGTTCAGTAGAACTAGCAGGTTAATGCATTAGCTGTAAGCGTATGAGTAATTGAAAGTCTGCTTTTATATGAACATCTAAAAATTATCTTGACATTGTGCAACAGCTTCTTCATTCCGTTTCCTCTTGTTTTATAAAACCTAGTAAAAGTGTTGATGTGTTTAAAACCCAATCAGAAGGGGCAGGTTGGTATTCTAAGGAAGAAATGGCCTGTGTAACAATTCAAGTTCTACAAAATCAAACCTCATAATGTTAATTCATTACAACAATTTAAAAAGAATCCCAACACCCCAAACCCAAAAACTAGACTTAAACATTAAGCTGATGTCCTTGTGAGTTTTTTTTAAATGAAGTAAGCATTTAGTCAAGTGGCAAAACAGCTTCTACTGAAAATAAATGTTTGCTTTTTCTCTTAAATGACTTTCTTTTGCACTTGGTCATGATAACCTGATAATCAAGGAATAACTTTTGATATGAGAAGTTACAAACCATAATGATTACCTTCCATTTTTTTAGACTCAGTGCAGGTGGGTGAATCCATCTGCTTCCTTTATCCATCCTTTCCATGTCAGAATGACTGATGAATGCTCTTCCATGCCAAACCTACCGCATAATTACAAGTGCTGTTTTCATTAAGGTTATTTCTGTCAATTATCATCACACATTTTCCTTAAAATATTTCAGCTTGGTTTACACTATCCATTTGTATTTGTTTCTGTATTTTCACAGAACTAAGTTGTTAATAGCTGCCATTATACAGATTGCATTTTTCTCCCTTTTGTTTTTCCCCAAGTATTGAATGATATTTTAAAGAAAATATCAATAGAAATATCTGGGGAGGGAGAATGATGTCTTACGATGTTGACTTTTTAAAGTTAATTGTTTAAAAACTAACTCTTTACAGAAGGAAAATACTGATAAATTTTTATCTTAATGACATTATTCATATGTGAAATGTAATTTTTAAAACATGAATATATCAGTAATCAGCTTAAGAGCAAACTAAACACTTTGTTTCCTGTATGGAGGTTTTTCTGCTGCTTCACAGAATCATTTTGGTATCTGGCCGGCTTTTGGAAACCTTATCCAAATTGATTTTTAGGCAGCAGCAAAGTCTATGGATGGCTTTAGTGTTGCTTATAGTACTGTCCAAGTTCAGTGTTTTTACTGATCCTTGAGGAAGGAAAGAAGAAATCGTATTTATTCATTCTGCTCACGTCAACACAAGTACTCAATGTCTGCACATGCTTGTGTTCAGTCAGTTGCACACTGTAAGGCCAAACTGCCCCCGTCTCTTAATAAAAGCGTAGGCCCATAAATCCAGCTGTGTGGAGTCTATTGGCCATACCCATGCTACATAACTTTGAGTTTCCTGCAGCTCCAAAACACGCATACATGTATTTTTGTTGGTTTTTCAATTCAGAGTGTCGACGAGGGTTGTGTTAGAACCCATGAGAATGGTTTTCTTACAGCATGAGACTGAGGATCAGTGCTTAAGACTTTTGGACATGTCATGAAAGCATTTAGAGTTGCCTTATCTGGCTGGGATGGCATTGAGGAATTACTTAATTTGAACTCACGGTAGTCATACTGTCTGAAGCAGCGTTCCAAGCCGTTTTGAGGGGAATTGACAGGCTTCCTGTAGGAGAGAGCCAAGGAGTGAGTCTGCATGTGCCCAGTATGAATGATAAGGGAACCATGGCCATGGAACAAAATCGGGAGCTTGACCACTTATATTGTGGACACAAATGATGGAAAAGAAAGTAGCTGCATCTTTTGATGAAGGAGGCTTCTCCATGAAGTAATCAAGCAAAGGCAATTGTGATTATAGTCTTTTTCTGGTTTGTTTCTAGAATGGTACAACTATGCCTTTTTGTTAGGTTTAATTTGCAGTCTACCCTTACCTGTATTGAGTAACCATGGTAATGCACTAACACATGTATGGAGAAAAGGTTGGATCTTAATTGGATAAAAGCCTTTTGAATATTTTGAGTCTTATTGGAAAGGTGCTACTCGACTATATAGTAGAATATATACTTCTAATATAGGCAAAACCATGTACGCTTATTTCATGACAGGTAATCCCATTTATTTACAATAATGGGCCAGTTACTGTTTTTCAAGTTGCCCGCTGTCTGACTTAGGAGAATATAAAGTATTGATACGAAATGGCCTTTTCCTTTTATAGCTGTCTGACATCCAGGGTCTAGCCTTAGTGTAYTAGTCAAGGGAGCTAGAAATACACCACAGTTAAATTATGGGTTTGTATCTCCAGGTGGTGCTTGAATTCATGGTTGAAGACTATAGAAATTAATTTTGCTAAAGCAAGAAACAACAGGACATTAAGCTACTATGCCAGCTTTAGATGTATGCTTCAAAATTTTTTTGCTGCTCAGTATTATTCAGTAATCTTCAACTCAAATTGCAGGAAATGTTTGAAATTCCATTCTAACAATATCCAACAGAGAATATTAAAGAAGCATTAAATTTCAAATGCCTGAGGGAAAATGTTCTCTTGCAACACCGTGGGCATTTGGATCTCACTAGTATATGCAGTATTATAGTCTAATATTATGCTTTACTTGGTCTAAAATGAAAGCCCAATTTTAATTCCATCTCCAAAAACTTGGCATACCGCAGTGAAAAATGATTTATTTGAATGTTGTTTTTTAATACATTGCAACTAACTTTAAAGCTTCCTCATATAAGGCTCCCACTATGTCTTTTTGTAATCTGACTCTTTCATTAAAACTTCAAATATACTCCTGGAGACTTATCTCAGTTCTTTCGTTGCTAATTTACAAGTTATAAGATCCCAAAGTTACCACGGAAGTTTTTCTCATTCTGTGCAATTTTTCTGTTTAAGACAAAACTTTAGAGTATCTTTGTAAATATATAAAACGCCAAAACAGAGGGTGAATACACTTTTAAGAGACAGGTAATATGCAAATACAAAATGGGGTTTAATGATATATTTACACAATTCTGGTCTGGTTAATTTGGCAAACGCATTAGTGAACTTAACTCAAAAAACTGCTGATTAAACCTTTATGTTTTTATAACCTATATATGCCATATTTAATAGGAAAGCTACTTCAGAAGTGAGTCCCCAGCTTATAAGATTCTGGGGAAAGAGCTGAAGAGTATTTCTAAAAGGTTTAGAAAATCTCTAGCATGAATCTGTTTCTTACCATATGATTAAGTATCTCAGTATTTGGCAGAACAAGGGCAAGTGCTGTGTTTCTGCTGGAAAATTAAGATCTACGGTCCTGAGAGAAATAGTAGGGTTTTCCTCTACCTGTAGCTGACTTTTTTCCTGTTTGCACTTTGGACTGATGTAGACAGAGTGGTGTCCAGGAAAATGTCGATATTGTGATATTTCATACCTGCTTAGAGTTTCGCGAGCAGCAGTTTTTTTAACAACAGTGGGCCAGTTGCCTGTGAAATTGGACCATTGTGACTTGCCTGACAAATCAGACGGGGGAGGAACGTGATTTAAAGACTTAAAAAGTGCAGAGAGAATTCGAAAGAACAGCGTACTCCAGATGGTTTAAAATACATAATTAATGCAATTTAATAAATGGTTTTGTCTTTCATCATGTGCATATCAGGACTGTGGGTATAGGTATACATGTATATCATGCATACATTAACGTATTTGTACAACGTAGCCATGTGGGACATAAATTAGTGGAATTTCATTAACAGTATCATTAGTTTAAGTGCAATGCTAGACACAGTTCTTGCCAAATTAATGTCACTGATTTCTGTAATGAAAGTTAGTGGAGTATCGCAGTCCTACTGTGAGATCTGTCACTTCTGGGAACCCCATTGCATACTGGTGGACACCAGCTTGCCTGCTGAGGGCCACTCATGGGCTCTGAGTTACCACGTACCTTTTAATGGGAGCTGAGGCCTACTGAACGTGGATAGGCTGGCTGTTTTTCCATCGTAGCTGGTCTCGGGCAGTTGTACCCAAACTTCTGAGCAAGTAGAGTGAGACGCTATCTTGCAGATGTAGTTGTCATTGTATAAAGTCTGAGAGATAATTATCTATTTGAATTCACCTCTTAGAAGGCAAGAATATCCACCTCAGGGCAATAACACCCTCTTGTTATGTAATTTTTGGACAGAAACGACCAAACTCTTAAGAAATGTGCGTTTAAAGAATATTTGGCATTTTTGGAGGACAATTAGGTGATTTTGTAAATGTTGAGTCTGTCTTCCTTGAGAAATGGAAGGCTTGTAAAATGCATTAGAAATATACGTTGAAAGAATAAGTCTATATGGACTTCAAAATCAGTCGTCTTATGTGGCTTTACTTCCAATTTTATTGTCATAAAAATTTTGTATACATATATTTCTTTGATAATGGTTGTATTGTGACTGTTCTTTAAATAATAGTATAAAGAAAAACAGAAGCAAATGTAAAGCTTAATGTGCTATTATACGAAGCTATTTCCACTCTTTCTTACCTGAGCTGTGGATTTAAGTAGGTGCTTCCCAATCCATTGTTTTGCCAGTTTTTGTTCTGGTAACTTGACCAGATGCAGTGAATGTAATGCAGTGAGTTGTAATGAGTTGCCTACTGCTTTTATCATAGAATCATGGAATGGTTTGGGTTGGAATAGACCTTTAAAGATTATCTAGTTCACCCACCCTGCTGCAGGGGGAGCACATCTTCCTTTAGATGAGGTTGCTCAAAGCCCCATCCAACCTGACCTTGAGCACTTCTAGGGATGGGGCAACTTCTACAACTTCTCCAGGCAAATCTGTTCCAGTGTCTTACGCCCCTCATAGTAAAGAATTTCTTCCTTGTATCTAATCTAAATCTACCCTCTTTCAGATTAAAACCATTGCCCTTCGTCCTGTCACTACAGGCCCTCGTGTAAAAAGTCAGTCCCCATCTTTCTTATAAGCCCTCTTTAAGTATTAAAAGGCTGCAGTAAGGTCTCCCCGGAGCCTTCTGTTCTCCAGGCTAAACAACCCCAACTCTCTCAGCCTTTCTTAACAGGACGGGTGTTCCAGCCCTCCGATCTTTTTTGTGGCCCTCCTCTGTACCCGCTCTAACAGGTCCATGTCTTTCCTGTACTGGGGACCCCAGAGCTGGATGCAGTACTGCAAGCGGGGTCTCACCAGAGTGGAGTAGAGGGGCAGAATCACCTTCCTCGACCTGCTGGACACGCTTCTTTTGATGCAGCCCAGGGTACAATTGGCTTTCTGGGCTGCAAGTGCACATTGGTGACTCATATCTGGTTTTTCATCTGCCAGTATCCCCAAGTCCTTCTCTGCAGGTCTGCTCGCAATACATTCATCCCCTGGTCTGTACTCATACTGGTGATTGCCACGATCCGGGTGCAGGACCTTGCACTTGGCCTTGTTGAACTTCATGAGGTTCACACTGGCCTGCTTCTCAAGCCTTTCAGGGTCCCTCTGGATGGCATCCCGTCCCTCAGGTGTATCAGCTGCACCACTCAGCTTGGTGTCATCCACAGACACGCTGAGGGTGCGCTCAATCCCACTGTGTCATTAATAAAGATATGGAGCAGTACCGGTCCCGAAACGGGCACCTGAGGGATGCCACTTGTTACTGATCTCCATTTGGATGTTGAGCTGTTGACTGCAACTTTTTGGATGTGGCCGTCCAGCCAATTCTTTATCCATGGTATGGTCCCTCCATCAAATCCATATCTCTCCAATTTAGAGGCAAAGATGTTGTGTGGGACCGTGTCAAAGGCCTTGGAGAAGTTGAGGTAGATGACATCAGTTGTTCTTCCCTTGTCCGTCAATGCAGTCACTCTATCATAGAAGGCCACCAGATTTGCCCTTTGTGAAGCCATGTTGGCTATCTCTAATCATCTCCTGTCATCCATATGCCTTGACATAGCTTCCAGGAGGATCTTCTCCATGATCTTCTAGGGCACAAGGTGAGACTGTCACACAAAGCAGAATGGTAAATAGGCACCTCCTGTGACAGTCTATATACATTATTACATGTGAGGAAGCAGACAAGTTTTTTAAGTGTTGATAATTTTTAGATATTGAAAGAGTTCCTTTGTAAATGTAGTTAATACATTCGAATTGAAACAAAATTCTTAATGATGTAATGTCAGTGAATGAGGTTCATCTTGTGACAGAATTTATGTGAAAGCTCAGAACGTTCATTGAACACTCTGCTGGCAAAGTTCCATATCTGTTAGGAGTGCTGTTAACTTCATTACTGTTTCAGCTGGCTGCAAAGGTCTCTTCATGTGTAATTCAGTGTAATATTGGTACTGGAAGACTCTTAACACAGTGCCATTCTTGTGTTAAAATACAAAATTCAGACAGATAATGAAACAGTGGCATTGGTGGCAGTTTCATTAGAGTAAATACTTAGGTAGTAAGCAGACCTTACTCCTCGGGGGACTATTTGATTTCAGAATAACTTGATTACTTGACATTTCATCAAAGGGCAAATTAAATATTTAGATTCTGTAAAGATCTAACTGGACTGGCTTCTTTGGCATCTGTCAGTGACGATGTTTCTTCTTTTGCTAAGAGGTTTTTGTTTTGTGTTCTTTTCTGGGTAGAATTTTTCATATGTGATATTAGGAAACCCACTAAGTGGCTTTTTCTGTCTCTCTGCTTTGCAATATATCAAGTTGTATCCCTGTTCAGTACATAATAAATTAACTGCACTGCTGTCGTGTTTGTTTTCTGAATCCGATTTGCAAAACCGTGCAACACGTTAAATTCTAGTGCATAGCTGAACTTCACTGCGGTGATCATGAAATTATGCACAATGTGCAAGTGGTTAAATATTCGTTAAAAAGCAGCCTATAAAATATGCTGCCTATCATGTCAGTGAATAAATGCCAACTTCGGCATCAGTGTTCTTTTAAAATATGTGCTGTGCTGAGGTTATTAGTCACTCTGAATTCAAGGACAGAGAGTGCAGATGTTGCATAAAGCTGCAGGAGTGGCATACCTGTGAGGATGCTGCTGCTTGACTTTCAGAAGATGGCATGCTGTGCATTTTAAAACTCCCTAGTCATGGATGAACTGCATGAAATGATGAAAATGTCATTTTGTAATTGAGGCCTTGTAAGTTAGTTATTCTACATTTATTTCTAACTTAAATTTTCAAAAATCTCTTTGCTGGGATCAAGGAAATGTTATTATCATGAAAGGAAATAATGCACTATTTGCTGAAAGGGACAAGTAAGCAGAGGAATGAAAATTCTGCACCTTTTTCTCACGTATATAATAATCATCATCTATTTCATAGATTAGTGTGAAGATTATGCTGTTAAAAGTAAAGGAATAATGATAATGGTGAAAATATTGCTGCTTCCCTTAACACATGAAGGTGCATGAAAAGGAAGCATCACACAGAAATGTAACAGCAGCCATGACTTTAATTTGAGCAAGCCCAACTAAGACAAAGATTTTGGGAAAGGAAATCCACAGATGAAAGTGAGAAGACCCCTAATATTGTATCAGCCATAAAAAAAAAGACTTTTGTAAAATAAAGGCTTGTGTAAAACACAGAAATTACTTAACTCTGCTTCCGCCAGCTGAAGCCATTTACTGGTTTTGTTTTGCACTGCCAATGTGGAAGATTCAACTTGTGTGGATGAGTTAATTTAATCATATCTTTTACAGCTATGGAAATGGAAAGAGCCAAATGTTGCTGCTAACTAGAATGGTCAGTCRCAGCTCTCATTTGAGAGAAGATCTTTCCAATGCATTTTTAAACAATGTCCTTAATAAGTGAGAAATCCTGGATGAACTCTTTAAAAAAATGGGAAATATGATCTTTGTGATTGAAATCATACTCCAAAATTTGTAAATGATAAAAATTTCTTTGGAATAGATGGAATTACAGAATTACAAACACAAGGTCAAAGACTTCAACCAGTTATTGATGCCCAAGTTAACATAAAGAAGTCAAAATATATAATTTAAATGTTGCAGTCTTACTATCACAAAAGGACATTAGTTTGATTTTCATGGCAAAAGGTGACCTATAATATACTCACAGCAGTAACGGTAGTAGGTAATTGCTATATTTGATTTTTTTAGTTATTTTTTTCTCATTTTTAAAATTTTTTTTTTTTTCATTTTTTTTTGAAACCCTGCAAAGGCAAGAAATTGGCCAGTGACTGGCTGATGCTGTAAAGGCATCCGTGCATGGCCATCTGCAGAATTACTGTCAAGTAATAGGTTGCTTGTGCAGTACCATTGTTTCTGTTATATTGCCATTTACCTTTGGTGTAAAGTGGAGTCAAATGAGAAATGGCTTGCTAGAAAGAGTGGGTCAAACTGTGAAATGGTTGATAATTAAAAGATATGCACAATGCAAAGAACAAACTTAAAAGGCATGAACTCACCACTTGGAATTTTTGAAATTGCCTGTCCAATTCCTTTTGTTTTCAATTTTTTTATATTTGTGTGATACTGAGGTAGAAGGTCAAGCTTCTATGAAAGCTCAGATCCTCTCTTTGGGGAAGGGAAGAGAGAGCACGATTTTGATGGTTGTCGGTAATTTGGGGCTGCCAAACCAATGCTATTCACACTGACATCCTGTCTTTTCAGACAATGAAGTAATATATTGAGGTAATTAAAGACAATTGCTTGTAATAGCAGAAAATTACTATAATTGTTTTGTTTTCGAGATAACAAATGCAGATTTATAATTTCTGTGACCACATCCAGAGTTTTACTACCAGAATTCACAGAGAAACCATAAATAGTTATTGTTCCATTATGTTTAATGGCAGTGGTATGAATTTAACTCTGTTTTATTTAAAAATCAGTGAGGACAGGTTTCATCCTTATGTTAAACAGTTTAACATAAGCCCATTCTTGGTTTTCAAAAGCTTATTCATGTTTTGTCACACCTGTTGATCGCAAATCATATACACAACTCAAATGGTAATGAACACTTTTTTAAGGTTTTAAAAAGAGAGCTTAAATTAATCTTGCAGTGAAAGAAAAGCAAGCTTCAAAATGCTTCTGCCTTGTAATGCTTCATCAGGTAACTCCAACTCTATTAGAAAACCTGATCACTTGTATGCTATTCCCTCATGTTCTATGACATTTACAGGGTGCCTATAATGACATTTTTCCTTCCCAAACTGRGAAGGCCTTTGCTGGCAGAAGCTGTTTTTAAATCAATTWAAAAAAAAAAAAATCTTTCTTTCCACAATTTCTTTTGAAACAWAGACTGGGTGTTAYGCAGCCAAGAGGTGCATTGAATTTTCAGTAACCTGGGGAGTTGTAACCAAATGTGCAACTTTGTCTATACCGTAGGGTTGCTATTCAATTAGACTTCCTTTTTCTTTGTTAGCTTTTGTGGCTGGAAAGATTCATCTGAGTGTAAAGAGCAGTCATTCATATAGAGGACATTCATATCTATATTTGTTGGTCTTTGATTATTTTATCAATTTAGAGCTCATACATAGTGAAGCTATATTTGTTGTGGTGAGAATTAATACAGATAATTCTGATATTGTTCATACTAATTGTACCATGGCCAGTTTCTTTGTTATGTTACTGATTTGTTTTTTCCCCTGGACTATTGCAAGCTTTTTCAGTGTAAATTTTAGTTATGTACATAATACTGGGTGTTTTAAAAACATTTCACTCATTACTTTAAAAACTTAAATAATTTAAGTGACATAAAAATATCTGTTTAGATATAAATGCAGCTTTTTATTTAAAGCATTTTAATCATCTCCAGTTTTGCCTGTTAGCAAGGTCTTTTTTATCTTAAGAAACTAAAAGTGAAAGACAAGAAAATGGTTTGGSATTAGATGAATAATTTTATTAATGATCATGAAATAGAGCCTGAGGAATCAAAAAATTTGTGATACATGAGTATCAGGATGGTTTTCTAAATGCTGAAGTTTTAGATTGGCTTGAATAGGACATGCAGCATAGCGACTGAGAGAATTACACCTTCAGAGTTTTGTTCTCTGGCTTAAGCTGAAGCTGAACATGTTTTGAGGATTTGAAGTTGTTTACAATTTCCCACCTAGGCCTTATGTGTCTGTATGTGCCTCATTTTGATCTCAAGGGATAGTGCAGATCACTGTCCTCATAAAGGACCTGTATTTGAAGTATTAAGCAGGTTTCATTYGTGACCTTCTGTCCCTGGTGAGGAAGATGTTTCTCTGTCCTCATCTCTTGAGTTTCCTCAAGAAAAGGTGGGCTTTTGATGCTGATTTTGCAGCAGTTTAGCAGAAGGTGCCATTCATGGGGCTGAGTGCTTGAGCTTGAGTCTTGACGATAAGTGACAGTACAACTAGAGTGGATATCACTCAGTCAGCTCCTGCTTCCTTTGAGGTTCTACAAGCACAAGTACGGTCCACTTGCAAAAGGCACACGGACAGAGTAAATGCTCTTTCAGAAGTTTCTTGGTAGAGGAAAACAACTCAAAAAGGACTGGGAATGTAGTGCATTAACATCAAGATGCACTAGAGGGCCCAGTCTGCATATAACCATTTTCCAAGAAGAAAAATGGGTAGTAAGCTGAAGGAACTTCTGAGAAATTACAGCAAAATTARGAGGAGAAAGAACTGTCTGAAGCCAACAGGGCTCAAAACAGGACTGAATGTGGAGAAAGTTGATAGAGTGACAAACGCATTCAACCTGAAAATGTAATCAGACAAGCATGTTACCCTGCTGGAGAAGGGATTTAGCAACTTTGAACTCAAAATCATGTGATTTCTTCCTCCTCCTGGCTAGATTAAAAAGGGGAGTGATGTTTTTAATATTATACCATGCTTAACAAACCATTGCGTGCTGTGTCAAGTTCGTTTTCACTATCAGCTCTGCCTAAAAACCATTGCTATCTGTAGTCTAGCCTGAAGGTGACAAGAGATTTGAATCATTGTAATTAGGCACTCATCATACTGCAAAAAGATACAACTATCTTGATGAATAGGTATTAAAAAAAAGCTGTGGGTTTTTTTTTGTTTAACTGCAGTTGGTGCCTGGGAATGTGAGAGCAGAAATGAGCTCGGCAAGAACTGAGGCAGTTTCCTCAGCATGACAACTATTGTCCTGTTCTCTATGCGGAAAAAGTTAAGAGGTTTTTGCCCCTCCAAGTCYTGTTGACACCTTCAAGTGTTCTTGGGCCTCTCCCAGGTTTTACTTGACAAACCTATTCATATGTCCTGTTTCTTTCTGATTTTGAGAAATACATAAGAATTCACTTTCCACACTTAAGCAAGAGCTATGAAATGAGTTATTGTTTGCCTTTTAGAATTGTAGCTCCGGGGCACACTTTTACTGTGAAGCATAAGTGATGAAAAAGTAGATCTRCCCAGCAAAGTCAGGATTGTGGTTGGATATGGCAGAAATGGGGTATAAGGAACTTCATCCCTCTGGGGAAAGGCATTTCCATACACACCAAAATGTATTTTTTCATGACCTTTACAGCTGCCTTGTATTAATAATTAGATTTTCTTCTCATTTTCTCCTATATTTTAGAAAAAGTGCAGAAAACATTCCTGAAATACGTATGGCTTTCACCAGGTAGAGGTGCATTGCAATTTTTACCTTTTCTTTCCGGAAACAATGAGTTACCCTTCATTCTTTTTCTCTGAAGATACATTACTTTATCTTATCAATCATCCACACATCTTTCCTCA
This sequence comes from Oceanodroma leucorhoa, assembly GCA_030449065.1. NCBI lineage: Eukaryota > Metazoa > Chordata > Aves > Procellariiformes > Oceanodroma > Oceanodroma leucorhoa. The sequence continues at coordinate 302,262 of JASVER010000211.1, forward strand.
GAGCTTGGATAACATTCCTTTTGATTATGCAGATGTTAAATTGTTTGAAAATGAATCAGGCAATGGCACTTATTGCCCAGTAGCATGCTTACTGTGCAGTGGAGTCTTGTCATAAACACAAAGTGTTTGTATTCAGGGTCCTAATGCCAATTTATAAGTGCTCTAGTTTTCAGAAGTGAAATGTGAATATGGTTTTACGTACTTATTTTAGACAGCAGCAGTTGCAATGGGATAATGTACTTTAGGAGGGGGACAGTAAGTAGCTTACCCTATGTGACTACCCTATGAACTATGGATCTTTCAGAGTTTTGAAGGATGAGTGTTTTGTTTTTAATGAATATGCTATACAGTTTTATGGAAAATAAAAAAAAACAAAAACCAAACCAAAACAAAACCAAAAACCACCGCACCCCACAGTTTTGCTAATTAACATTAAAGCTAAACAGATTTGAGATGTACTGAAACTAGATTTCAAGCTGTCTTTTCTAAAAATTTAGTTTTCTGGAGTGAGCAAATACTAGTTCTGTTGGTCATGGAAACTTTCTCCTTGTCTCTATTGAATTAGAGTCTAAATTAGTTAATCTGCAGTGCTAGAATATTAGAATGAACTTGGGTTTGCAACCTTAGTTATTTAACAAGAAATATAGCTGATAGTTTTCCTATCTTCAAATTGTGAACTGGAGGTACAGTTAACACTTACCTTATAGCAGCAACCATAATTTCCAGATAGACAACAGATGCATTTATATTCAGAACACTATGTTATTTCCCCTTTTTAATCACCTGACTCCTGTAAGCAAAATCTGCTGAGTAAGGGAACAGCATTTTTCTTTAATTACCTGAAGAGACAACTGATCACACAGTCTGCCTTTCAGTTCCCGCATTCATTTTTAGAGCTTGTTGGCCGATTTGATGGATAAGGTRGAGGTCTTAAAAGCTTGAAATGTGTATGCATTTTGTGGAAATCTAAGGACATCCGAAGTGGTGGTCCCTCCCCCAGACTCCTCAAGAAAAGGTTGCGACCTGAGATCAAGGATTTGKTTTCGATTTGGCCTTTGATATCAATCATTAAACATGTACTTACTGATTGCTGAGAAAGCTTGTTGCTCCGGCCCAGCCATAGTGTCCTGCTTTGTGCTTGGCTGGCATGAGAGTTGCAGGTAGTGGCAGAGGAGAGGAAGGAGGAGRGAATTAAAGGGCATGGCTACAAAGAAGTGAATGAGCTGACTGTAATGTAGCAAGTATTTGGGAAACTTGAGGGAAAAGCAGGGAACCTAATGTGGAGTTTGGGAATATGAGGATGACATCGTAGTGTTGGGCCAATAGAAAATCRGACAAGTTACAGTGCCGTTCACCGTTTGTATGTCCTTTGGATTACAACCTGTATATGTTGTGGCATACAAGCACATTGAAAATAAAATTTTAAGTACTGTGTAATTCTTGTTGCCATTTTATTTTTCGTTTGATCGCTTACTCATCACGGGTGATGTTTTCTGTGTTTTCTGCTGACAGAAAAATGCTTCCTTGTTCTTACACGTTGATATATTGCTTCGTTTAAGGGAGAATGTTGGTGTTGCCTTTAGCACAAATGATGTATGCATTTGCATTTCTGGAACACTTTCAGAGTTTCCCATTTGCTTTTATCTCYGCCACAGAATGAGCATCTGTTTTGTAGTTTATCTTTCCTGAAGATCAGCATAGATTGTTGATTACAGACTGCAATAAATTAGCTTGTCGACTTTTGCCACATTTCATGTTTATGTTATCTATCTGAACAATGTTGAAGATTTATAGAAGACGTTAAAAATTAATCCAAGACGTAAATGTTTGAGAACAAAAGCTTTTTTTTTTAACTGGCTTTTATTTCTGAACGCCTGCTACATAAAATTGCATGTCTCTTTCTAAAAACAACTTTTTAATTTTAATTGTTGAAGGGTTTTTTTAGTGATTTATTAGACACCTGACTTTGTGCAAAACTGGAAGTACATCATCATAAAACTAAAAACTATTGTCATCTTTACTTGCCTAAACCAGAAAAACTGAGAATTTGAAAATACAGAGTTTATTAAGGTAAAAAATACAGGTTTTGTCATGTTGTGTTCTTTAGTTTGCCTTTAAAGGAATTTACTTTCAAATTACTGTCTTGCAAAATAGACTCAAAAAACTTCTCTGTAGTCACAATCTAATTCTTCATTAATTTGTTATCTGAAATTACTGATATGTGGAAGAAATTTACAAATTTTACTTTTTCAATAGGATCAGCTGACTGACTCTCTCTTCTACTTGTGGGCAGCATGCTGTTTTGTTTTCCACTTGCAATATATAGAAACAGTTTAGTTCTTACCTCTCTATTCTATTTCGGTATTCTAACCAGAACTAACACTTTGAACGCGTCAGTGTTTTGAGCTGGAAATATTACYCAAACTAAACTTTTTACATAAGCATACCCTCAAGTTTGCCTCTTAACATAGTACTTGGTGTSTTCTTGTGAGCTTAAAGTGTAGGAGCCAGAAAGTGATGGAAGCACGCCAGGTGTTTGCACAAGAAGAAAATACCCATTTTCCACTCTCTGTGAAATTCCTCCTTCAGTGTTATCCAGACAATGTTGGCCTACTCAGAAGGCGTCTACTGTTTCTCTCTGTTCTGGACTGCCAGGAAATATATGACAAATACGGGAAACTTCTTCGTTTCTGTRGGCTTGCTAGAAAATTTGACCATGGCATGTGTGTGTTTCTTGTGGCTATTGCAGTAGTTCAGGATAGACTTAGATCACAGTGTGTGTCATATCTSCAAACAATAAATCTGTCATCACATTTACATTTGTGTTGGGATGTGTGTGGTGTGTAATATGCAAAACAGTTGCTCAGGTGTCTCAGCAATCAAGAACAGATCATTCCTCTACAAAAACGTGTAAGCAGCATATTTGTTTTTTGCCAATGTGATGGTCACATTATTCACACATCAAATCTCTGTCACTTTTGTAGACTRTTGGATGATGCAACATGCTGTGCCACTCAGTCTGCAGTGGAACACCATCTTTGGGCTTTTTCCAAACTGTTTTCTTAGGCGTTGCGTGAAAGCAAGACAGTCCAACCACTACCTTGAAACTTCTGCAAAGCAGTCTGTTCCAGTAATTGACTTKATATTTTGTTGTACGGAATAGTGGAAAAAACCCTGAATTACTCTTCAAGTGTTGATAAAAGTAGCGGCATTAAATAGCATACAAGCAAATGTTTATCTTAAATAAAAGACAAAATTCTCAGAAAAAAATACATAGAGGCTTCCTCTGAGAGAGTGGTTTGTGGAGGTACCTTAGGAAAAATGCATTGATTTTTGTCTACAGTTTTTCTATAAATTATAGAAGTGGAAGTTAAGTGCCATACAAAGTGTGAGGGAATAAGAATGTCTGAAAACACAGCTGTGCAGCTGAGAGTTGCGTACATTGTTGTATTGACTTTATCATTTTAGAACAGAGTCTAGGGAGGCATGTTTCTSTCCTAACCACTCTGACCCCTTGTCAAAACCAGCATGGCAGAGAGATCGACTGACCTCATACCCGTGAATTTGTGTCTGTTGTTTTGGAGGGGCCATTGTGACATTTTTTAATGTGGCTGTTTTTCTGATGTCCAGGATCACGAGRCTTCTGTGAGCATGCAGCGGTTTGTAGTTAGCTTCTGAACTGTCTTCCTTGCAGAGCCTTCTCTGAATTCAGATACATCGACTGAGATTTAAAGCCACAGGAGGTGATTTTCTGCCCTGCTGTGGAAGGTGGCACGCAGCCTTTGCGTGGTTTTAATCCTGCTGCGAGCTGTGGCGGCATTCAGTGCTGAAGGGCTGGATGGAGGAGTTACTGAGCTGGACTTGGGCTGGCAAACCAGGGTGCCTTGCGTTGCCTCTGCTGATGCGCTGATCGTGTCATCAGCGCTTGATGTAACTGTGCTTTCATGGGCGCACTGGTATATCTTAAGTTTGCAGTGCTAGAGGCGCTCCATATTTGGGAAGACTATTTTAGAGGTATTAATATTTAGCACAATAAGGCTTTGTCTAAAATTAATCAGTCTGTATGGTATAAGGTGCTCATCAGTATCATACATCATGACAACAATGGAGCAAACAGATTCTGTTTGTTTTTGAAACAGACCTTTAGATTTAAAATAAACAGAAGCATTAGATAATACCTCATGGCAATGTGGAAACAAACTGCATAAGTCTTTCTCTAAGACTAGCTAGGTAATTTATCTTCTACTTAATTATAAGATATGAATGCCAGGTGTTTCCACAAGTTTTTTTGGAGTGAACTCTTGGATTCTACAAGAAGAGAACTAGGCCAAGTACTTTTAGCAGACAAATTTTGTTTCTCGTAAGGAATAAACCATTTCCAGTCAAGCCACCTGTTTCCCCTTTTTTCAAATGTCTTGGTCTGAGGGCTCAGAGAAAAATCCAAGGAAATTTTTTCAGGGGTTCAAGGGAGCATAAAGTGATTAAAAACAAACAAACAAACAAACAACAGGCATTTAATTCCTATTTCCTTTTTTTCCCTATGTCAGTTTGTTACATGTACAATTTCATTTATGTCCATTCAGATTTTAATAGATTCCAAGATAATTCTTCTGCTTGATTTCTGTGAAGTGGTAAAAGACCCTGAAATTCTACCAAAAATCAGACAAGGCCTTTCTGTGTATGACTTTGTAAAAATTTTCTCAGAGGAAAGGTAGGATCCCTTTTCCTGTTCTCCCTCTGCCCCACCGCCTTCCCCTTCCCCCAGATAGGACCTTCCTTTTGGCCTTAGGCAGGTTTTTTCCCATTCCTTTACCATATAAACTTGATTACATGTCTCTGAATGCAATTTAAGGGATTCCTAGGCAAGGGGTAGGTCAGACCTGAAAAAGGAAGAGGGTTGTTGCTTCCTAGGATTGAATTTGGAAGTTTGCCTATTTTCTCAAGGTAATTTTTGTCTTTTAAAAGCAGCATGTAATTTTTTTCTTCATGTACTTTTTCCATTTCTCCTGGAATCTATACCCCTAAGTATCTCATGAGTTTCCTTGCCTGTTTAAATTTAAAGAAGTCTTCTAATTGTGTTTTCTTTGTCAGTGGTATTTCTTTCCCTATGGCTGCTTTTGTCTGAGAATTTGTCTTGAATTCAGACACTTTTTCGGAGAGCTCAATTATTATTTTTTTTCTATGGGTAGGATTGACAGCCTGAGGTTCTCTACTGTAATTATTTCTTAAATTGTCCTATAAGCTGGAGTTGTTTTGTGTGTTTTGGTGGTGCGGGGGTGTGTGTTAGTACCTCTTCTGCATGTTCTTTGGGTTTGATATATTATAAACTAGCAAAGACCTGAGTTTAGTGAGGTGGTGTTAATGATGCAAGCTGAGAATTCAGCCTGCCTGGTTTTGGAACTGTGGCTTTCAAGATTTTTAAAGTGGTTTTAAGGTGGGKTTTTTTTAAGTGTTGGAAAGTAGAAAAAATGGCTATTACCTTGTAATGGACATTGTGATCTTCTCCTCCAGGTCCCTGTTTGCACTCAACCTGAGTCACCACATGTGGGGCTCTGGGAGATGGGGAATAACCAGCAAAATCCCAACACGGGTTGCTGTGGAAGCACACAAGTGCATGAGAACTTTGTAAGGCATTTAAGAATTGGGGTTTTTTTAAATCCATAGGAAGTGTCACAAGTTTCACAAGCAGAATGGTAAGAAGTTCCCTGAAGTGGTGGTGGGGTTTTTTTTAAGTGGCATGTGGTAACTCAGGCTGAGCAGTTACAGGGGCCTGGAGAAGAAAATTACAAAGTCCTTTACAATGTAATGGATATTTTTTTTATTTTCCAACATATAAATTCTAAATATTCTTGTCTTGTTAGAATTATCTTGATAACAAATAAGCTGTACTGTTCGTTTTTTTTCCAATGGTRTTCTCTTGCACCTCTATTGCTTAATGCAGCTCCTCTGTCACTCTTGTGAAAGAATGACCATGATAGGTTTTAGCAAAGTTTATAAAGTTGGTAGGGGTAGACTCCACTGTTCTCAAGATAAGAGCCACCATTTATTGCAAGTCCATCATTTGGAACATCCTCTTCGGGACAGTGCTTATTAAGTACAATCCTAATTCTTTGTCTTTAAAATGACAAACCATCCATGGCAGTCTTTGTTCTCCTAATGTTGCCCCATGAGCAGCTTTCCCAAACATAGTGTTATGCCTTTTCCAACAAAGTGGATTTTTAATGGGCTTTTCCCCCTTCTATCTGCTGGTCTTCACAATATTTTCTCCCTGTTGTACACATGATTAGTAAGAAAAAGGAAGAGTTGAGCCTTATGGAGAGGGAGTCAGGTTGAACTGACTGGAAATAAGAAGAGGCATTTACATGTACAGTGTGTGTTTACTGGCTTGGGACAACATCCTGGAAGTTTCCCGTGTCCGCATGTTTGCTGGCATATGTACCGAATTTGCTTAAAAAAATAGTAATAAAATAAAACTTCCTTATGCAGTTCCTTTCACTTAAGGGAAGTTTCAGTGACATCTGTATTCTTGCTCTTGTGCTGATGGCAACAACGTTAATATCAATGTCATTAATATCAATAGCTACTGAATATTGATTGTATTGGAATAAATTTTAAAGTTGTCTTTGTGTTGTGAAAAATTTCTGTTCAAATTGTGTAAAAGTCAGTCTTTCTCTTTATTGTAACTCGAAGACAGAAAAAAATTTGAGAAAGCTTTGAAAGAACTTTCTGATGCAGGGCTAGCTAAATCAGTTTGTGGTTAGATGAAGTGTCATGAATTTATTAATGGGACCATTAAAAAGAGTATTGTTATAGCAATATTGAATTTAATCTTTTATCTCTTTGTTCTCATTGGGCAAATAATTATCTTAGCAGACTTGAAAATGGGAATTTCACCCCAGAACTTTGTTTTATATAAATATAAAAGCATGCATGTATTTACAGGCAAGGGAATAGGTACTACTTGGTAGTACCTATAAAATGCTGGTTTATGAGCGATATATCAAGAACTGAGTAGTATGAACGGGTGCTTTGAGGCTTAAACTGAAACCAAGCAAAAATGTGCAGCCTGCCTCTTTTGCCTATAATAGGGTCAACATTGGGATCCATGATCCCTTTGATCTTTACATAAAACAGATGAAAATGCATAAATTGCTTCTAATCAGAGATGAATTAAAGGAAAATAGCCTCCCAGAGGACAAAGCACCCCAGGCACCCATCAACAGCCTTACCAAATGACAGACCTGGAGGAGACTTCAAAGCTGCAAACACAACTGCCAGTGAAATCCACGAAGAATCTAGATGTCATTTAAAAAAAAAAAATTCACAGTTTACAAGTGCCCAGAACTCTCTCTTTAAGAAAAAGTGACAGAAACACACTACATGGACTTGTTTTTTAAGCTGCTAAATAATTCTTTTTCTTTTAGAAGAGTTGATAAAGGCAAGACTGCCTTGTTTAATTTAGTCCAAAAATGTGTTCAGACGCGACAAACATTGGTAATTTTTGTGTCAGGTAGGGTTTACTCAATTTGAGTGGCATATTGTTTTGAAGCTGAAGTATATGTTTTTAGTGGAGRCAGATCAGACGTTTATTGTAATTGCTTCCTTGGTTGTCATCCCTATTTGTCACTGTGAACACAGCACAGTTAACATTCCTCAAACTGCAGGAGGAGGAGGTGAGGGAAGATTTGAGGTGATAATTTTATTGTGAGCACTTTTCTCTTTGTGGGAAAAAGAATAATTTTATCCCACGTTAAATCAGAATTCAGATCCTCTTCTACCTCAGGTAACTCATTTAAATACTGTTCAGATATTAGTATCAGTAACTTTAAATATAAGAAATAGCCTTGAATAAAAAATATTAATTGCTGGGTTGTTTCAAGAGAGAGGTAACCTAAACATAAAGTTTTCACTTTTTTTTGTTAGCATTCTGTTTATGAGAGGATACCAAAACTGCATTTAGCATTTTTAAGGATAGAGAATAAACACGATTTTACGGAGTACTGAAATACCGCTTTTAATAAAGACTGATGTAGTCCCTTCAAAATAAATATTGTATTAGGAAGGATTTTACCTGCTGCCAATTGTATACTTTGCTTGGGTGTTGTGTACAGCATAGCATTTATATCCAAGCCCACATAAATTTGAGAGTCACTTAGACACATGTAAAGGACAAATGACATTTCCCAACATGTAACTGCATATGAAATTGTTCAGTGGACTGAATGATTTGCTGTAGGTGAGGTCAGAAAGGTTGCCTAATTCTTTGTTGTAAGAACTTTTTTTCAGTTGCTTATGACTTTAATTGCTGTAACTGAAGTATGTGTTATGTGTTTGTCTAGGGCTATTGGTTTTTGGAAGAAGAAAGCAAAAAAGATTTTGCCAGTTTGTCTCAGGATGAAGCTAGGAAAAACTGCTGAGGGCTTTCTTTCTCTTAAAAATTTTTAAGGTTTTTCCCACATCCTGAAGTCACTGATACCTCTGTTATTTGGAGCAGACATTTTAAATTAGGTTTTGAAAAATTGGAGTTTGCCTATGTCTTGTGAGACCTTCAAGTTCAACAGTTAGCTTTCCAAAGCTTGCATCTTCACKGAATGCACTTGTCTCACTTCTGGGCTACTGACCAGACTGCACGTGAGCCTTCCTCACAGGGGGAGAATGAGCAGAGATTGACTCCTGGCACAAGGGACACAGCTGGAATTTCTTCATAAAGACTGATCCTGACTGATCCTATCAGTATCTGGACTGACATGGCATAAGGCTGTAAGGCAGAGCAGGAAGACTGCCTTGTTCTGTCGGGTGGGATGAGAGCCACAAAGAGAAGAGAGAAAGTGAAGTCTGAAACTGAAAAAAAGAAAACTCAAATATCTTGAATAAAACTTGATGGCCTGTAATAGTGCAGAGCAACAGCCTACCTGATTATGGACTWCTTCCTAGCATGAAGAAAGAGGTCTTTGCCACAGCTTACACAGAGAATCATCCCCATTCCCTTAGCTTTTGCTCTGAYGCTGTTTTTCTGCCTAACAGCAAAACCTCYGATATTATGGAGTCATACTTYATTGACTGATCAGTATATAAAGCYKAAAAMCAAAGTCAGTCACTCTTCCCTTCTGTGAGTACCTGGAARATTGTTGCAGATAACATGCTTCAGCATTGCTGTTTGGTTCTCCTTTCTTAAACTTTTTATCACTGTGGATCCTTGGAACTAGGCTGGGTCTTGTGTTGTTGGGACTTCCATGTGTGTCACACACCCTTRGCGAAGAGAAATCCCAGTTCACTGTGAGTGAAAGTGAGTGGTGGAATACAGCAATGTCTTCCTTCTGTACAATATCAAGTAGCACAGGTACAAATTGATACTGCTAGGCAACACAACAGCTTAGCATGCCTTTTTTTTTTTTTTTTTTTTAAGAAGGAGCTCATTTTCTCAAATCCCCTTTCTAGATGCGAGGAAATTTTGGCTATTTACTTCACATTTACTATGTAAATCTACTTGGAAAGGAACTATGATGTATGACCGTCTGCATTAAGCAATCAGCATGATGGACTCATCAAACTCTTGGCAATATCTTCAGGCTCCCCTTAAGGTGGGAGTATGCATTAATCAACCAGACAGAGAGCCAAGTGCTGCTGCTTCTAAACTGGGCCTCACAGGGGCATGGGATGCCTCAGGGATCTGAGTCACAATCCGGGACAGTTTACCTTGGGATGGTTGTTCTGGTTATTGCGCTGCCTCTGCTTCGGGACAATTCAGTTGCTTATGTAGCAGCTTCACAAATTACAGGTTGGCAAATTAAGGAAAACTGAAATTGGTGCTAGCGTACCATTGGCACTGAGCTGTACCTTGCATCAGTTCAGAACTGTGAAATACTCATTTCCCAAGTAGCTGAGCCACACTGCAACAGGGTGAGAACCCCTTCGTCCCCAAGAAAAAGAGAATTAGGTGGACAACTGGAATGAGAGCTATTGCATCTATCCTGTGATAGTCTGCCCTGTTCAAGAATTGGCGCCCTGAACTAAAGCAATTGTGTCCTTCGTSTTCTCCCTCAATCTTTCAGTGTCCCCATTCAAAAGCAATGTAGATAAAGAATAAACAGTTTAATGCCATGAGTACTGCAATACTTAGCCATCCAGAGATGTCCAGTTCACCTTTTAGATACACTCTCCAACAACAAAGATATTTTTAAAGGGATTTATGCACAAGATTCCTCTACCTGCATGGAAATCAGGGTTTTTGCATTCAGGATTTTTCTGCTTATAAAGGACCCAAACAAGGACTTACAGTTCTCAAAAACGTTTAAACTTCTTCAGATCTAATTAGATTGTTTGTGTTGAGCAGGAGCCATAGCTCTGACACGTGCATGCAAATGCAATTGCATTTTGCATGCAATCAATGACAGTTCTCTCCAATTATGACAATTTGATCAAGAATATGTATTCAGTTGTTCTGCTGTTTCATATTTACTTTAGGAATTGGGTAGTGGCAGTCTCATGTGAAAGGCCTTCATCCTAGCGGGGATTTCTGTGTAGTCCCTGCCATGCTTCCAGGTTTCATTGTACAAGCCCAATCTTGAACAGCTTTTAGTATATATCTGCTTGTCAAAATACCATTCTTCTTTTTTTTCTTCATCGTCGCCTTTGTCATCATCATCACCTTTGTTAGGAGTTTGTCACCTTTATGGCCTTTCAGTCCACAGAGACGGAGTTATCATGTGACCTTGTGCTCATTTGTGCCTAAATCTGCCTTTGGATTTTCATCTGACACAGTATACCTAATTTTTCTAGGCTGTGACCAACCAGTGCAGTGAATTTAAATTTCCAGATTACCTATAATCCCATTTTATTTAGGAAGGACAGAAATGTTTGTCACAGTCTTCCATTTGTTTACTTCTTTGCCTTCAGTGGTTGAACTGATAACCTTCATTGCTCTGTCTCCAGCTTCCTTTTCTTCAGAAAGAAAAAAAAGAGGAGAAAAAGCTTCTGTTTACCTGCCTATAACTCAGCACAAGGTATTTGGGGCTTGCTGGTGTGCTGCTGCTGTCTCGGCCTCCCAGAGGAGCTAGCATGCAGAAGGCCGTTTCCCCTTCCTACCATGTGGAGAACAGAGAATGGGCAGAACACGAGAATAAAGCATGCAAGCATGGCTCAGTTTGTGAGGACATCTCACTGTGAGATGCCTCTAGTTGTTCCAGCCTCTGCTGCTTATAAAAACAAGTTGAATCATCCCAGATTATAGTTTGGCATATTAATGTAAACGGTGACTGGTTTTGGTTTCTCTTAATATGCCGGGCTGTAGCTTGTGGTTGTTCAGAAGCTCTTATGCAATGCCTGTGGTATTGCAGTCCAGGGGGATGAACAATGGGGGRAAAGAACGAGTACAGATGTCTCAGGGTAAACCGTCTCTGCCCAGTCAAAGCTTTTAGGTAGTCAACAGAAGATAGGCTTGCTTGGCAACACTGCCCACTCAACTTCTACTGCTCTGCTGGGGAGAAACAGGAGGACTGTACCAGTCACCTTCTGAGGTATCCGCTCCTCGTGGAACTGTTGTGTCCAACTGTCTCCAGCTGAAAACACTTTGCAGGTATCAGTGGTCCACACTGTATGTCTCCTGAGAAGGCAATTTTAAGAGGCATCTTTTTGGCAGCCCTGCCAGCTGACACAGCTCTTGTTTTGTTCTTGCATCACTACCCTAATTGCACTGGTAAACTATTTGTAGGGTTGCCTGATGAGCTGCTTCAGAGAATTGGACTGGTTTTAAATTTTTCTTATAAACGGTTGTACCAGCACAACTGAAGGAAGATCAACAGCTTTGGCTTTTTTTAAAGAGGGTCCGTTCTCAGGACCCTCCGTGCTGGGGATCTGGGTGTTGCAGCACAGTTGCTCACRATCAGTTTTGTGCTATCTCATAGGGAACAAGGTTATTCTTAAGGTGGAGAAGGTTTTGCAATCTAAAGAACAAGTTGGGGTACAGGGTATCCAACTAATTGAACTGTTTTTATTAGGAATCTATTCTGGAATTTTGGAGATGCCTGTAATGAACCCCATTACTACCCAGCATCATCTTTTAGGAGTAATAGCAATGATGATGTGCTCTCCTGTATATAAAACGCACCCCTGATTTCCCCCTTTGCTGTGCCTCCCTTAACCCACCGACTTGAACTCTTGGAGCTCCCTTGAWGGTGTAATGCTAAAAAATTTTGGGAAAAGATTTATAAAGAATGTGTGCAAAAGGACTGCACAAGAAGGTTCTAGAAAACTGGTGTTTTCATGATACTGGTGACTCAAGGGGATGTGGGACCACTAAATCAGGGGCCTCAAATACTATGCAGTGGAATCCTTTGTAAATATCTGAGAAAAAGTGTAGGTATTTTTAGATAAAATTTGCCTTTATACATTTTGCCTTTATTTATATTGAGCAAATGTGACTTGAGTATAGCCAGCAATTTAAAAGATCTGTTTTTTGAAAATAAATTACATGAACGCTCGCAGGAGATAAAGAAGAAATTAGCAGGTGGAAGAGTAGAATAGAGAGAAGGATTGCATCTGAAGCAAGGGTTAGGTTTGTGAGGAGGAGCATATGAGATGGAGGAGAAATATTAACCATTTAGATTGGGAAAAGTAGGTGAGATTAATGGGATGGGAATATTTCTGCAGTGCAAGTCCTTCAGTATTACAAGAAGGGCAGAGAATTTCTGCGCTATATGTTGAAGGTGAGGTGTTGAAGAAGTCTTTCTAATGTGGCTCAGGCTGCTTTAACCACCGTAGAATTGAACTCATTCAGGGATAGAGACCATATCTGTGCTTTCTTTCATTAGCACTAAGCATTTCAAAACATACCTGTTAGCTAAAACACTGTGTGTGAGAACTGTACTTGGGAGCAGCTGTGCCCCTAATGGAGAGAAAATAGTTGTTGGGCTTGGGAGCTCTGGTTGGGGTCCTTGTTCTGCCTCCAACTTCCGAAGCAAGCGAATTGGGAAGCTTATTCTGAATCCCTGTATCCAGTGTGCATTGGACTAAGCCTGTATGGGATTAATAGGATGTTTTTATTTGAAATGCAGGAGACTGAAGARCGTGGTGCATAGTGCCTTCGGAGGGGGCTGGAAGGATTAGGTACTGCCTAATCAGCGTTGAGAACRGAGACTGGAGCATCTTAAGTAAGAATGGAACTTTTGTGGACCTTAGTTGCCAAAACTGATTTTTTTTTACTGATCAGTTGTGAACAACATGGTGGTTTTTTCCACTAAAGGCCAGAGATTTTTTTTTAAGGTTCAGCCTAGGTATAGTAGGGGGTGTATTTCAAAGGTAGAGATCCACCCTGCAAAATCTGAAATTGTTTTAACGAAAAAATTAATAAGAGTTTTAAGCAACTGAACCATTTTTGCTGCAAAGTYACCTCACTTTTCACCTCCAGAAAAGAAAAGTTAACCCGGTGAAGACTTATATGTATTTCAGCTCACACAGATGAAGTTTTGCAAAATTATTCACAACTTTAAGTACACTTGTAAAATTAGTAAGGTGGTTTGACACTTCTAAATGGCAAGGCTGCCAGCCTGCTCGTAACAATAAAAGACAAGCTTGGGCACTGGATGACGCATTTTTCTAAATATGATAATGCCTGCCTTTAATCTTTTAAGTAAACATTTTTTCAAGACTTACATTTTTACAGGAAATTTACTTTCTTGGGTAATGGTTTAAAATACATGTATGTGTAGCTCAATTTCCACTTAACCAAGCAGTTAAATCCTGCTTTAGAGCCAATTTTATTGACTTGGATCACAAAACAGGTCATCCATTGGGACCTAAGCATTTCTTTTAAATGAAACCAACCGATAAATAAAGTAAGAATATGCTCGCAGTGGTCATGTTGTAGGTAATTTTGGGTATGAAAGACACAAATGCAAACTGGCAGAAAATGAGATGAGTCTCGTTTGAAAGAAATGTGGTCTCATTTAAGTAGTTACATTTTTCATCAACTGTGAGTGAAAGGAAAGAAGTTGAGGTCAGTGTAAGGATTGAAAATTGGTATTTTAAACACTAGGTGGTGCCATTGTGTAAAGTTGCATTTCTGTTAAGTTTCTGAAGTCAGTGAAGGTGAAAACGGTGTTTAAAARCTTGTGAGAAATGTGGGCAGAGAAGTTAGCAGTTGCAAATGAAAGATTTGTGACACAGGTTGAATGAGAGCGTGCCTGTAGTTCTGGTTTTGTGATATGCAGAAGGAAAAGGGATATCTCGGGAAAGAGCTGTGGGATAAATGGTTGTGTTATTTTGACTTTAAGTCTGCTTGCAAGTATTTGCCTTTTTTGGTTTCAAAGGTGGAGAGAGAACTTCACTCGCACTGTGTGAATCTAGGAGCCATCTCCTAGCAGCTTTATATTGTGAATATATCAAAACAAGCTTCCCTTGTGTTACTTCAAATACACCCTAAAATGCCTTAGGATTAAAGCAATCATCTGTAATACAATATCTGTGGCTCATCGTTGATTGGCTTAAAACATGAAATACAGCTTTTTTTTTTTCTTGGAACAGTCAATGTGTTTCCTTCGTTGTCTGCTTTACCAAAATTCTGCATTCCTTGTCTAATCCTGAGATATTAAAATAATTAAGTGGGATAGTCACAGTTTCACTAATGAAGCATAATTGAACTTTGGAATACTTTGATATTAAAATAAAAAAGAAAACATAAAAATGGTTTTGCTGAGCATATGCACATTATTTCTATGTATTGCTACCTGTTTTAAACAGTAAATGGGGAGCTTACTTGCCTAAGGACAGTTGGACTGTCCTGCTRACAGCTTTTTCAGCCTGCAAATCTTTATCACAGAGTGTGTGCAACTCTCTTTATTGGAACTGTRAGAAGAGTTAGCTCTAAGCAAAGTAATCGTTGCAACTTTAAGACGTGAATATTTGATTGCATCAATGTTTATTCTTTTAGGTAAAGTGGTCAAAAGAAAATCAAAGTTTTGCAATAGCCATTCAGATCTGGTTGTTGTATGTAATATATGTAAATGATACATATTTAATTAACTTGTTGGAAGAAATGTGTTTGACTTTATTCAGCAAATGCTATAGATTGATTGTTCCTATTGAGTTAGATAAAATATGATTTCATGTGCTTTGTTATTTAAATATATCACGTCCTAATAACAATTTATGTGACCTAGAAAACACCAAAGAGTTGGCATCAATTTTTAAATTACTTCTTTCTTTCAGACCAAGAACTCTGTTCTGTAATAATACCTTACACACAGGGTTGCTTATTATAGATGTTGCATGTACTTTAACTGCTGTGCAAAGCACCTCTCCCATGTAATTACACAAACATATTCTTAATTAATGTGACTTGTGTTAGCGTGATCGAGCAATGGAATATTTTTTAGGTGTGTGTTTTGCAATCCTGAAAGAAGGCTGACAAATGAGGAATGTGGTTACTAAATATCACACATCTCATGAAGAAATCCTTGGAAAGGACAAAGGCCAGGACAGCTATGAGACTTCATCACAATGAATTGCCTTAAAAAGCCCTAAAACATGTATTGATGCAGGAATTGCAGTATCCCAGGCTCTTCYTGATCCTTAAGGATCTGTATAGAAAGGTGTTGTCAGATATGAAGAGCACTTGGGGGAACCGGAATAGTTTGTTTACTCCATGTGGAGCAACTTGACTATATCACACTGAAATGCCTCTCTATAACTTCAGTACGCTAGAGTAACATATTTTGTGTTCCCCACTTTTGTGATTGAACCACTGAGTATCCTGGAGGTAGGACCTATAGTACAATGTTATGCTGCTCAGTTCCATGCTGTGGATCAATCGTTTTTTTACATGTTTATGCATTTTTTTCATGTGTCAGTGCCTGGAATACTTGCAGAAATTTTAGGTTTGGGAATGAAGCTGCAAAACTTATATGGTGCCTCTCCCTATGTCCATTAATTTTGCCATTCCGTTTTGAACTGCTGCAAGGCAGCACAGAGCATATATCATAGATCACGATAATCATTAATGCAAATAAGATTGTGCACATGCATGTGCAGTCATGTAGAGAGATGATTTTGGCTCCCTGATTTCATAAAGCTTTTGAAGTTGTGGCCGTACAGCTAATGAAGGAGGAGGAGTGGGTAGATGAATAGAGTAGTTACTTCCCCAGGACATTTATCTGAAGCCGGTTTCTTTGGTGGAGTGCTGCTTTAGGGGTAGATCAGCTAGTTGCTGATATGTATGGGGAAGCAGTGTAATGATGCACAACTTGGATGACCAGTGGTGGAAGCAAAAATTCAGCATAACATAAGCCACTGTCCATCTCTGAACTCACTCCAGAGCTGTCACAGATAGATAGGGGAGTTCTTGGCAGCGCCAACAGGCATTTTGCCATTACCATCGGAAAGCTCATTACACTCGCTTGATGCCAGTCAGTTGCAAACTGGTTGAATATTGAGAAATCAACTGTTGGGACTGTTGTGGAAATTTCCGATGCTTTTAGGGAGGCGGCTGCTGTGAAATGCAGCAGCAAGTGGAGACGTTTCATAAATAGAGTGCTCAACATATTTAAGTGGTATTGGGAAGACAAAAATGCCTATCCTCTATCCCCTTCCCCCATTACCCTATGTGAACAAAAATTYTGATGGGAAAAAATACTTTATAGGATGCCACAAGCAGACAGCATCGAGTACGGACAAATATACTTAAGCCCTTCAACTGATACTGCCAAGCTTATCAATAGGGGAGCAGGTCAGAGGAGGACAGATGTCAGCAATTTAGTCACTACGAATAAACCCCTGCAAGGTGTCTTGATGCTGGAGTATGTTGTCTTGAGGCAGGTTTCCAGGAGATGTTGAAGACYGTGTTCAGAAAACCACTGGACAAACCAAAAAGAGATAGGACTGCTGCTGTTTATCGGGATGGCGTCCCTCTCTGGGGATGCAGCAGTGGAAAGGGAACACCAACTGTGAATCACTGGGAAGGAAATTCTGGATGCGGCAGTAGGCATGCTGAAGTCTTTGCCTTTTATTTTCTCATGATCTGTAGGTGTGAGAAAGACGTGGCTGCTGTAATGTCTGTGTTTCTCATCGTGCTGAAAAGAGACATTCCTGGTTGCCTTACAGCACTTTAAAGAGAGAGGTTCCAGCTAGTCCACATAGTCTTGGAGCTGTGGAGGGCACACAGGTATGGATACAAGACCTGCTCAGGTGTGAAGCGGTGCAGTGAGGGATGAAACATGACAGGGTGCCTGAAGAATGGGTAGGAATGTGTCTGTAAAACCAGAAAACTGACAAACATTCTCTATAAAATTATTTCTTTTCATTTAGAGTGACATAAAACATCAAGAACTCAGCTCAATTAAAGTATGAGGACATCACTTCAGGGAGGTCAGCTTAAGTGCCCTATCTCTTTGAATGTCTTTTTTTTAGACAAACCCTGTGTTCTGGTGATTGCCCTTCCTCCTAGATGTATGGCCTCACTAGAGCCATACTCATTTGGCTGAGTTTTCCCATGACTGCTCCATAATAGTACAGAGGGAAACCCACAGAGAATTAATCCAGTCATGGTTGTGCTAATTTCCAAAGGAGCAAGTGAAAATAAGGGGAGTTTGTAATAAATGCAATATAAAACCTGTTTACATGACTGATTCTCCTCCCCACCCCCACCAGCCTGGCCTTACCTCATTCCAGATTCCCCAGTTCTAGCTGAAAGCATTTTTGTGAAGAATGCTACCAGGAAAATTCCCTTTTTTATCTTGGCTATGAAAGACTTGTATGAAAGACCTTTCAATGGAAAGAGGGAATCTGTCTAAATGTGTTGCTGTTGAAAGAGGATTGGTTTATAGTCACATAGTTTGATGTTCTTAGGAGGACTATACATTTAATCTTTGATCTAGAAATGATTTTAAGAGTCTGCACATAAGCTAAAAGAAGTTCTATCTAAATGTGCCATCTTCAGCTCCAGGTATAACCAGAAGGATTGTGGTTTTTCTGAGTGAATTTTCTCAAATATGGTTTCACTGCATAATTTCAGGGGGTTTCCTCAATCTTCATTTAGTTGGTATATTATTTTCAGATAAAACACTTTGCACAGGCTCCATGTAAATGATTTTTCGGTTYTGTATTCAGGGAGGAAGTAAACTGTCCTCTTTGAGGTTATAGTGCTAACACTCTAATAAACTATTTCTCAGGATGATGCAGACAATTGGGTATTATACCTGACTTATTCCAGTCTGATCTCCAAGAATAGTGGTTTTAAAGAAGGTAAGGTAAATCTTCATGTATGGAGAGAGTGTTACTGAAGATTTATTTCCCCAATTTTAGCAAGTGAATATGGTTTGAAGCAGTTCATTGACTTAATGGATTGAGATGTCTCTCAAATGCATCAGAAGCCTGAAAGAGTCTCAGTGTAGTAAAAGGTCAACACCATTTTATGTCTTTATGGGTAGTTGCAGCCCTCAGTGAAGCCAAAAATTTATAAACATGAATTTTAGTGTTTTGCCAAAGCAAAGCATAGCTTTGGCAGAGAAGTTTTTTGGCACTTTTTTTTAAGCTGTCGTGGAGCTTGAAATGATGTGCTCATCTAGGCAAGTAGGCTTCTAAATTAAAATTGCAAAAATAGCAAGGGTATATTCTTGCAAGTGGGAGTTGAAAAGATGACAGAAATACACCCCCCCCCCCATACTTTTCAAAAACAGAGGTCAGCTTCTGGTTTTGATCCTGGAAGCCCTTCCCAGCTTCATATTGTCCTAGTTGATGTAACAAACAGCCTCCACCATCTTTAAACAGTGACTCAGCCACTGCTTGCAGAGGCTTATATTGCCCTAGTTGTATTTTGTCTTTCTATAGGGGTAGAGGATACTTTCCAATTCTTTCAGACTAGTGACTTTCCTAAATACTGTCTTTCCTTTAGAAACGTAAGTACAAATACATGCTGTTCTTAACGATACTGAATACTGTTCAACCTGTGCATCGTGTATTTAACTATGAGACAAATCCGACTCAATATATRAATTATTTTTGTAAAATATACAGTTAGCTAAACTCAGCCTTTATGCAGTAAACATGCGCTTTGGATAATCTTTTCAATGAGAATAATGCAGACATTACACCCATTCTGATATGTAGAAGATGATCCATAGGGGAAAAAGATATATGTGCATAAGTCAATTATTTGAGAATGGAGTCCTTAATTTCTTCAGGCTCTATAAAAAGAATTTTGGCATCTGCACATATTTATTTTAGAGATATAGGGGTAAATCTTCAGCACAGAGCATGGGGAGTTAACCATGGAACATTCATTAACGTTAATGGGATTTCTATGGCTAATTCCCCACACACTGGCTGAAAATTTAGCCCAAAGAGATTTGAAAAGTGATGTTGAGAAGCAAGTTGGTTGGTTAGCCTCATTACTTTCATGTTATTAACTGCTCTATCTGCCATTGGCTTTGTAGGAACACTGAGATATTACACTTAACAGTTAATAATAAAGGACTGTATGCTAAATACAGATTCTAGTGTGGAGGTAAAATAATGCGATTATATAAGCAAATTTTGGGTATTTTCAGAAAAAAATCTGCAAAGCATAGAAGGAAAARAAAAKATATATTAAGGCATATTTTTAGACAGCAGARATGGTTTACATTTGCAGTATCTCTAGTACAGCTTTAGCACCAAAGGAGAGTATAACTCTTTTATTTTGAACTTAGTATTCCATTATTGGGATCTAACTTCAGAGCTGGCCAACTCTGAGCAGGGGGTTGRACCCAATGACTTCCAAGTTCCTTCCAGCCCAAATTTTGTATGATTTGGACTTAGTATAGCATTTTTCTCAAAGCCTTTTTGGACTAGTTTTCTTTTGTAAAAGTTAATTGAGATAAGATAGGATAAGTCAGTTTCTGTTTATCTTAAAATTTTGAAGAACGGTTGAAACCTGGGCRAACATAAAAAGCTATTTCATCTGCTAAATTAAGAATATTGTTTTAAAAGGAAATACAGACTAATTTTAAAAGTTTATCAGATTTATGTTGCTTTTTTTTTGTTAAGGATATGCAACAGAGGATGTGTGTGAAATGTGAATGTGTGTGTGTGTGTGCATATGTATATTCACATTTTTATTTCTCTTGTATCTTAGCAGTTTCCTTTCTTTTTTAGGGGAGCTATTAAATTGCTTTTCCAGTTGTTATTCAGAGCTGTCAGTAGCCAGCCATTAGAGGGTGCTTCTGCACCAAGGAGCTCTCTTTCCTTAAAACCCAATTTACTTATCTTTAAGTATTTGTAGATTTAATGAAGAATCATTTTATGTTTCCTAGAATTACTCAATTTCTTCTTTAATTKGCATTACTTTATGGAGTACTATTTTTGGAATTCAGAAGATTAAAATGCGGATACCTAAAGGTGATTCAGAGAGGGTGGAATGATTCAAAGCAGCAAAATTATTACATCTCATAATTGTTAATGTAAAAACAAAAGAAAGTATACATGGACCCCATGCAAGTGAAAAATGGGCTGGTCTCTTACCTAATTAATGACAGATGAGCATCTGTACCTTACAGCACTTGCTTACAATATTACTGYCTTTTTTAGAAATAGATTTGTTCATTATAACTCCATATATTTGCAGCAAGAGTAGTAAAATAGATGCAGTTTGTAAATTTCTGCCATTGCTAGTAAAGATTTAAAAATAAAACTCTCAGTAAAATAGATTTTTTTCTCTAGAATCATCATGATTCCTCATTCAGTAGCAAACTTAAAAATGATACGTCTTTGCTGTAAGAATGTTCARATAGCAGAGTACGGAACTGGTTTTATAGCTGTTTATTTTAAAGTCTGCACTCGTGGCCCAGGACATTGGTGCAAGGTGAGTGAAGGAGAATGGAAATAGGAAGATTTCTAAGAGAAAATTCTGCTGTTATGGAATCAGTTCCTAAGACTGATTGAATAAAAGTAATTATATTTCAGAAGTGGCGCATAGTACAAAGCAGCACATCTCAGTTATATGCCCAGTAACGTCTAGATCATGAGCGCTCAGCAAAGAAATCTGCCACCTGCAAGTCTTGGTCAAAGCCAGCCCATGGAGATGGTGATTCTGAAAATACTCCTCCTGGAGAAGTTGGTACATCTTTGCATGAATTTTCAGATTTGGGCTAAGGGTTTCTGATATCCAACTGCTTTTGAAARCTGCCAAAACTTCCAAAGACCTTCTCTAGTAAAATGTCAATTGACAGCTGGAGGAACTGGCACTGAGCTCAGAAAGGGAAGGGATAAAAATCTTCTTCAGGAGCTTCTTAAGAAGCCATATAGCCTCCTAAACCTTAAACAAAAAGAGTAGCAAAATGTCCCTTCAGGCATAAGTGTCCACGTTTTTATTGCACCTATATATGCTGATATGCTCGTAGCACCATATTTGTATCGAGGGCTACTGGTACTGCTGTCTCCAATTTTACATGTGCATCACGTAGATAGCTTTTCTGAGATTGTAACGGCCCGTCTTCTCAAAAGGCAGTGTTTACGTTGCAAGAACACGTGGAATTAAAATAGGTAAATCTCCCTAACATCATACTCCCTAACAACTTGGGAATTTAGTATTTGCATATATATTTAAGTAATATAAATTTCAACATCAGTGGGTGTGCTTTGTGAAGCTGACATGCATTGTTGTATAGCTAATTTGATTCTAATTCTTCCAAAAGATTGTACGATACTTATTTATGTTTCTTTTAGCTGTTAAAAGGTGTACATTTTTTCTTTAGTACCTGGACTGTCTAGTTCAGACTCAAGTCAATTTTTTTCTAATTTGGGAGTAGAATCTAGGCACRAGTAAAACATATTTCTTAAGCATATCAAACAACATAATAATTGGATATTGTGAACATCTTGTTCTTTCTATATAAGATTTGGAGCTTCTGAATGTATACACAGAACGACTGGTAGCATGTGAGTTCTTTGAAGATATTAGGCATCGAAGGTTATGTCATGTGTCATTTTGAAGGTAATTGTTCCTAGATTTTCAAAGAGATTTTTAGATTAAACCTATGACAGCAATGTAACAAGGTACTAAGGAATTCTGTAATATAACTGTTTATACAATGCCCAGCAAACGTTAGCCCTAATCTGATAAGTGTGTTTGGTACTATTCTTGTGCAAATCATAATAGTACTGTAATTTGGAACAAAATATTAGTGTACACACTCTGCTCACTAGGAGCTTGGACCCAATCGACCCAGTAGTAGTTTTTCCTCTGAGCTGAATGATAACAGGATCCAATTTTAAGTTACAAACTTCTTTAAAATTAGCTAGGTGGATTTTTCTGCTGGTAACATATTTGAGTGGCTGTTGTAAATCACTSGTTGGGTTCACAACCGGTATTTTAAAATTAGAACCAGACAGGTAACAATGACTGGTTAAATGAAAACAGGGAGTCTGCCCAATCTTATACTTTAGTAAGCTAATTACTCCTTCTGGCATTATACTTTATAATTTTAACAGATTTTGGAGGGTTGATTCCTTCCRTAAACATTTCTTATATTAGCAAGAGCTGCTTTGTATTACTTTTTTTCAACAAGTACCATAAATCCATCAGTTAATGATGGGAGTAGAGCTAATAAGCATTGTCATGAAAAGAAAGGATAGATGATCAAATATACTGGATATGCTAACTCATGACTAAAGATAGTAAGGATGCACATATTTTGATTATGTCAATCTTGTCTCCTTCAAATCTGTCCACTAGGAAAACAAACTCAATATACAGCTGGGCAAGTAAGACCGTAAGCCTGAAGCCAGGTAGTTCATCACTGGTATTATCTAAAAATACAGATGGTCATTTCTATGGAGAACCAATTCACGTTTCGCTCCGTGATTCARCTACACATTGGGAAGATGCTGCAAGCTAGCTGGTTGTTTCTAAAGTATTAAAAGTTRACTAAAAGTCCGTTTTACATTTAAAGAAGATTATAAAACATAAAATGTACAAATTCCACCAGTGCATTATTTTACAGAAATTAAGAAGGACTACTAGCTTATGCCGACCAGAAATTAGAGCAATCRCATATATTCTTTCAAGACATGAAACTGGGGTTGGTGAATGAAATTACCTCTACATCATGTCAATATCTRGCATATCAAATAAAGATACTGTAATTTTCTGCTTTTTAAGGCAGATGAAGCTGATCATAAAGTGACATCTAACAGTTTTCATCCAGTGGTGATGGTATTAATAGCAAGAGGAAGGTCTTCCTTAAGAAGTGTTGGATGATACCTGTTATCTATGTGATCTCTTGCAGATCCTGAAACTCCATTTATCTTTACTATGGATACTCAAATTTGTAGGGATGGTGCTGGCAGTTACTAAGTCTATTGTCTTTCTGTTGTAGGACAGGTTTGAGACCGAAACTGTTTTAAATACTGGTCAAAGGCAACTGCAGGTATCTTATKGACAGCTTGTCTTACTTTGCTCACATAACAGGTAGAATGAAGCTGGACTGAGCTTTCGGCCCTTGAAATGCTTGTGTTAGTACTGCAGTCAGTTTGGGTCCCCTACATAGTCAATGGAAAGAGATTCAGCCCGTCAGATTTTTCTTTTATGCATGTGTTCTTGGACAGCACTTAACCACCGTGGTAGCCGAACACTGTCATGTGGCCGTCCATCTTACAGACAGCAGTCTGGCAACCTGGACAAAAGGCAGGATTACCTTGGATTCTTCAGCAGCAGATTCAGAAAGACCGCATCCCAGTCGGCCACAGTCAGATCGGTATCACTGCCAGCGACATGAATGCTTAAAAAGAGAAGCTCATGTCGTGAGTAAACTGGTGAATWAACTGAGCATCTCAAGTTAATTCTGTTTGGCAGGAAATGTTTCTTTAGGTTTTGGTAACTGGATTGCTTAAATCATCTTTTTTTGCTGTAAAAAATACTCAGTTTTGGCTTGATCTTTCTCCTGTCTTTCTCCCTGTCTCTCCGCACCCACCCCACCCCCGCCCCCCCCAACTTGCTGTTTGTCTCATACTGTGRACTGGACCTATTTTGTTTGCATTTTTTAATATGGTAGATTTCTGAAAGTGGCTGTACTTATAGACCAAATATTTTAGTCTCRTGGCTCTCCTAAGAGTAGTGGAGTAGTTTGTAGTTCAATGTTAAAATCTGTGTACATTTTGTTTTATATATGACCCCACCGCTGAATAGTTTCAAATGTGATTATGAAAATGTTTAAACAAATGCTTTTTTTTCTTCAAAGTTGTTTTCCCTAGTGCATATCTGCGTAATTAGAATGTAACGTAAACTACACTGTAGCATTACAATCAGGAATTAATTATTGTAACATGAAATTTTCATTTTTTGTCTTTCCTAACTGCAAAGGTGAGTATGGCTTAAAATTGAAAAAATATTAGTCCTTTTCATAGAAACCTGTTTGAAGATCATAAAGGAGTACAAAAGAAGAAAAGCTTTTTGTTTGTGTTTGCAATCAAATCTTTCTTAAAAGGAAGTCTGACACACAGGCATTGTATTTTTTTTTAATATTGCATTGAAGAAAGCAAGATACAAGTCTCACTGGATTAACTGGAATTCAAGAATAGCAGAAAAAAAAGATRTTTAAAAATAAATGCTTGCAAACAAGAAGCTCAATGAGCCTTGCAAATGGCTATTCAAAGGTGATTTTCAAATATTAGTGAAGCTTAATTTATTGYTTGCCTAATTTATTGCCTGCATCAAAACAAAACAGAAGAAAATAGGTCAACGTAAAGAAGCTACTGAAAATTATTTAAATGGCAAAACATTTGAAAAAGAATACAAAAAAATATTTACAGATCTTGTAGATCTAAAAATAATCAAGCTGTTTGTTCTAGTAAATTTATTCAGCTCATACAATGTACTCAGAAATACATTTCTGTTTTTAAAGACAGCTTGCAAATCTGCAAGATTTGTGAATCAAATCAACGTGTTTGTGAAAAATCAACTGCTTGTGAAAATTCTTTAAACAATTACTCAGTTAACATGCATAGTATAAAATGTTACAGGCAAGAGCTGTCCAGTTCAGTGAGAAATTTGTTGGTATAGCACATAAACAAAAGGAAAACTAAATARATGTTCATGCTATATTTTCAGTGCTGCACTTAAAAAAATTAACTCAATTCCTTACACGTCTGGTTAGTAGTTTGATAGCTAAATCTGAAATACTGCATAAAAATATAGAAGAATCTTACTTGTTCCAGTGCAAGTATAGTTAAAATTCAGATTGAACTATGGTTAATTCATTGCTTTGGACTTAACTATTGTTCTGATCACTGTTTATTTAATAGTAGCAGCCCATGCTGCAAGGCCAGCTGATGAACTGAAATGCCTATGCATAGAAGCGTAAGTGGGAAGAAACAATTCAGGTCTGTTGCTGTCAATAGTACTGCTGTGAACCCATACACTTACATAATTAATTTCCGATGTGAACTGGTGTTCTCAGTTTAAAGACCTGCTGATATAAACCTCCTTCCTTGCAGACAGGAGTTGCAACAATGGTAGGGCAACGGAGCAAGGACTTTTCCTGTGCTTGAATAATTTGCAGGTCCTTTCACCTTTTGATGCTTGTTTCTGCTTAGCTTAAAAGAGAGAGATTTTGTTATCTTCTCTTTTGGCAGATGGTAAGAAATCACTGTTATGAAATTTTATGACCTACTGACCTTTAGTATTGAAAAATTGGTTTATTTACAACAACAATCACTATCTAAAAGAATAGCGTAAAACAGTTTGACATTTAGTACTTCTGTAATTACCTTATGTCATGTGTCAGCACTGGATATCTGTAGTTTGAATCACTTATCTACTATCTGGTTTATATAAAGGCCTTCAGGGTCTTTATCAARATGTGTATATGAACTTTTCACTCTGTGAAGTAAAAACCCAGGTCAATTATATCTATTTTCTGTGACCTTCTTAACTTTTCACACCCACTCTGCCGGAGAGTTGTTATAGATTGTCATACTTGCCTGCAGTATCAATTGGAGAATGATTCCTAGCTTCATTAACGTTGTCAGGTGTGGCTGATACATAAACTAAGTATCTTCTTGACAAATGGCATTACCTCCCTYGAATTCATTCTGCTTCACTTTTGTTAATCTTATTATCTGTTCAGTTAATCAATAGCTGTCTTTCAAAAGGGTGTACCAATAATACATATTGGAAGTGTGTTTCTGAAGGTAGGTGAGGCGGTAGTGTGGTTTGAGCAGCCGGCAAGAATTTAGTTTCTGATCCTGTCATCATCTATTTGGGTGACAACTCAGCAAAAATTGTGCCTCGGTTTTGACACGTGAACAAGCAATTAGGTGGCAACAAGTTACCCCCTATAGATTTCCTGTAGTATTTCTGCACATGTCCTTGAACTTCAGCATCCCTCGATCTAGTAGTTTTAGTTTAGAGCTCAGAGGATGGATGAACTGGACAGCTGTCTCTCCACCAACAATTCACATCCTGAACAATGGCCTGCRTAGTTTTTTGCCCACATACAACTAATCTGTTTTAAAATAATAATATCTCARACACTGGTGCTTAATATTAATTTAAATTAAGCCTGGTGGCAGTTTTTTATGGTTACTGTTTAATAACATGATCCTACTATGAGCTTTGCCATGGTGGTAAAGGAGACCATCACTGCAGAACCAGTTGCAAGATCAGGGCCTCAACATTTTGAATGCAGTTAAAATAGTTGAGTATAAATGTATTAAGCCCAAGATACTTGCGCAAGAAGTGATCTTAATTGATATCAACTGGAGATAAAATGTTTGTTCCGAAATTTTACAGAATTTCAGTGTTCTTAGTATGTGTCAAATAGTCTTAATATTCTTAAGGAGCTATATGTATATTTTACAGTTAAATATATAAATATCTTAAAGTATGAAAACTCCGTAAATAAAACTGTCATTGCAAAAAAAAAAAAAAGGATTAATTTCTGACTCACAAAACAATAAAACAAACCTCACMAAAATTAATTCAATGGAGCATGATACAACTTCACAGCGTATGGGAATAAATTTACAATGTATAATTTTCCTGCCAGAATTCTTGAGTTATCAGATAATGTATTTCCTTTCAATGATTATTCTSCAAGCCATATTTAGGCCTTTCTTACAATAGAAGCTTCACTGTGTATTTCAATACAGAGTGCTCTTGTGTGTTGTTCACCCATCTACAAAATAATTTTCCTATTTAGATTAGGGAAGTTAGAAYGAGGAAAACAATTTGCTTCATTCATGTGTTTGGCAAAAATATTCTGAGTCATCGAAGTCTGAAGAGAAAGAAAGTAGCATTGAAGAGAGAGAAAGTAGCGACAGTAAATATTTGCCTAGGATAAATACAGCAACAGTAAATATTTGTCTAGAACTTAAGATTTATGATAATTGAACAACTTGTTATTTGTGTTAGCTGAAAATATTCTTAAACCAGTATTATAATATGAATTATTATGCACGGAGTAGATTTATAAGAACATGCCTGTATTTCTACTTCTTAAAATCAAAGGTTGGTCTTACAGGCAGGGGACCTGATTTTCATTTATACTGCAAAATCTACACTTCTTTTCTCAGTGGAAAAGGGATTTAAAGGAGAAGTAAATAAATATAAGAATAAAGCCCGCTGTGCTACTAAAGATAGCAAAGATCTCAGGCAAGGAGTTTCAGTCCCAGGAGCAGTAGTTGTGAGGAGGAGCTGACCTAGGCTCAGAAAAAGTAGCTGCTAGCAGGCGAGGAGGGGTCTGAGTTCAACAAGCATCTAAGAAAAAGGGAAGAAAAAGAAAAAGAAGACGAGGCCATGCCTGCTTATAAAGGGGGCGGTGACATACTGCAGTGATGATCTGGAAGCAGAGGTATCGGGGAGCGGAGGGGGCTTGCTGAGATACCAGTGGGCCAACTGCAAGAGGTCTAGGCATGGGTGCCAACAGAGCAGAAAGAATGGGGAATACCAAAGCCAGCTTGCAGTTGCCGTTACAGAAGAATTAGTAACCCATTTGATCCAAATTTTATCAGGTCAGTCTTTTGCTTTCTGTAGCCACGGCATTTTTGATCTAATCTTGAATGACAGAACATCATTCGCTGTTGTAGTTAACCACAGTCTTACTGTAAATGGGACTCCAACCCTGACTGCCATTTATTATGCGCTGCAGAGCTGCTGATTACGGTACACRCATCTCAGACTTTGCCAGTACAAAGTGAAAGGTGAAGACTAGAACCTCTAACTATCAGAAAATTACGTTAAATTTCCACAATTAARTTAATGAAACATTTAAGAATTAAGTGAGAATAGCTTGTTTCTGCATAGGTGATAGAATTGTGCAATCCAAAGAAAGGATTGTGCAATGGGAGGATAGATCAGAATGCCATCTTTGCACCCATTTAACTTCTAACCAAATTAAAACTATACCATTCTGTGCTATTTCTACAATGTCTTAAATCCAAACATTTGTGAAATTTAAAAGCTCTAAAAATTCAGAGCTGATCTTACCAATGGACCCATTGAGCCAAGGCCTTAAAACCTGATCRGACTCCTATAGTCACTAGATTTCTACACAGGAGCAAGAAACTATTCACACATACCTATTTGCACGATTTGCTCTAAACATTTGGGCCAGTGTCACTGATGAGAAGTAGCCTGCTTACTCTCTTGTATCCGTTAGTGAGAAACAAGTACATTTGGCAATGGCTGTATGGCAATTCATTCACCAAGCTGCAGAACGGAAGAATTTCCAATGATCTCGCCTTGCCCAGCTGATGTACGCTTTGTGCTTGTCTCTTGTGCGGTAGTGGTATAGCCAATATATACAATATATGCTCTTCACAGTCCCCACATCYGCCCCCTTTTCCCCACCCACTGCAGTCTCAGACCTCCCACACTTTACCTGCCACCCTTTCTTTCCCCTCTCCTGTCCAGTTCCTCCCCRCGTTTGCAGCACTCATGGCCACCATGCCACCACTGTCTTCCATAGGCTGTAATCCCTTTGTTA
Organism: Oceanodroma leucorhoa; assembly: GCA_030449065.1. NCBI lineage: Eukaryota > Metazoa > Chordata > Aves > Procellariiformes > Oceanodroma > Oceanodroma leucorhoa. Next base: position 331,214 of record JASVER010000211.1, read on the forward strand.
CATCTTCTGGCTTGGCAAGAAACAACGTGCTCCGCCTGAGCTAGAGCTACAGATTTCACCAAGAAAAGGGATTAGGGCCTGAGCTATCCCTACGTGTCCCTTAGTTCTGGGACGAAGACAATCTTTCCTTGTGCCCACCTGCAGATTTGCACAGCATTTGCAGGAATTACRTATCTTTGAGAATTTCTTTTCTGAGAAAACAAATCAGGAGATTAGATTTAGCTTGATCAATGGATTAAAAAATAAAAAATGTTAGACTGACACACAAACATAAGCCTCATTTTCTTAAGAAACCAAATTAAAACTATTAATATACATATATAAATTTAGCAGTTTCCTTTACTTGCTGTGCTACCGAATTCTGTGCAATAAATTGTAGATGTGARGGAAGAATCTGGATTGTTGCTGCTTAATGCCAGAATACAAAATGAAGTTTTACGAATTCTCATTATTTTACTGACTTTATTTCTGTATGTGTTTATTATATATCAAACAGGCTATCACTTATACAACTGTGAAAAGTGGAAACCTATCTTGTAAGGTTGGGAGAATATTTTGCCATTATCTATGGGAACATGACTGAGAAAAATTTTTACTGGTCCATTTTTAAATKAATAATTACAGTAAATTTTAAGTTGATGTAGCTAAAAATGTAAAAGATAGTATGTTTAAAATTTTATTTTACATGCTTTACACAAAGAAATTGCTGTATCAACTAGAAGTRTACAGCAAGTCGCTACTGATCTAATGCACATAGTTCGATCTAAACTTTATCTTACAGAGTCAAATATTACGTTTGTGAATCATATCTGTGCTGCAGGGAGTTTCTCTCCTTGGTGAAGGAGAAATTGGTCATGAAGAGGAAATAAAAWTAGACAATGATTTCTGCTCCAGATGTTATATCACGGAAACATAGAATAAGTTGTGGGATGGCTTGACAACTTACCTTCTTTTTTGAACATTTGGTGTCTGAGTTACAAATCAGACATTGGGAATGAACTGTAGCAATGCCGGAGATGGGATGTTAACATTGGAGGGGCAGAACTAAGATCAAGGGTAGTCTGTTCTGGAATCTATGGCTAGTAGAGCTATTGTGTAATTAATCTGAAGTCAAATGAAAAAACACATATTTTTCTGAATTAAGAGTCCACTGTGGCTATTACGTTTTCCATTTTTCTGAAAAAATTTAGATGCGTAGAAAGCAATCTGGAGTAGAAGAAAACAAAAGGGTGACCTGTGCTGATTCTTGTAAAATAATTCCTGGTATRGTATTTTTTGCCAGGAAAGTCTGATACTATGTGAGTAGTGAAAATGGGTTCTGCAGCAGTTTSTTTTATTTGGGCATTTTGTCCGATAACATCTGCCCAAACCCATGTCTGAAGCACCTCGTCTGATACGTGTACACGTGTTGTTGCAGTAGCYTTGTAACTTTGCTGTGGCATGGAGGTACCTGCTTTCTGACTGGCTTTGTATTTTACCTTGTTTCTGCTCCTAGGAGTGTGTCCCAAACTACAGAGATATTTTGGAGGGGGTCCCCSTTGTTTATCGCTCTTTCGCTAGGARCACTGGATTTCTGGCAGCACGTTGGCCCACCTTCAGTGGAATAGGCAAATGGTCATCAAACGCAGTCCTGTAGCCTGGCAGTTACAGGATTTACTCTTAGAGGGGGACTTGGGATAGCGTTGTGACACCAAGCCATGCCTCCGGCATGTAAACTACAAATTTCAGATAGTCTGTTGGAGTCAGCATTTCCTATTCTCTAACTCAAGGTCGCTCATAACACATTTYCAGAGGTCCATGTTCTTGGGATGCACTCACCTCGGGAGCTGCGCATTGCCTTTCAGAAGCACCCCACTCTCCCAGGTAACTGTATGGAGAGAGGAGAAATACAGTAYCAGTGCCCTGAATCATTCATGCAGTGCATAGTTCCTAATTATTTGTCACGATAGCAGCTAAATTGAAGGTGTCAGAGTGGACCCTAGATACCAGTTTCAGCATTTGTTGATGTTACAAAGTGGCCAGGTGGTTATTTTCTGTATCAGTGGTTAAACAAAGATTTACTAAACTGAGATTTTTTTTTTTAAACAAAGCACTCCTACCACAGATACTGGAGCAGGCTAACCATTGCAGAACATCTCCATTTGTCAGTAAGCTTTTGCAACCACCAAAATATCCCTGCCTATTGTTTGTGGTGATATTGTGAAAGCAGACAGTCAGTGTTGCGTGAGCCAGAAAAAAAGAACCAGCTATTAAATTGAATTCCAGTTTTACCTTAACAATAGAGTTATTTTATCCCRTTTTTCCCAAATTCTACTCAGTCTTAAAGAGGGGGGGTTAGAGTTCTTAAAGCTCAACGTAAGGAATTTTTGTATTTTTTCATACCTACCTCTTTGCAATAGCAAGGCCAGGCTCATGTAGTTAAAGGAACATTGTAAATTCTGAGAGGCAYTTTTCAAATACAGAAAGATCCCCTTGTCCTCATCATCCTGATCCCCATTGTGCTAGAATATAATGATGTGGTAAATGGTGAGATGTAGTTGCATAACTCTGAAAGTTGGCGTGTATTCCTTCAAAAGGAACAAGAAAGAATAAKTCCTCTGAACAAAATATTCAGACTTTACAATGCTGTATTTTGTTACAGAAGCAAATGTTCCTTATTTTTTTAATTTTTTTTTCCCCCCCCTGTAGACTGTGACTAATCAGAAGGTATTTCCGATTAGAATATTGGTAGACTGGACCAGTATTTTTTGGGCAAATGTCCATTCTCACTGGCACAACAGTARCCAGCATTCAAATAATTAGCTGGCTTGTGAGTGCTCAGAGTCCAAAGAAAGGAAGAAGCAAAAAGCTAAACTCAAGATAAGAATAATTGACAAAATCTCTTTTACCTTTTTAGGAACATGGAGAATTTTGCTTCATCTAGGTTATTCAGTGCAGAACTGAAATGCAGTTCTTTAGAAGTCTTTGGGGTTTTAACATTTTCTTACAAACTTTCTTTTTTTCTCATTTTTGAGGGCAAATTTTGTAAACGTACGCGTCTTGGAGACTGAGTATTTAGTGCTTATTTGAAAGCTTCCTTCTGTTTTTTTGGAGAGTTCCCTCCATGCTCTGACACTCARTGCAAAAATAAGGACTTGAAAGTCTTCTCTGATTTGTCAGTTTGGAAGGCACACAGCAGCATGGAAATGTTATGGGATAGCTTTATACTCAATAAGAGGACACAACTAAAAGGACCCGTGGAGCCTACAGACAAGAGCTCTGGAGTAATTTGGGGAATTTATGTTAGATTATTTGTCATGCCGAAGTCTCCTAGTCTTACCTTGTCTTCTGGGCAGATGTGCCTTCTCTCCAGCTGAAAAGATCATCTGCCAATCAAAGGCTCTTTTTGTTTTTTTCAGTCAACCCATGATAGGATTTGTAGAAGTTCACTCAATTCAATGACTTCCTATTAGTGAGAGATTCTAATCTAGGATCTAGGGGCCTTGGGGAATGCAAGTTTTGTTTCACTTGCTAAAGTAAGAAAGGAAAACAAAGAGAAAGCAAATCAGAAAATTATAATGTACAATCTCCTTTTACTGTAGTCCACATGGAAAATGAGGGGCTGCCCTCATCCATATTTATACCAAAAATGGTTCCCATGTTCAACAGACCACCATGCTACTAATCTCCTTGCATTTTTTTCCAAACCTCATTCTCGCCCAAGATGAAAGTATATTCCATTTACTAGATGTGTGTTGTGAGCTTTTCTTTTTTGCTTTTTTTTTTTTGATAGAACTATGGGATTGAGTAAGTCAGCAAGACTTTTTGTACATTTGGGGATCAGTGTAAAGAAAATGCTATTTCCACTTGGTGCTATTTCAGTGGATTAGGCAGTGCATCAAAACATACATATTAGCTTGAGTGATAATACCTCAAGGTCTCATAGCTTTGCTGGGACTATGATAGCTTCCTTGATGTTACCTGAGATTCCTGCACATATTTTTCATCATAGCACTTTTGACGTAAACGGCTGATACTCTATGTGGTAGGAATTCTGCAATTATCTTGTAATTGGTTCATTATCTAGATGGCACTAGTGGAAAGGAAATGAAGAGACCACTTCAAAAAAGAAAAAAAATTTCAAGTACAGTACCACACCAACAGTGGTTCTTAAGTGTGCTGTATTTATGTAAACCCCCCTTCAGAGTCCAGCTTTCWGTGGATTCTTGGGTGTAGCAAAAGAAATGAAAGTAATTGGTCTGATGGCCCACTTATCACTACAGCACTGCAGGAAATTACTCAGGGAAGTCCGTTGGTTACTGTGTCTCAGAAGATCSCCAGTGCTCCTTTGAAACACAACACATTCTCTAGCGGGAATATTCAGATGGATCGTTCAAAAAAACACAGGAAACATTTTATAACTGTAGTCAATGTACATAATATTTCAACTCCTATATTTTATGTGCTTCACGTCTGTTGTTTTGTCAGTTTTAATTGATTTAACGTAAGTGCTCTTTTATATTTAGAAAGACATCATTTTTTATATTTAGCACTATAAGTAATGTCTGCAAATATCATGTGCTCAAAACTTCTTCTTGGCTATATTGACACTTCCCAAKGTGCAGTGTTTAAAAAAATTGGCCTGAAAGTCAAATTCTCCTATCTAAGCCAGATATTTAAGTAGTGGCTTCACTTTTGCATGTGTCAAGGTAATAACCATGCAGTAAAAATACACACATTATAATCTATGAGAAGCATCAAGCACAAAATTATTCACTTTTGTGAGAGCAGCTRTAAATTTAAACAAATGTGGATTTGTCTCTGTGTATGATGGACATATAGACATATGTACATTTCTTATCCTATTCTTTCCCATGCATCATTCATTTTATCGTGGTCAAAAACTACAACTTACATATAAGAAAATATCATTGGTGCTAGGTTCTTCTAGCACTCAGTTTCCAAAATACTTAGTTTCACTRGTGATAGAGGGTAATTAATTTGCTCATGCAGTTTATTTCCTTCTTTTGATAGTGCTARGGCTCTGTCTGCTGCCAGATGTCTTTCTGCCTGACTGAGATGTTCCTGTGGTCTTTGAAGACTAATTTACGTATTAGAGGTGAGCTGTTACCCGTTACTAAAAGCAAAACAGCAACGGTTGTTGATGAATATTAAACTGATATAAAATTCTGAATACCCAAATGAATTGGGTTTTATACTTAGGAGAAAGAAAATTAGGCAGCAATACAATGTTTGAACTTGATCAGCTTCTTTGCTTATCTCATCATAGAACTAGAGCATCCTTTCAAGTAAAAAATATTAAGATTATATTTAATTGGATGCGTTTTCCTTTTTAGGAAGCTATGCCCTACTTGACTGTAAGCTTCAGTGTAATGACTAGTTTGGGTGAATGAAGATCAATAGTCAAGTGATTTGCAGYGGCATTGTGATTTGTACTTAGCATGAAAATAAAAAATTACTGCATGTTCTGGGTATTTTGCATGATTACTTGAAATTTTATACTTACAAGGATGTATTTATCTTATTAATTGATTGTTCCAGGAGACACATGACTAATTACTAGCCATGTAGAAATTACCTTCATTCATCTTGCCTTGCCATTGCTAAAATATAATACTAAAAATACCCCACTGGTTTATAGGTGGACCATATAAAAATATTATTTATGACACTTCATGCCAATTATAGTGTACAATACTTTTGTTGAAAAATTATCTTGAATATTATTGACAATTCAATTGAATATGAATGAATATTCAGTTGAATGTTATTATTCAAATATTAACTCAATATGTCTTGGCATCCCATCTTTGTGTGAGAACTGTTCTGTAAAAACAATAATATAAACAAGTCAAAAGCTGTATTTCATAGAAGAGTCCAAYGGTTTAAGTAAACACATAGTTGTGATTTATTGTAATTAAAGGTGTACTGTGGCCTACTGTGCCKATTTTCTGCCTTTGACCTTCTTGCTTCCTCTCTGTCCATTTATTCATTGCCTACAAACCTCATTCTAAAATTCTGAGGCAGAAGGGAGGACTGCTGTGTTGTTTTAAAAGCTGCCTGCCTTTGCAGTGCCTTCCTACATTCCTCCACGTATGGAAGAATTTCTCTCCATGGTATATCCCTGTCTGAGTTTAGGAGGAGACAGATGTGGTGTCAAACTAATTATTCTAAAACAATGCAACTTAAAGCCATACTTAGATCTACCTGGTGGAGCTTGCCGTGGCACACCTTAGTATTTACCAGTCAGCCACATCAGGAGCTGGGTGGTGTGGCTTGCAGTCCCARCGTACCTGAAACATCCAAATTTCTTTGCCATGGGAACCAGGTAGACAATAATACCTATAGATTAAGAATACTGGATCCTTTGAAAGGGCAGCTTTATGAGTTCATGWATCTTAAAAAAAATCCTGTTGCCTTTAGCTCAGCTGTGTCAGYCGTCAGAAAACATTTTAAATTATTCCAAGGTACACTTTTTGCTGTGATCCTTACCTTTCCTTGTGAAAGAACACAAAAAATGCTAAGTAGGAAGGTGGTAAAAATACTTYTGCATGTTGGCAGCTGGAAGAGAATCAAAGTGTATGTGAAGGAAATGACAGCTCCAAATAAATGTAAGGACCTGTCACATTCTCCTTCAGCCCTTGCTTGCTGGTTCTTGAAAGTCCTACCGGTATGCAGACTATATGCTGTGGTTTTTCCACTGTCGCTTGTATTTTAGCACCTAACACTATGCTCCAGCTAGCAAAAATTGAGATGCTGAACTTTGCTTGCTAAGTTGTGTTTTGTTTCCAGTGTCACATCCATAATTAAATATATTTACATTCAATTGTATAGATGAAGATATTGGGATCCACCAGTACTATGACAAGAAAGAAACAGGTAAAATATAAATGACCATGACTAAAACTAAACAAAACTTCCAGATGTTCAATCTACTGTGATTCAGGCTGTTTGCTCTGAAAAATGCAACTTTGAGCTTCTTGTTAATATATGCCTCTGTATTCCTATAGAGTAAGGAAACACAGAAAGAGATTTTCCCTCCCAAGTTACATCAGAGTATTTAAAAACTTTTTATTCCACRGAAGAAAAAAAWTGGGAAAATATTTACATAAAACCAACCTAAAAAAMCTCGGTGGGATTTTACACTCTAAATTCTTATACTTTCTATTTTATATTATATTCRTCCCTTTCACCTGCTGCAGAATATCAGAACACCGTGCTAACCTGAYGGTGAGGGACGGTGCAGCCCAAGGCTCGGGCAGTGGGAGGTTGGGCGTTTGCTGGAATCCCAGCAGAGGGCATCGTGAACGCGCGGGAGTGCCAGCCCTGGCCTCCTGCACCCCTACCTGCTATCTGAAATGGCCATTTCAGACCGAACGATCAATTTTCTTTATCTGATTAATCCCGTTAATCCTAGAAGTTTCACGATGGGCCAAAAGGTCTGTTCGGCTAGAGTTACTTCCTCTTGGCGGCCAGGTTAGAGCGGAGGCTTGTGCGGGCATCCCGTGGGCTGAGTTCCGTGGTTAATACGCTGCCTCCGTGGCTCTGCTGACAGACTGACTCAGCTTCTCTTCTGGGTTCAGTTGCAGCTCACTTCACTATCTGATGAGATTGGAGGCTCRGTAACGCCGGCCCCACCTGTTGGGCTGCGTAAGCCTTTCTTTCACTGCAAATTTAAGATATCTGACTTACGAGGTGAAAACATCGGGGCTGTCTTAATTTTTTGTAAATTTCTGTGTTTTATCAAACTGTATGAATCTTCTCTCTAATATTAATATTTGCTGACAGCAGTTGTAAGGATTATCATTCATCTTTTCATCCTTTCTTTCCTTTAGCATCACAGATGAAGCATGGTTACTTAGAAGAGAAGCAAAAGCTAGCAGAATGTAAGGACATTTTCTGAGTTTCTTGTTACAGTAAGACCAAATTATTACTTTGGATTGGTGATGCCCCTGGAAAAGCATTAAAATAACCTCAGGCTGCTTCCAGTGTAACTTTCTGCACATACCATCTAAGACAGAGGTCACAGAACTACACAGCGCAAAACAATTGAAAAGTTGTAATTATTCCTTCCTGGTATATTTGCAATCTGTTTTTTCTGTGTCACTAAGCATGGTAGTGTGTATTGCTTCTCAAATCTATTGTCAAGAGGAGTCATAAAAATAATCACAATCCAGGTTTTTCCTTATGAAATTTACTCAGCAGATGAGCCATAAGCATTTTCCCAATCAGCTCTTGAATTGAAATACCAACTGCCTCAAAACTGAAAATTATAACTAAAATACTTTCAGCCAAAATAAAATTCCATGTTAATAATCAGCTGCCGTCACRGAATGCTTTAAGCTTGGAAACATTTACACTGTTCCTGCATTATCTGGTTAAAAGCAATTTCAGTTTTGCTATCACACAGCAGTACTGTGACAGTTAAAGATTTTTATATTAGTACAACTTTTCTTTAGCTCAAGTTTCACAACTCCTGCATAGTTATTATTGCTCAGAGCATTCATTAATGTTCAAACGTTATTACATGACAACTCTAATTGATTTTTAGACGACCTCACAAAGTAATATGTATGCTGTAAGAATTGCCTTAACATTTTATCTTMTCATAATGAAAATTCACGTGGAATTGTGCATCCGTTTGAAGGCAAAATGTGTTCCGGAAGGATAAGTTATTTGCAATGCCATAAGGTGTGTTTGGAGCAGGTTGAAGCCCCACTGGGGATGGGTATAAAGGTGCACRCAGCCATGTGGTAAATCTACACCCGCTGTGGAGGGTTGTGTGTCAGTCAGAATCAATACAGCTCTGTAAAGATGGGGAGGTGAGAAAGGGGTATAAGTAGGGAGGAGCATAATGGATTTACATCCCTTGTGCTCTGCGTAGCATTATCTTATGTATGAAAAGAGAAGCAGGCCCAGATAAACCCCGTTATACAGAAGCCCCAACTGTTAYCTTTTATACGTGTGACATGCAAAAGGAACGCCAGGTACTGTACCTTGTTGCTGTAAATTTAGGGGTGGCTAGGCACAAAGCRCTGTATAGCACATTTCTTAAAGAGGAGCACCGGGTAACTTTATTCACAGCTGCTTATTTGTATATATAGTTTGGTATCTGTACAGGCAATTTCCCATTTTGCATATGTGGATAAATATTCCAGTATTTATGAAGGCACCCATTGAAAATGTGATCTTACATGCCTAATTAATATTATCATAACAGTTCCACCAACACTGGCTTCAGTCCAATAAAATACAAAGAGAAGTTGTATGTTGGTGTGCTCTTTTGTTGATATATGAAATCCTTCATTTTTTCACTCTATAGCACTTCTATTGTAAGCTCCTTTTTGCAGGGAGGTTTAAACACAACTGTTAAGTCATTCAGTCTGGAAGTTGGCATACACACTGACAGCTTGGAGCTCAAAACTTTTCATCAGGTTTCCTTTAAATAGGCTAGATTTTGAAAAGACAATGTGTTCTAGTTTCTCATGGTTTTTATTGTATACTTATGAACAGAAAACTGCTCACTTATAAATTATGAAATTTCACAAGTTGTTAGAGCCTGATTCTCAGCCATGAAACAAGCCAATTACTAGCAACTCCAGAGGAAGCTTTGCCTCCTGGTTTCAGGATTAATGTATTAGGCCAGAATTTTCACGATAGTTTGCTGAACATTAATAAATCCGTTAAAGGACTGTAGCAGTCATGCAGTTTCTTGTTTGCTTGACTTGGCAGATTCTTCAGACCAACTTTTCAAGAACAAATCCTATAAATAACTATACTCCATAATATAAGTTATGGCCTTCACAATTACCTGTTGTTAATGCCTCTATATATGCATATATTCATGCATATATATTTTGCAGACACGTTACTGCCTGCTTTTTKAAATTAGGCAATGAAATGCTAGTTCAAAAGAATAGTATCTGTTTAGGATTTGATACCTTGAATCTGAGTTAACATACTGAATGTGAGATGCTTTCTCRTTGCAAGTGCTTAGTAGCTGGGTAAGATATTGCATCCTGAGAGCTTTGTACACAATTGCCATGGTGAAGTCATGGTCAGTGTGGATATTTCATGCTAACTGTTCCTACGACAGAGCCTTTCAAAAGGATATCATTTGACAATACAAACCAATAGAAACCATAGCCATTTCCTTCCAATTATAGGTAAGTTTTACATTTAAGGTAACTCCTAGAAATCTTAGTTTTGTGTTTCCACAGAAAAGGAAGCTCAACTTGAAGGACTTTTTTTTATTATATATAAATGTATGTTTGTACACACACGTGCATATATATACACAAATATATATATACAGTCATCTATATATACACATTTCTCTATCTTCCTTTTTTTTTTTTGCTTTTATTTGCCAGCTCGAGATTATCCTTGGATACTGAAAAACAAGCGATCAGACAAACTGCGAGATACACTCAAGGAGGTAGAGGTATGTTTCATAAAGTTTCAAGTACAGCAACATATAATCCGGTTTTCAAACCTCTTTCAACAGCTTTAATTTTCATAAAGATCCAACTCTCCCAGTGATGATAAATGTGCTTTTGTCTGGTGGGCTGTTCTAAAACAGCTGCATCTTTGTGTGGCATGCTTCATCTGTAAACTTGAAAATCAGAAGTATGTTAACCGATAGTGACAATGTGTACTGCCAACTCCACTCTCTGTTTTCTGTTGTCCTTTAGGACTTAATGCAAAACAGTCAATGTATGCTGAGCAAATGGAAGAACAAACATATCTGTCAGGTAAAATGTTTTGACAAGCTCTTGCAATGTTCAGTCAGTGGAGCTGAACAGCCATAGAGTGATTGATGCAATAGTGTTAAAATGTTAACTAACACAGAAAATCATTGGGTTTTTTAAATGTATGGGCTCTTATTACCTAGGTTGTGTTTATTTAAATTTCTAACCTGAAATAGATGCTACAAAACAAAAATCTGGTTTTTATCAACAAGAAAAATTACATTAAAGGACCGTGATTCTGTGAGATTATGATTATTTGGGGAAACTGAAAGCATCCTGTACTTCAAAATAGCAGGCTAAGGGAGCAGTTAAAAATATAGACAGGTCTGGAATCTGTGTTACATTACATTTTTATAACTTAATTATTTACATGTCTGTCGCAAATCTTTTYACTTTGTGCTTATGTAATATGGGAGGGAAGCTATAACTCTAAACCAGTTAGATCATTAATCAAGTTATGGAACAAAAGATATTGTGACATGTGGCACACATGTAACTATGTTCTCTGTCTATATAAGTTCCACATATTCTATACAAGAAACAGCTTTTCACATCCTCGTTAACACAAAACAGTAGGGTAGGTGGGAGATCTGAAAATGACACGTGCTCTAGCTCCTTAATCATGAGCTTGTTCTGGAAAACATATGTAATGTATTGTATAAGTTTCTGCARTCTTCATTGTTCGTGAGGAACGTGCATCGTATTTGAAGCTGCTTTGGCCTGGGGAATACTTGTAAATATTACTAATACTGTTTCTAAAAAGAAATTTTGTGTTCTAACTTTTATGCTTTTTCAGGTTCATAATTTTTTTCTTCTGATTCGAGTAGTTCCAAATGTGTGTCAGCAGGATGAATATTAAATATTCGAACATTATACAGCTGAAATTCCAGAAATGTCTTTARGAACAGCAAAATTTTTAAATACCTGACATGCCAAATAGTATATAGTCTTTTTGTATCGATAATAAAGGTATTATTGTCTAAGATACATTTGCCTRTCAGATCTTATCGCTAGTAAATGTATGTCATTCACATACAGATTACATAGTATATATCTGTGAATGTTAATCTTCTAGAACTGATTTAAATATTAATTGTATGCTAATTTAGAGGACTCATTTTTTTCTGTTATTATTGTTCTGATTAGGAAAGGGATTCGGTTAAGAAACACTGAGTCAATTAGCCATGAGTGTATTCATCTGCTTCCCAGTTCGCTGTCTCTTCATTTGCTTTCCCCGTCCATTCTCCCTCTATCATTTTCCTTCCCCTCCCATCTATCTGCATCCACCCACATTCCTTACCAATACATACTTTGGAACAGTGAACTTCCTGCCAAAATTTGATCGTCCTGYCTTTATAATATAATACCTTTGGTTGACTATCAATTCGGTATAAACCTCTTTTTTTCAGGCTTACATAAACAAAAAGGAGACAAATGCAATTTTACATTTTACTTATTTCTTGTACAAGATGTGAAAGAAAAGAGATGGATGGTTTTATCTTAGTATATTGGGTCTGGCTCTATATTGAATTGAATCATGTAAAGGGGTAGCTTGATAAATTGAGTATTTTTTTAGGGTTTTTAGACGGCTTGTATAGCCAGAGTATAAGTGATAGTATAGCTTATAACATAGCCAGAGTTAAAGTTATAGATAAAAATCATAGTCATTTCTCTGTCCTTAAATTCTGCTTTTGGTTTCTCAATCACAAAACAAAATGTTTTTTTATATAACAGTGGCTGATAATTGAAGTCTCCAACAGGGTTTAGAATGTTCTGCCAAAACAATTGTGTTACTCCACTTTCTGTCTTCCTGAAAATATAAGCTCTCCAACAAATGAAAATAAAACAGAGAAAAATGAATAATTTGGGAGAGTCTAGAACAGAAAAGCTGTCTTCTATCAATTTTTATGTCAAATGGTTTGYTTTTCTGCTGCTCATCTRTCTTTGAGCATTTTGCAGGAATATCTGGACTCTCCCTTTTTGATACAAAAGTTCTGAAGCTTCTGARMAAGATGTTGTACATTTATTTTTTTAGTTCCAAGTAGGAGACTAATTAACTGTTTCAGCAGAAAGTGCTTATCACATAGTGGTGCGATCTATGTCATAGCTCTACTGTATYCACATGCTATTTTGGATGGATACCAGAGCAGCTGCTAGTGGAAAAAGAAGAGTCTGTGTTTGCATTAACTTTCAGGTGTAATAGAAAGCAACATGTCAGACAAACAGCATGGAGAGCATGTAGTGAATTGCCCTGACTGTCGTAATTTTCAGTGATTTGGGCTAAATCTGAGTATATGGTTTAATTATAATATCTTTTTTTTAGCTCTTTGTTTTTTAGTAGCAATACAATGTTAAATAAATTCATTTATAGAAAYGAAAATATTTAATTCAACAGCCATCACAGTTTTCAATAAATGTTCTATGTATTTGAATCTGCCGTATCTTTAGCTGAACCAGGAAGAGTTCCCTTTGTGTTGTAATAACCATGTCCTATCCAAAAACTCAATGRCTGTTGTACATTTAGCTAGACAGACCAAATGGAAAAAAATCTGAAAGGTGATACAATGATAACAAGACTATAATTTAAGAGTATGATTTAAGTATGATTTCCCTCAGATTTTGTGAAAAACAAGCATAGGACTGCTGCTAGTGTGCCTTCTGGAACCTAAACATCACTATTCCTAATCCCTCACTGCTTCCTCCAGCACTTCCAGCTTCTAACTAGCCCACAGGCAAAAACTGAGGGCTATAAATTTAAACACGCTTCTGCTAAAAATAAGTGTGCTGTCATGTTAACCGTTTGCGTGCAAATGACCAATTAGACTTCATGCATATGCTTCAATGAAAAATGTAGGTAGTTTGCATGCAGATTATCTTGTCCAATGTATGAATGTATTTCTCAAAATTGGCTCTTCTATATGAGTTTACCTAGAACTACTATAATGCTGGCCCAGCTTTCTACCTTTCTTAATGTTTCATTCTATGCATCAAAATTTCTCCTATTACTATTTTTATACAATCAGTGCMTTAGAATTTTCATATTTACTTCCTTGTCCATTCCAAAAAAAATCCATTGMCCTTTATTTTTGCAGTCCTAAGTATACATTCTAGTACTGCTTAGAGCTTCTGAAATAGATGATGTGCCAGTTCATGTAAACATAACCTAGACTGTACAGGGGGTTTTGTCAAGGAGCTTGCTCTCCTATTTAAAAGAGCTTAGTTGAGCCCTAAAGGACTGAGGTCTTTTCTTTAGCTCTGTTCCTACTTGTTCCAATAGGATCTGAATGCACACCGTTTCTCTATGGTACTTCTGAACCCCAACTTTGATGACCTGTGATGAGTTGCTGAAATAATCCTGTAATCTTCAGTTAGTTGATGTCAAAGGAAAATAAACAGACCATAAAAGAAGTATGATGGAAAAAAAACCCAAGAAGTCCTTACAATAAGATGCTACTGTATTGTTTATAATTAAATAAACAATTTATTCCTCTGCTTTCCCTGCCGAGGACTAATATTCTAAGGAATTAATTTTATCAGTATTGTTGAGTTTACTCAACTCAGCTCTGGCTGCTTCCCTTCCTCTTGTCTCCTTCTCTAATTCTTTGGAATGCTTTTAAGTTTTGCCACAAAATCGTGAAATCAATCCTATGAAATGATGCCATTGGTTCAGGTTTGGTTTTACAATATAAGATAGTAAAAATTAATGAGATCTAGCTGAAACATTTGATTTCCAACTTGTTTTAGTTTCACATTTGCATTACGATGTAGAATTAAACATATGCCAACACTGAATTATTTTATTGCATGAAAGCCAAGCACTAGCTGTGAATCATATCTGTTACCTGCTAATGAAAAAGATGTATATATTCTTTGCTAAATTACTTTGATTTGATTTAATGTGATTTGTGTTGCAATTTACATATGTATATGAATGGKTTTTATGTTACCATCGTTGACATACTTAGAACTGGATTCTGAATTGAGATACACAGCAATATTTGCTGACATGGCTTGTTATATCAGCTACAATGCCCATAAGCAAACCGATTTAGCAAGATATCTGGTGACATACAGAAGCACATCTGGTATCAAAATCAAGACATTCTGGCTAGAATACATGAGAAGCTAGTACCCATCACCAGTTACTAAGAGGAACACTGCCCTCATATTAAATTCTTTTGGTTGCTTTTGATCACAGCCATTAATGTGTTGTGTGGTTTTAGAAATTTGGAGCTAGAAGTACAAATGCATTGATTATTGTGAAACAGTAACGTGTAACAACAATAACTTCATCTGTAATAAGGCATGCAACAGAGTAATTACGGTAGGGTGGCTAAGAAAGCAATCTGGAATGAAGAGGTGGGGAAAAACCCTGGGAACCTGCTTGAACAAGAAATCCTTTGCAATTCTCTTCTCCTTTTGCATATTCCTTTGTCGGTTGGACTCTGTAAGGGAAACCAGTTTGCAGCAATATTTTTTACAGGCATATTTTCCTTCTCTTCCAATTTTAATCAGATAGAAGCAAATCCTGGCTTTGCTCTGCAGGTATCTTTTTAGGTAGAAGGGCTGATAAGCAGCTAAGCTGCATGAATGAGGAGTCAAGGGCTAAGGCTTCCGAGGATAAAGGAATCCACTTAACTACGTGCTTAAGTTCTACTAAATTCCGTAAGTCATGAGCCTGTACTTAAGTCCTTTGCTTAATAAAAAGTAACTCAAATACATATTGGAGCGCTTTGCTATTGGGGAAGGAAAGGGCTAAGTCTTCCCCTGAGTATCCTCTGCTCCTTCTTATGTCTTTCTTGCTCATTGGAGAACCATTTTCGGCACACCAAGTACATCATTTCTTCTATCAAAGTCTTCACATTCAACTCCTCAGTAACACAGAAATGAAGCGGCCCTTCCTTCCCAGCATGTAGAATGACCAGGTACCCAAACATTTTACTCAGACTACRTTCAAGTACAAAGGCTATGCCTATTCTTCCAATAGGTACGAAGTCATGCTTTCATATTTTGTTCAGGAACACCYTGAGACTGTTAAAGCTGTAGAGATGACTCTTCTGATTTCTATTTTTCACATCTCAGTACTTCAGTCTGAAAAATTTGTGATGTGTTTCATTATTGTGAGCTTCYTTCCCTGATTTGATATCTGTTAGATGGAATGACTTTGTGCCTTGTGTAAATAATGCCTCTTACATTTGCTTTTATTCTTTAGCAATGATGGGCAATTCCCTTGAGCAGTACTTTTTGGAGTTGGATCACTGTGTATCTGTGTTCAAGCCAAGTCTGCAATCTTCCCTATTTGCTTTATATTCATTCGTGCTTATGATTGGCCTGCTCCCATGCACCAAAATATGAGCTTAACTATGCAAGCTTATGTATAACAGCACCTAAATCTTATTATCACGTAACAGTCTTTGCATAGACTACACAGTAAGGAATTGAAATAATGAAGTTTCAATTCGAGCACATAAATATTTTCTTTTTTACAGAATATTTTTGWTGAAAGATAATATAGAATTGTAGAATCRTAGAATCATTTAGGTTGGAAAAGACCCTTAAGATCATCAGGTCCAATGGTTAACCTAACACTACCAAGTCCACCACTGAACCGTGTCCCTAACTGCCACGTCTACACGTCTTTTAAATACATCCAGGGATGGTGACTCAGCCACTTTCCCACTTTATTTAAATACCTACTTGTATTTCATGGTAAACTTTAAGAACGATTTAAAAAAAAAGCCCCCATTCTAATCCAAAGGTATTTTAAYGGGAGGTGGAAGAAATACTGACCTTACATGACCATATAGTGTGTAAGGTCTCTGAATTTAGAKATTTAGAAATTTAAACTCTAAAGTTCCTAGAGGGAAGGACTTAAACCTGTGGAGCACAGGTATATTACCAACCATGGTAAGTTATTATAGCAAAAATTTGTTAAATTAAAATTTAAGTTTTGCCCAAATATCTCAAATTTCTGTGGAGAGTAATGGGAAAGAATGTTTTACTGTAAAAATAAAGAAGGACGGAGCGCAACGGGAGGAACAATAAAAGCCATGGAAATGATATTATTTTTACCTACTTTCTGTCATTCTATCATGCCATACTGATAGCATAGAGATCTATGCAGTATTGAAAATACATAGCATTGGTTTAGTGACTAGTTTCATAGATGTAAAGCAAGCACACCCATTAGCACAATATTTTATATTCATATAAATGTCGTCATACACTGGAGCAGTTTTCATAGATTTCTGTTCTAGCTCTGTAACAGGTGTGATTTATGTCATTACCAGGAAATGAACATATAGACAAAGTGAATTTGTACCCTGAAACATTTAAGAGTTAAAGCAGCCTAACCTTATTTGTTGCTCTCAAGCCAAGAGTTTGCAAGCACGTCTCTATACGGCGTTATTGGATGGACATACTAGATGTCAGCAGGATGACAAGCATGTGGCCTCRTTCAATAATGCAGTCATTCAAGATCACTGACCATCTACAGATCAAAACACATTTTTTCCGGTGTTTAGCCTCTCCTCTTTACCTGGATGGGTGGTATATATCCCTACCCTGTCAGGTAAACCTAGAGGCTACAAACAGACTTCTGATTCACTTAGGTTATTCCCCCAGCTTAACTCCAGGATGCTCTTCCCACTCCCTGCAAGGAAAGGAAGCATGGGAGCAACCTACCATTACAGTAGCATTTTCTGAGGGAAGAACATAGCTCCTAAGCAAAGGTGTTGTGGAAGACACACGTTGGAGAGTTTATTTATATGACTGCACCAGCTCTCTTGTTGGCACGTAACACTGAAGGGTTTGGGTATCTTACTCTTTTCTGGCAGGCTGATATTCATCCACTAATTTAGAACTGATCTTTTTAGAGTATTTACGTAATTTTGCTTGATCATTGCTTGCATCATAGTTTGTCAACTTCTGGGTTTCAGTCCTCACTTTTTCAACTAGGTTCTTTGGACAATTATAGCTAACGGTAGTCAAACTTTGCTGGACTTAACATTATCAAGTTGGAAATAAATTGTGATTTTATCTAACCTAACTTCAACATAAGGATAAATTGAAGTTTTGAAAGATTGTAATAAAAGCTGCATGAGTGTAACTGTGTCTAACATTTTTACTAGGACAAAACCTTAAAGGACGTCTGTCATGACAGGGAATATTGAAACATTAACTATATATATTTATCAAATGAATGCATGATTAGACTTTGGCAGGATGGGAAATGATCATTTGTTCTTAACAAATTCATTTCACATCACAGGTATCTTTTGTTTCTATATCAGATGTCACTAGAATTTCTTTTCAAACTACTGTGAATTGACAGGAAGATAGATTGGAAAAATGTTGGTTAAAGATATTAGTCAGGGCAAGAAGATAATTTATTTAAATATGCTTGTCCTGTTCTTTGCTACAGAGAGCACGGAGCTATAGTAATATAGCAAAATATGTATAACTGAGAATTTTCATAGCTAAATTACTGGGAGCAGAGCATTGCACAAGAGGCAAGCTCAATTAGATCACTACCTTCCTGTCCCCAGTACTTTTTATTTATTATACAGTCCAGTAGATCTCACTGCAAGGAAGTTTGCCTGGTGTTTATGTACCAGTGTGTTTTTCTAAAAAGTATATTGCAACCATGTTTGTCTCACAGCTCTAGCATAAAACAAATTCTACTACAAGAGCAAGTATTTCTCTAGTAGTAAGTTTTTTAAAAGCACAGAGATTTCTTTAAAAATCTGCTGTTAGATAGAAGTAAGAGCTGGAGTCCCAGATTTCTGGCCTTTGGTGAGCCCTCTGTACGGTTCTGCAATGGTCTTTCCGCTGAGGATTCCTTTGGCAGAAAAGATCCTTCAGCAAGTTTAGGGCTGGTGTAGCCTCTGCTGAACGAATAATGATTTTTTATTTTTTTTTTTTTTACTGATTAGAAGGAGATGAACCTAGCTGCCAGAATGAGTCCTTCAGAACTGCTGCCATGTAGCAGGAATGAGAGCTGGCCTGAAATTTTAACTTATACACTGAGGTCATCTAGTCTAGCAGCTTGCATGGTCAGAGGTGGCACTGGAAGATTAATTAAAGTACMCTTGTGTTCTCAGTACTGCATGTGAAGATCAAAGTCACAGTAGTGATTTTTTCACTGTTTTTACATCAGGGTTTCTGTAGAACCCAAGTTGGGCAATGCGTTAAACAATTAATATGGTCAGAATTTTTTTTATAAACCCCTGACTTTATCTTTTACCATGTTATTAAGAAAACAATCTCTCTCTAATAAAGCTTTTCATATATTTCTGCTACTGGAGTAACTTGGCAAAGTGAGGTCAACTCACAATGGAGCAGGGAATTTTATGGGGTTTATTTTCTGAATTTCTTTGCTGTAATAGTTGCATTCAGAAAATGAGTTTAATGGTTTAATTATGCAAAAAGAAATGGTTTTCATAACTCCTCCCACTSAGCATTCTTTCTCTCATACAAGATATGGCATCAGAAGGAGCTGATAAGTACTGTGACTTAGTCTTCAAGATTATACGTATCAYTTAATTGAGATTAATTAGGCAGAAATACTCAGTTAACTCTGAAATAAGCCTCTGACTATTCTGTCAAATGGTTTAAATTCCTTCTCTCTGAGAGACATCTATAACCTTATGCCAAGGAGCATATGGATTTATTAGGAGCCCACAGCTATCACTGTGGTAGGGCACYATTATTTAAGTTAAACAATACATGAATGATCAGAAATAACAGGGACAGCAAAAAGGTGCTGGTTTTAATCTGTGATAATAATACAAAATTAMATGAAGCCCAACTTTATGTGTTTTTTCATGCAGGCTATGCAGTTATTTTATACAGAAAAAATCAGGTCCCTGGATGATGGAGTGATCAGCATCATCCCTTTACTCATTCAGGACAGAATTTTTATCTCTGTTTTTAACAAACAAATTTTCTGCAACATTTGGGGACTTAGCACGCATCTTCTTCAAGTGTCCAGCAGTTGTAATTCTTGTACCTGTATAATTCAGTGTCAGATTACACCTCTCCCTTTCATTGAAAAAGCTTTCAAAGTCATTGTAAGACATCTTCACATCAACGATAAGTCTTCTTTGTAATTTTGAAAATTAGATTACTACGTAATGGACAGCTGCTAATATGTACCTCGGAACGTTTCACTTTATTAATGATTCTTGATGTCTTGTTTTCTCGCTATTTGGATTTAGCTCCTCTTTCACTCCGGTATATTGGTGTCCCTAAGCCTTTCTGGGCCACAGCTGGAGAAAGTGGTGATTGACAGGACCCTGGTGGGGAAGCTCATCTCCGACACCATCAGTGATGGTAATTACACCCACGTGCAAATCAATTGCCTACATTAACAATAGAGTAGAGAAACAGTATGTCAACAGGTAGACTAATTATTGCCACTGGGGACTTGCAAACACAACAAGTAATTGCATGTAAAGCCATAGTTACAACCCTCAGGACTAAGAACACTTTAAGAATAATATTTAACATCAAAGTTTTCAGGCTTGTCAAATACTGAATGGGTTTCTAAAATTCAGTTTCTTACACATTTTAATCACTGCGAACATGCCATTTGAACTTGTCATGTTTATTTCGTAAGTGGGAAAATGGGACAGAACCAAATATTAGCCAACTGATGAATTACATGGGATAGTTACTACTGAAATACTTATTAGAAAAGGCTGGATAACGTTAGTTACATGTAGGTGTTCTGATTTAGTTTCTAGATTTCCAGAACGTCACAATTGTTATTAACTAGTGACTGCTAAAAATGAAGTTTTAGTTTAATGCAGAAAACTTATGAAAATGTACCAGTTTTCAACGGCTTTATAGTACATATGACTGCAGCTTTTTCAATGTGTCTCTACAGAGCTCTGCTGAGAACCCAACCAGGTGTCAGTATCTTGGCATCTGCATGACCAAGAATATGGAATTGTGGTGCAAGCCAAATTACATGTGCATTATCTTCCAAATTCTTAAAAAGTAGACCCAAATTACATCCTTTTAATAAGAATATATGCTAGATTTAGCTTTGATCTTTAATGTTTTATTTTCTTCCATACCTAGGCATCTGTTGAATATTGGCCTGGTTATTTAAGAAAGCTGCAATACTGTGTCCCTCTCATCTTTTCTTATCAGTATATTGTAGTTTAGTCTTGAAAAATAGCATTAATATAACTATGTTAGTAGGTTCTTTAGTATCAAAAAATTTAACTCTAACCTCATTTTTTTATCAACTAATTACATAGAGAGTGTAAAACATATTTAATGTCTTGACTCCTTTTTTGAGTCTTCACTTAAGTTACTCAGATTTTTCTGCCCTCTGTTTCCAGAGGGAGGATTTCATACTTTCAGGTGACAAAAAGTATGAAAGCATGGAAGCAAAGGTTATGCCCAAATTGAAGTTGTTTGTAGAACTTATTTAGAATACTGTCTTTAAAAAAAATCATAAATAATAAATATATAATTAAATTATACACATCTTGCCTTAAATTG
The DNA here is from genome assembly GCA_030449065.1 of Oceanodroma leucorhoa. NCBI lineage: Eukaryota > Metazoa > Chordata > Aves > Procellariiformes > Oceanodroma > Oceanodroma leucorhoa. Next base: position 352,480 of record JASVER010000211.1, read on the forward strand.
GCTTAATATGTCATAGAAATACAATTTAAAAAAAAAAAATACTGCTAACCAAAAAAGCTTACAACTAAAGCAATAATAAATCAACAAATATGTTTTTCTACAGCTATACCACTCAAAATGCTATAGATAATGTTATATAATGGTTTGTCCTTATTTTCACTTACTCGAGAATTTCTTAAACCTCCATGTTTGGTAATACCCATGTCTGAAGGTGAAACAGGACTGCTTCTGTGCAGTAAAAGCAAAACCCTCAATACCTGTCATTGCAATACATTATTTTTTTCCTGAACAACAAAAGAAGATACTTTTGTTACCCGCACAAATAGTGTTCAAAAGACAAATTTTTATACTGAACTAGCCTATGTGAGAACCACGACATAATGTTGTCATAGAATAAATTAGCTTTAATCCAACATAATTGCATGTCTTTCCAAATCTAGGTTGGAATTAGCATTGTGATTATAAAGTTGGCCAAAAGAAACTCGATATTTAATACAAGAAGTCTGTATAAAAATAATATTCTTATTTTAACAATTGTGTATGTGTAGAAATGGATGAGATTACAATCTGCCAAAATTACCTGTGAAGTGTTATAATTCTAACTCAGAGTAGCATGCCCTCTTAACATTTGGAATAAAGGTCATTGTGTGCACAAAATACAGAATAAAGATTGCATTTATAATCCTCCTGCCTCTAATAAAGTCCTCCTGAATTTTATTATTTATAGGAAAAATTAAAAAATAAATTTAATTAGAACTTATGGAAAAATTGCTTTCCTAAAAGGAAATAGTATGTCTCATTTTCTAAATTATTTTGTGGCACTGAGGTCTTGCAGTGCTAGTATATAGAATATTAACTACACTGCCTGCCTTTTTAGGGTAATCTGACTCTGCAGCATATGGGTCCTCTCTGAATAATGGTCTAACTATGCCCGTAGTTGCATTCRTGTCGGTCTGGTCTCCACTCCTGCCCCACACAACCACGGATACTGAAAATTAAGGGACTGCTAGTCTCATTCACACCTGCCCAGGGATCTTCGAATCCTGCTTTCTTTCCTTCAACCAAAATAAATTTCAGATGCATCTGAGGTGTGCTGTAGGTCATCTTTAATGTAAACTATGTCTGTGAGGATATGAAAATATTTTAACTGTGTACATATTGAGGATACTATACTCAGTGGCTTTGAATTTTCATGCGTGTTTAGGATCTCAGATATAGCTTCTAACTCACCATGTCAGATACTTTATCACCATTTCTTTTTTTTTCAAAAGCTAGTGTTAATGTTACATTTCAAAGGCAATTATTTGGCTTTAAACTTTACCCTTTAGCATTTGCATACCAGATACCTCAGAGCTGTGCCAGTACATGACTATTGGAAAATGAAACTGGTTGTAAATCAGACTAAATCAAAGCAAAGCTGAGTAGCCAGTTTTCACTGCTTATATGTAAGACTAAACTGTCAATGTACTTAAGGCTATATAAAATACATCTAAGAATCTAGGATATTAGTCACAAATGCATTTTTTTTTGTTTTTCAGGGGTTGTTCCGCAGGGTTTTGTTTGTTTGTTTTTAAATCCAGTTCCATTTTACTTGCCATTTTCCTTTTAACAGAGGTTTCTGAGTTTACTTTCTGAAAACAGCTTGCTAGCTGTACTTTAAACCTGATTCTCATTAACAATTCTTCAGTGATCTGGTACTAGTTACCCTGATGACTCACTTCATTCTCAGACATCTCTTTAAACGTGGGCACTGCTTGAATAACTGGATAACACTTGGGAAGAAACCTAATTAATTTTATTGTCAAATTAGTTATTCACWTTTATATTGAACTGTTTTGGTCTAGCACCCCCTTATGATAACAGCGGGGATTCCACTGCACTTTTCTAGACTCCAAGGGAGTCTGTTCCGTCTTCGTTACCTGTATTGTTTGGGTACCCCCATGTGAAGCTTTCAACAAATTCATAACCCCTCTAAAACATAATCCTGTATGTAACGGCCTCTTTGGTGTCTGCAGCAGCACCKGGAAGCTTACAATGTCAAAATACCAGATACACCTCAAGTACTAATTTGCATTTACCATCCTTAACACAAGCAACGCTGTATTAGGYGCATTTCCAAAATATTGGTGGATCTTACCATAAGAAAAAAAATCAAAGGCTGAACCGAGATGAAAATGAATGTGGAAGGGCATAAAACATATATTTGAATGTAGTGGTAACTTGATATGAGATAATTTATTCAGGTTTATGTAATCAGAGTACTCCCTAGGCTTTATTTCTYATTTCCAAGAAGGTCCTGGTAGGATGACACATTGATGTCTTTTAGAGATTACAGAGGGTTCAGTGTAATATTTAATACAACTGTCTTGAAAAAGTTGCTTTTTGCAATGTCTCAGTGGAGGGTTCAGTAATTTGTTTTGTTACTAGAAACAGGTATTACAGTGGTGACAATTTTTATTTGTTTTTCAGCTGTTCTTACAGACAATTTCATCATCTTGTCATTTGAGGACCATAACCAACTCTGCTTTATTCAGTTTACAAAGAAGATGGATTCTCCTGATGTAAACAAAAGACTGGAAAAACTCTCTTGTTTGGACTTTAAGGTATAGCTGTCAATGGTGACTGTATATACTGCAGTGACTTTACATTATGAATCACTCGTACTCGCTGATATGGTATAGCAGTATAAATTGCAAACCTTTATATAACTGACCAGAACMGCTCAAATTCTAAAACTGGCAGTTATTGAAAAGTCAAAAAAAATTACATGGCATTCTGAGTTAATGAGTTAAAATACTGTGCCAAGAGGGATCCAATTTTCTACTGTATTTAGGTTAAGGGCTCAGACACACAGTTGAGTTACCCCTGCTTAACAGATTACCCTGTGTCAGTTGAGCAGCAGTAACTGACCCTTTGCACATTCTCAGCATCTAACAAGCATGAAGCAAAATCTGTAATGGTAAACCTCAGTGTAAAAGACTTAAGCTAATGTGTTTTACCTCTTGTTTGCTGTGGGCTAAAAACGCACGCATGGTCAATTACTATGGCTCAGCTGATACACAGGAACTCATGAAGTTATGATAATTCAGTCATCTGTCTGAGCTCCAAGACTGCTGTAATTCTTTGCAGAAATCTTAATTTTCCCTCTAGTTACAGTAATCATATTGTTGGGAGAGTTGGTTTTACAATTAAGCCACTGAGCTGGGACTCAAGATATAGAAACTGAGTTTCTCACCACTGGCAAACTATGTGTGTGACCTCAGGCAAGTGAGTTGGTGCCTCTGTATCTCAATTCACTACTTACACAGTGAAATTAAAATATTCYGGTTTTCCAGCCCTTTATGTATGCATGTGTCTATACCACAGTCACAGCAGTAGCTGAAAGGTAGTGTGGAGGTAGCTGAGCTGGCTTTAAACTAGCCGGTTTGGATGTCAGTAGAAACCAGCTCATCTCAAGCTGAATTACACTGTGTCTTGGATGGATTGGGCTGTGTAGACATAACTTATTTCGACCATGAGCTCTTTGACATCAGGGCAGTGGCTGACCTTAGGTGGAAGTGCTTGGTGCTACAACAGTATGAAGAAATAATCAGCCAAAGGTAATTAACTTTGAACAGGCAGAGTAGGAAAAGGGTTGCATCCAATTCACTGCAAGAATGAAGAAGAGACAAGCCTTTGCTGGAGAAAGGTAGAAAGATGTAGTAAGCAAAAGAGAGAGKTTTTATTTATTTCAGACTGGATAAATGTTAAGGAAAACAATCTTGTGCTAGCAAATATTTTCCCCTTGGCAACTCCTCAGTAATTTGCTTCCTCACATAAGGGAGTTTGCATCTGCAAGGCAGGCTTTTTAGAGATGTGTTTAATTTAAGTTTTGCCATACTACATTTTAACTTGCTTGGTAGAAATACTTTCTGCTAGGATGAATATCTAATACATTTTCCAGGCTGTTTCAGTTCAGGGCCTCTTTTCAGCAATGGCTTGTGTTTGCGAGATTGATCCAACCTCTATAACGTGGATTTGAGACAGTTCACTGTTCAGCAGGAACTGAGCTGATACGTAGTTTACTTTAAAATGATGTGTGCTTGTGCCTGGCCTGTGGTGTTTGTTAAGGTTGTGCTTTAGAAGCAAAGGTGGTGTGTGGTGTGGGGTTTTTTTTTAATAGCTCTAAACTTTAACAAAGAAGCTGTGGTGAGCTGAAGACTGCCTTCATCATTTAAGTGTGAGGGCCATAGCTCCTTACTTAATTTATGTTTAGAAAATGTATTTTCATTCTGGGTATTGCTGGGCACATTTTGGATCTAATGGTTATGGCATTTTTTCCTTGGGAAAGAAGGAAAGCCTAATCCATAGAAAACTCTCTCTGCCCTAGGAAACCAGAAATATCTGCTGTACTCCTTAATAGGGTTGTTATGTTCAGTTCTTTGCTGACACAGCTGAGCTTCTAGAAACGCCTCCATGTTCAATGTTAACTTTGCTTTCTCTTGAAATCAGTGGGAATCACTATGGATTTTTTCTTTGCCAGCCAAAAAAAGGCATTTGCATTTTTTAATTGAATGTTCTTTTGTGTGAGGCTTGCTAGTTAGGCAGCTAAATATAATTTTTATTATCTTCAAAATTGCACCAGTGTGAGCCAGCAGAAAGTATTATTCAATACTGCAATAATATTATGTCTCTGCACTGGATTAGAGTTCTTCATGGCTGCTTTTGGTCAAACTTACAAAAGCTAAAAGATCACAGACACAGTCAACAGTATTGTCGCTATCAGTAGTAACAAAAGAAACAAAAGATGGTCCTCAATTGCAAATATGCAAACTTGTAAAAATACATGCTTTAGAAAAAACAATCCCTTAGTGTTGATTTTTTTCTTTCAAGAGAAATTTAATTAAAAGGTAGCTTGCAGTGGTATAAAACTACCACGGGATTAAAATATGGARCTAAGATTCAGGAAATTGGAGTGTAGCCTTCATCTCTGCCTCTGACTTTTGGTGTAGCCTTGAGAAATGTACCTAGTATTTGGGTTTAAATTCCCATTTCTAAAATGAGGAAAATGCTTGCTTACAATCATATGTAATGATATAATTAAATTTCTGTGACATTTACATTGTAATTTCTTTCGTACCTGGATAGAAGCAACTTCACATTGTTCACTGTCCAGCCTCATGGTGGGCAAAATTGGCAGGGAATGCTAGGCAGTACTGGACTGCCAGAGTGCTATTAATAATAAGAACAAGTCAACCATGCTTTCCTCCTCAGAGTCTGATACTTATCCAAAAGTTTTTCTTTTACAGAATACATACCTAAATGGAAGAATTAATTTCTCTATCCTCTTCCTTTCTAAACGATACCACCTTGGATTTTATTTACACTTGGAAAAAAGAAAGGAAGACTTATTGTATGAATCACTACAGTCTTGAAGACCAGCAAAATATAAAAACAACTATTATCATTTGCCTTTTCTCAGTGATATTAGTCGATGTTTGAAAGTGCCATGTCTAATGCAAGTTGTAAAGGTTTGCAACAGATTTGTAGCTGTTACTACATGTGAAATTGTTATGAACAGTTAACGCTGCAATACAGCACTAATTAATATCTGTGAAARTATTTGTGTTTTTCCATCCTAAAAAATGTGTTGTCACCAAATTAACTRTTTGTATATAGTTTTAATTCACGTGTCAGCTACCTGTTAACTATTATGTATGTTTTATCTTTACACTTCTAAAGAGTATTTTGACAAGTAAAACACAGGATATTCTGAAAATATTGACCTTTTGCAAGTTTTTCCCATCTGTGTTTTTTTTAATCCATTTCAATTTACTGAAGGAGGAGACAGTACAAGGAGTTAAATGTTTACCATGAGAGAACAACATCRGTAATTACTTTGATTTCAGTTCCTTTTGATGTGTATTCAGGGGATGAAGAGGTCAATAATATTATGACCATGCAAATAGAAAAGGGTTCTTTTTGACCATATAAAAAACAGCAAAGGATTATTAAAGCATTAACCTTGATTTTAATGGCCTTGGTTGAGTGGTGAGATCACAATTTGGATGAGCCTGATTATTTACTAAATACAATACATAAATGCAACGGGTTCTTAACACCCATTGCACTCTGGCATTATCGCATTACTGCCATCCTTTGTTGCCTTGCAGACAGGAATATGAAAGCAATCTGTCATGTAGTGAGACTGGCTCCAGAAGCATTTCTCTGATAAGAAGACCCCCTGCCCTTTGCTAGTGTCTGGTCCAGTAGGCTTAGCCATGCGCTTAATCCCCAGAAAGTGGTTCGATTATTGCTGACCAGCAATGGCAAGATAGTTTTTTTTTCCCCTAGCTATCAACCTTCCATTAATTCCTTAAGCAGAAATGCGGTGCAATCTATATTTCCTTGGCATGTGTCACCCAGATGGTGCACTGCTCATGTTTTCAAATAACCATGCTCCAAAATAACAGAGTTTGAATAATAAATTCCACAAATCCTTCCTGAGAAAGAGGCACAATTCTCAAGAGCTGCATAAACTTTACGCATGATGCTGTAGCTCATCCACATTATGCAGAAAAGTATATATTCTCTTGCAAAGCGGATGTTTGTATCTGGATTCCTTAATTTAGGGAGGAAAAAGAAAGATATAGGTTTGCTCAAACACTGTAGAATATGTTTAATATTTGATTATGTCTTAAACACAGGCCTTAGCTCCCTGGTCAGCTTTGCAGAACTTGTCATTTAATATGGCTAAGCTTAAATCCTATGTGTAGGTCGATGCTGTCAAGCAACCATGACTGTACATTTTGGTATTGATTGGAGTCATTGCAGTAAATTCCTTCTTAACTCACATTCCTTTCCTTCCCAATCCCCTCCCCATAGATAAAAGTGTGAGCATGTCTTTTTCTGTCTGAGGAGATATTTTTTACGTTTACAGACAGCCTATATGAAGATATATGTACGCAGTCTTCTGTGTATATATACATTCTCTTTCACACATCCAAAGTAAATGCTCCCAATTGCTCCTACTGTGCTATTTTATCACCTCAAATATTTCCTGCGTTTTTTCTTCCATCAGATTTCTTATATTGATATACTTGGACCCGAAGGTAGAAGGATGAAACGTCACCTGGCMATAAACTGTATGCAAGATATGGTCATTTGCTGGTGGTCAGGACCTAGTGGTGGAGCATGGCCTTGGTCTCCTATTTCCTGTGAGAGGGACAGAGCCAACCTCTTGCTATTAGGCTGTGCACATGGCAAATTGGAGGTAAAGTGCTGAACTCTCTTGTTACATGATTTTTCGGATTTGCTGAAGACATAACTATTCAACTTAAATGCATGTTCAGGTAGATATAAAGAACAGATATGATAAAAACATAAGAAAGGAAGAGCAGCTGTTYTAATCTTAAAAACAAAGGTTCATCATTTAATGAAAAGAGCACCTTATTTAGTATGTTTACTATTTTCACATCAAAACTGGCAATCTGAGAAATGTAGCAAGGAATTTAAGTCTTTATAATGGAATAGCTTTGGAGCTGCTAACACTGAAAAGTATCAGAGTACTACTAGAAAACTCTAATCTGAGTTAGAAACTGTAGCTATTGCATGCTTGTCTTATGCAATTATTTTATATTGTCTGCAGTGTTAACTGATAGGCATTTTACATCTATCTTAAGTGTTCTATTATAGAATTTTAGCTACACCCAGATGCTGCTTAAATTGTTGCTATGAGTATTGATCAAATCAGGGACCAATTTTTTTCTTAAAGAAAAGTCTGAATTCCGCATCTACAGGTGGGAATGTAAGCTGTAAATTAGAACAAGGCTACAAGCTGACCCTCTTCCTGACACTTGCTTAGCTTACCTTTTTAGGCAGATGTTTCCATTTCATTTATTTCATTTTTATTTCATCTATTTAAGAATATTTCAATCCAGTTTCTTATGTTAGCTTCATTTTTAAGTTTTTGCCTATCTGGGCATACTCTGAAAAGAACTGGATCCTGMATTTAAAATGTAAAAGCTGTTCTAGACTAGCATTTTGCATAGATGCTCCTGTATTTGAAGTTTTATTTTCAGTTTAGCTTAAGCCACCGCTAATATSGACTAAAAAGGCACTGACTGTGGGAGAAGAGCACAAACTTGAGGATCAGCTGTGGAATAGCTGTTCTGGAGTAGCTATTACAGGCTATTTCCCTGTAGGGAAAAACCCTAAGTAACACTTTAGAATAAGCTGCTCTTATAAACAACATCCTGTTCTCTTTAATTAGGGGAGATGTAAATGTTTTAATGTCTTGGAATTACTACTTTGATAACTAATATTAATTGAGGGATTTTTCCCTTGGGATTTTCTATATATTGAAAGCAAAAGAGAAAAGGTAGTTGAGACAGCTTTTCTTTCTTATTTCAGTCATTAGTCACTGTAGAATTTAAGTTTAAATTACCTGCAGTTCAGCCTCCTTTACTTCTTTTCAATTGACCTCTCTCCACTAGCGGTCATCTTTGACTCATCTCTCTCCTCTGCCTGATACACACCTGCAGTTCTCAATTCCCCCTGCAGCTATGCCCAATCACATATAAAAATTACTCTGGGAGCTAAAACATGCATCTGTTCTTTGTAAGTTTTTTCAGCCTAGTCCCTGTGCCGGTTTGATATTGTGAAACTTCAYCCTACTAACATTTCAGCTCTTATTTCTGACCATGACTTTTGTATGTCCAGGTTCTGACAGTGACATTCCTATGCCTTTTGTTTCCTTCCAGTGTCTTCCAGAAAGCTCCCTAATGCCAACGTAGCAGTTTGCAATCTCTGTTTTCTGAGGTGTTTTTTAGAAACTCATTTCTTCTAAGAAATTCCGAGAAACCACCCTGTCAGTTTAAAGCTTTCTCTGTTTCATTTTATATATTATAGGGAGATTTCCAAATTACAGCATTGCTCTGCATCTTTCAATAYACCTTTCTTTCAATACACCTTGTTTTATCCTTTTCTGGTTTAGACTCTAAATTGCTCAGGGCTGAGGCTGTCTAGTATAGTCCCAAGCACATCACTGGTGCTTAACACAGTAATGATAATAAGCATTCACTGAGCCTTTAGGCCTAAACTCATAATCCTTTTAATTTAGCCCATATTGTAATATAAATATAAGAAAATTATTTTTAAAAGCAGAACTGCCAAATTTAACTGTTGAGTTGCTTTCTCTTTTCTGATTCTTTGCCTGTACTTGTCTTTTTTAATTCTGAGATCTTTGGATGAAATTTCTTTTCCTGTATTTGTCAACAAAATACCAAGCACTATGCCAGGGCTATGGAAAACTTAGTCATATATGGATAACAAACTGTCTTGCTGGTTGTCAGTTAGTCTCTTCCATGTACTTATCTCTTGGATGCCCAGTGGGCCGCTGTGTAAGGCTCAAGACACTCTGCCTATACGCTTCCCCTAAGTATCCATGACGTGTAACCTATGGTGCTGTTTGGTGGGGGTTTTTTCTTGATTTCTCTAGCACTCCTTATGGGCGGTAGTTAAATTCCCATGCACGGATGGGGAATGTCGTAACCCAGCAGCTCTAGAAGTAGYGTCAACCCCCAATCTGCAATTAACTGAGGTACATTTTTCCCCTACAGAGTCTTGGAGGGCAACTTTAACTTAACACCTTTAACTTCTGAGGGTCATTTGATAGCTTAAACATAAGCAAAAATGTAGTTAGCGTTTCTRGACAGCTTCTAAACAGTTACTCTCTAGGTCAGATACCAAAAAAATACAGTGCTTCTGTAAGCATGCTCATTTGCCTCTCTTTGCCTCTACTCCCTTACCATTTGTAGTGTTCCTCAGGTATAGACCTGGAACAAAACCACAACATGCCATTGTTATGCATGAAAGTAAATCCATATTTATCATATTTAACCAATAATATGAGTTTTCTCCCAGTAAATGATTATTGTCAACAGAAGAAGAATGAGAACCATTGAACTGATTCAGTTTGGAGCGTTTATCAAAAAGAAGTGTAGTAAAATGATACCACCAACATTTTACTTGAAAATAGTAGTATCGCTTGGGTGAAACAGCATTATTATCTAGAATTAAGAGAAAAGCAGGAATTGCTGGATATCTAGCCCGTAAAGAGCTGTTTGGCATATTGGGTTTCTGAAAAAGTGAACCAAGCCCAAGGAAATGAGTGGGTGCTACCCACAGCCATTCTGCAGCACCTTGGTGCTGACCTACAAAAACCACAACAAGATCTGCCAGCTATTGACACTCTCATTGTTCTGGCAGAGCAAAGGTAAATGGGGCACTTAGGTGATACTACTTCCTCCCTGGAAGAATTTTCTGAGTGCTATTTGGTGCCCACCAGAAGAGTGCTTATTAGGATGAGGACAGGAATAGCTCTGGGACAAGGCAACTCAGCTCCTCATCTTGATAATATCCTGTAACTACACGTTCTGCATTGGGATGATTCACATTGTACATACAGTGTTTGGGGTATTGTGTACTTAAGCAGCTTTTAAACTTAATGGAGGAAATACATTTTAAATAGGCTATAAATTTGATTTTAATTGGGCTGTGTGGCTTTATGTTTTAACAGTTACTATTAAGGCTAAAGGTAGACATTATTCCTCTAAAAACAGAAGGAACTTTTTCCTTGCAAAKGTTGACTTGTTTTACTTTCTTCATTTTTTTCTGAGATCAGTGTTTACTATGATGAATGCTGTAAGATTTGGTGAGTAATCGTCCCCTGAAGAAATAAAAGTGCTTTTCTCTTTAACATATGACTTTGCTTTGGTGTGTGATGTACATTTATATACATGCATGCATGTTGCTGCAGGAGTATTTGTCTGTTGAATCTTTGTCTGCTTTCTTGCTGCATTGGTTTCCTCTAGTAAACTCATCCATTCTCCAATTTATTTACTTAATTATTTGGGGTTGGTTTGTTTCTTCTTTGTTAAAGTACCAATGATCAAGTATGTTATTTAAATTGTCTCCCTGTGGAGATAATGCTGGTATTTTGATTTCAAAACCAGAAGAGGAATCTTCCAGAAATCATTTCAAACAATTTGCTATGAATAAATAGGATCTGATGTGAAACCATCCTTGGATTAAATGCTTTGAGAGAAAGTAATGTTAAAATCAACATGAACTTTATTCTGCAAACATAAATTAACAGGAGGTGATGATGCCAGGGCTCAGTTACTGTAGTACTTTGCATTTGTCTTTGCCGTGTTTATTTTCTCTCCATTTAGTGCTTGTGCAAATCACTGAAATTATACTTCAATCTTGTGGAAAAAATAATTTGCCYGAGAGAATATTATTTTTCTTTCTCCCAAGAGATAATATTTAATAGTTATTGCTTCCACATTGTGCCTCAAACTTGTAAAATAAACACAGCAAATCTTTTATGAGTGAGCTATCCTACAATTACTGTAGCACTCAGAAAAAYGTCTACGGTGTGTGACTGAATAGCTGAAATACCTCTCACACACATACAGCAAAGAATGTAAAATCCTTGATGTCATATTGGGTTAAAAGTTCAATGAATAATATGGGATAAAGATGGTGATGATAAATTTTGAAAGAAAATAAGAATAAATGTTGGCTGAGGATCTAAATAATAAGATTGCATGTGGGACTGTAAATACAATGCATCCAAATAAATAACCTAGAGTAGGAGCCTTGCATTTTTATTTTAGAAATGTTTAAAAATAGGTGGTTTTTTTTCTTCCATCTTCACAGTGCTGTATTTAAAACTATTTTACTCTAGTGTGCACCACACTTCCCACTCTACATTTCTAATTAAAGTGTTTGTTGTTATTTGGAGCCTCACTGTGTGAAATTAAATAAGCATTTTTTTAACATCCATAAAATAAATCAAACATTTTTCTCATCTGAAAGACACACAATTCAGTCACAGCAAGCTTATTTCTCTGTTTCTTTTGTTTTCTTTTTTTATCTGCCTGGTAAGCCAATTTTCTGCTTAAGAACTACTGGTTAAAACTCTTGTTTGTTTTGTTATGTGGACTTTATCCTTTCCCAGCACTCTATGCAAAATACTTCAATTTTAAGTGTTCAAAGATTTGCACTGAGAAGAGTGATACTGCCCACACAAGCTAGTGCTATTATTTCTTTCAAACATAAAATGAAAGAARGTATTTTAACTAGGATAATTCAGGCCCCTTATTTACAAAGATTAACAAATTCCTTTACTTGGATTGTTATGATTTCTGACTCTAGGGTTTGAGAACTTGACGTGTATAGTGTCCTTCATACTGCTGATTAGCTGATGCAGAGCACAGGCCAGTACTGCAAGGGGAAAATAATATAAATGTGCAGTAGTGGTGCATGACTGCCACATTAATAAGGGAAATATGCATAAATTATGTGGACAATATTKAAATACATTTACTATATTTTTGTAGCGTACATGTAACAAAACTGAAAGGGACTTTTAAAATGTTTTATAATTTACTTGYTTATTTTACAGAAAGTAATTGGTTTCACTTCATGCAAAGTACTTCCAGAAATCTTCCCTTGAAATCCAAGGCTAAGTGCTTAGTCCAGGATTTATGGAAAGCACTTAACGTTAAATGGGATTATATACCCCGCTCTGTCTTTTTAGATCTGCTGCCCTGTCCCCTCCTCGGCAAATCCTACAGTTGTCCTACCCACTTCTGAGGGAACTCCTCCTGCTCTTGCCTTCCCATTCCCCAAGCAAATGTTTTGTTGACTTAAAGGCATATTACTRTTTTAATGTTTCCCTTTAGGGTTCCAGAGAACTACTGCTCACCGGGAAGGAATCCCAGGGGATTCCTTTAAATGGACTGCTAAAGCACTATGTGCACCACATTTACTAGCATGTGGCTACTTACCAGATAGAAAAACAATTGGCAGGTAATGGAGTACCATCTTGTTGGGAAAAAAAAAGATGTTTTGATTGTTAGACTCCTTATTTTTCAAAAGCATTATCTTAGCATTATTAACATGTTTCTGTAGTTGTATGTCTCTCTGCTTTAGTTTTCCAGTTAGCGGCATGAAGAATTAATAATAAAAGTCATTTCTAACAAAGAAACTCTGATCTTCCCTCTCAGATGAAAGAGAATACCCATTTTTTCCCCCTTCAGAGTGCCAAATACCAGTTACATTCAGCAAAACTGGAAACCAGAACAAAGAGGTCTCTCGGCTTGGTACTCTTCCTCCAAGAGGCACATGAGGCCACTGATGCATGAGAAGCAGCTTATCTCTTCCAATCTAAGGAGAAATGTTTCTCTTGTTTTCAGCCAGAGTATGAACAGTAGTATCTAGAAAAGTTTCCTTTAAGCCTAATTTGTTTAAACATTATGTCAAAACTTATGTTTTGAAATGCAGCAAATAGTCTTTCCCTCCTCAGAGGAACTTTTTCCTAGTTTAGAATTGCGTTATATCCAACCACCAGCCCTACCCTAGACTTCRTTTCAAGGATTTGCTCTCAAAATTATGTGAAGCTAGGAAGCTTCTCATCTCAAGGCTCAGTAAATTAGCTTTCCAAAATATAAGATTTGCTTTCTTTTAAATTCAAAGTAGCGAGCAACAGTTTGTCCCACTTTTGCTTTAACAAGGCAGAACAAAATTATTAACTGGGTGCAGTTTGCTTGCTGACTTTCAAATGATCAGATGACAACATTTATTTTTCTGTGACTATCTCCATTGCTGTTTTCCAGCAGTCACTCCTATGGAGTTGTAAAATCCATGTTTCACGTGTTTTCTTCTGTATTGTCTTAACCTTCAAGGCCAGTCTCTGTTCAGAATTTAATAGTGCTTTCAATCTTTCATCTCTCATAGGCTTGATTGTTGTGTGGATCTTCATGACTTTCTTGTAGCTTGTGAGAGACGTCCAGAGAGGAACACTGGTTTTGGATCAAAATATGTAGATGAATAATGCAGTGCATTGAAACCTGCCACAGTAAGACAGAAATCTGAGTCCCAGAGGGCCTCAAGGCTCATTTCACTGAAGTTATGGAAGCTTTGAAGACTTGCTTGGGCAAGATTTCTATTTCACATATTTGAAAGGCAGCTACCTGGGTCTCTATACATACTCTTAGGGGAAACTGCAGAACAAACAATAACACTTCACCTTGTCTTTATTTGGGGTTAGAGAGCTCTGTGGTCACAGTAATCCTTTGTCCACAATAACCTCTGTTACGGGTTTCCTTGCTATGCAATTTAACACCCTAATAAGCTACACATTTCAGCAGTTCTGACATCTGCACAGTAGCCACTGCACATTTTGTGGGCATAAATGGCTAGTTGCAGAGGCTAAGTCATTGGTGAGGGAACGGTGGAGGTGAGAAAATGTTTTTCAGACTACATGAGTAATTTGATCTTTTATTTCCTCTTTGGTATATATTTTCATTGATCACTATGATCACTACTCTGTTGAAATCGGTTTACCTGGTTTTCACAAGTTGGATGCATTGGCGTCTGCATTAGATGCTTTTGCATTAAGTGGTTCTTTGCATGTCCCTAACTACTCATCTTAAAGTAGGTAAGACTTTTGTATTAACCAGCAGCTGGTTTGCAGCTCCCGAGTTGCAATAATCCTTTTTTCTTTCTTTTGAATGAGAAACCCTTTTGCTGACAAAATAAGTAAACTGTCAGAACAAAACATCCTAATCAGTCGGATCAACATCCCAAATAACTTGTTTATAAATTCATCAGTTGCTTCTGAAGTAATGGGTGGTATGCCAAAAAAAAATCTTGATTTCTTATTCTCCTCCTTTGCAGGATGAAAGGCTAAATTATATGTTCAGTTGGTCTTGTAATCTGTGGAAATCAAATTTGAATTGCTTTAACATTATGTGTGCATTTCTGTTTTCAACCTGAAATTTCCAGATTTCCTCCCTTGCCCTCTCTCTGCCTTTTAATCACATTTGTTACCCCTTTCTGTGTAAATGGTACTTGCATACCACCTGGACTCAAAAGAAGGGGCTTCCAAAATTAGTGGCAGGTCAGCAGCTTTAATTTATAGTGTGAAGAATGCTATGGGTATACCTGAGGGTGGGGTTTGGCTCAGTTTGACATTTTCCTTTCACTCTTTATTTCTGCATGAACAAACACCAGCAAGTTTCGACTGACTTGCACTACTCTCATTCTTCTGGAGACATTGGTTTTCTCTCTCTTTCAGAGAAATAGCTTTTCGTAAGCTAATTTGTAACTTATTTACAGCTGGTATTTCTCCCACAGTTTCCCTGCTTGAGTCCTGTACAACACCTCTCGCTCAAACCCATATATTATAGGACATGAATCTTCATTGGTCTCCACTGTTGCCTCCATCACTTTATGGTACTTCCCATGTTTCCACACTACAAATTCTTGCTCTTTGCCAGCTGCTGTCTTTGCATCATATTCTGCCTTTGTGTTCTTCTTCCAGTTCATTCAACCTTCGAGTACCCCTAAATGGTCCCCCTTTTCTGCTATCACAAATTCATTTATTCTGCATCTAAAGCTATATGGCACCAAAGAACTTCTACCACCTACTCATTTGGCARTATATAGTATACATTGTTTAAACATGCCATTGTTTCTACCACTACAGTGTAATATTTTCTGTTACCATGGCCCAGAGCAAATGATCAAAAATCATCTCCATGTGATACTCAGAGTAGCCTATTATAAATTTTTCCAGAAATTTTGGGATTTATCCCCCACCCCACTTGTGAATAATCAGTTACTCTTTTATATCAGTCAGCTGCTCATTTCTCCTCTTACCAACACTGTTAGGACCATCCCCTCTTTTATCTTCTATTCTGCTAACCTATTATATACTCTGGACAAACAACTATGGTTCAAACTATATTGCAGGGTTCTTTAATCAAAGGAGTTAGCTTTTTAAAAGTTACAACAGTAGATTTTCTAACTCCATTTCTAAAATGCATATTTATTTTAGCTTACTGACCCATGAGAAAGCGTATTTGCAGCAGTCTACTTTTCAAATCCTCGAAGTAAGAATAAATTGTTTTGGTAGCCATTTGTGACATTTTGGATTTTTTTCAGGTTCTGAGTTACGTCCGTACAGAATGGGATCCACTCGATGCTAGCTTCAGCACTAATAAGCCTTACCAGGTTTACACGGTAGAGCACTCCATCTCCGCAGACAAAGAGCCCATGGCTGATAGCTGCGTCTACAAGTGTGTTAGGAACAAAATTCAGTGTGCAGCAGTCACCAGAATACCACTACGATCCAAGGCCATCAGCTGTTGCAGAGATGTYACAGAAGACAAACTAGTCCTGGGTTGTGAAGATTCGTCAATAATTCTGTATGAAGCCTACAACCAAGTGACTCTATTAGCCCAAGCAGAACTGTTGCCTGCTTTAATAACCTACCACCCTTCCGGAGCCATATTGATGGTTGGCAGCTCTCAAGGGGAGTTGCAACTTTTTGACACGGCACTGTCCCCMATTAAAATTCAGCTCTTGGCACAAGACTATTCACCTGAGGCAACTCTGCAATTCAGTAAACACTTCGACGTGCCTAGCAGCCTCATCCAGATCCAGTGGGCTGCTCCTCAGGTTGCATCTGCCAGCACTGACGGCACAGGTATTCATGATCTTTTGTTGGTTAGATTCGACAAAGGACCCTTAGGAGTACTTCAGTTTAAACTTGGTAAGTTACTGAGCACATCTGTTGAACCTTGAGCTCTCAAGGAAACATCTGTACCTCACAAGTCTTTTGTAGTTTGAAAGCAGCACCCTCATTTTAGATATGAGGGACCATAGCCTTAAAAGCATGTCGTTCCAATGTCATCTGAAGATGTGAAGCAAGGAGTTCATTATGTTTCGCAATTACTTAATATCTTTTCATGTGGGGTCTGACAGAATAGGACCCCGATCTGTTGCTGGATCAGAATCCCATTATGCTACCTGCTACTCTAATAAAGCATGACAATTTCTCATCTTGAAAATTCTTTTATTCTGTAGTATGTWATTTTAGGAATTGTATTCGTTAGTTCATTCATGGAGTAATACCCCTAACAAGCTACAATAAGCTATTTTTAATAATAGGATCATCTATTTTCTTTCCTAAATTATTTTTTTGTGTGCATGATGCAACTGTTCTTTCCATTATAATGTATATTTGTCCCAGTACTCTGTTCTTCCTCACTTCAGTACATGAAGTTACACCATATCTTTCCCTGAAGACTTTTCACACAAGAAGGAAGGTTTTCATAACCTTCAGAGAAGTTTGGTCTCTCAATTAATTTGCCAGGAGTTGTGAATAAAAGAAGAAGTAATAATACTAATTTTAGAATTTATATAGCACTTCTCATTTTAGGTSTAAGGAGACTTTAAGACAGTAAAACCATAACTATCTTCATTTTATAAACAGAATAACAAGAAGCAGTAAAGGAAAGCTAAAAGTCTTTCCAAGAGTTACACAACGAGTCAGTGGCTGAACTAAGAATAAAACCCCTGCAGTTGCTCATCAGTGAGAACTGTATTCATTCCATTCATGTCAGGCAAGTTACAGTGGTGCAAACCCACTGTGAGAGCTAAAAAAACAATCATGCTTAAATCTTCTGACTACCAAGCCAGTGTTTCAGCAGGGCAGACAGCCATGTCGAATATACTCATCCTGGAAAATTTCAGCATTTTGCCCATTGTCTGTCCAAGGAAACAGGATTGCCTTTTCTTTTGTATAAAGCTATTGAGATTAGGAAGAAGCCTTTTTTAAGAAAAACTGGGTGACAGTAAGGTTTGAAAATCTATTTTATTTCTTTACTGATTGAGACATGCATGTGCTTTTGTGGGGAAAAATCCTGTCTGAAAGTACTGCAGACCTAAACATTTGAAAGACTGAATTTAAAAAACTTAACTAAGTACACCAGTGCAAAAAGGTAAATTAATGTAATAGGATGTTAGCAACAAAAATGTTGGATTGGCTTATAGTTGTATAGTTTTARAAGAGCTGATCCAGATTATTACTGTTATCCAAAAATACTATTAAAAACCTGTTTACAAGTTATCATTTCTTTTGAGATAATTCAGCTGCATTATGTTCAATGACAGGTTTAATAGTTGCAGAGTACCCCRGAACACTAATTATAACAGCTGTTTGATGTTTTTGTGCATGTTGGCCATTAAAAAAAAAACCTCTAAATTACCTCTTACCTGTCAAGCAGAAG
Source organism: Oceanodroma leucorhoa (assembly GCA_030449065.1). Lineage (NCBI taxonomy): Eukaryota > Metazoa > Chordata > Aves > Procellariiformes > Oceanodroma > Oceanodroma leucorhoa. The sequence goes on from JASVER010000211.1 coordinate 370,605, forward strand.
GCACTCTACCCACATCTACCTTGCTTTTCTTCAGTCCTCCCTTGTGGGGTTTTCTCACAACAGCTTTCCAGAAAGCACAGCTTTCCCCTTGCTATCTTTAGCACATTTATGTTCTTATGAAGGCAAGCAAGCTCTCAGTGCAGGGATTTAGAGGCCTTTCCTGCTAATTGCCAGCTTGTAAACTTAATTGGACTGTCTCCCTGGGCACCGTTCCTAAATCAATTAGGCAGTGAGTTGGCTGTCACCTCTTTTTCCCAAGCAGGTTGCCTGGAAGCGCACCACCCAAGAGAAGTCAAGCATCCAAAGGGGAAGATGTTGACCTCTACAGCTGAAAGTTATCACATTTTAAAATTCATTCTGTATAATTACTGTAAAATCTCTTCTAGGAAGAAGGCAAAGCTCTCTCTATCCCTCCCTCCCTCCCTCCCTTCCTCTTTGTAGTCCACTGTGCAAAAATACGCTGTTCTTCTCTATTGCATCCTGGTTTTCAGCTTTACCCCTCTTCTCAGTTTSCCACACTACCAAGGTAATGCTGTTTTGGTTAGTCAGCCCCTCTTCCCAACCTCAGCAGTTTTTAGGTCTCTGCTATTTAAGAAATAATGCAAATATAAATTATGCCGCAAATTTAGGGGTCCGTGACAGCAAAACCCAGACAGGCATTCAGGACTGAAGTAAAATCCATAATTAACTCATGCCTTGGAATTGTTTCCCATAAAAGTCTGTTAAGAAACTATGTCAGTGAGAATAGGCAAATACRTTTTTAACTTCCAGCTGACATATTATGATTTTGGACAAGTTCTGTGAATTCTCTTTTGTGCTGTCTAGCCAGATTTATTTCAGGAAAAGATTCATATTAAATTTACCCTCAAACATTAATGGCAAATATTTTTGGTGTCTAATGCCAAACTCATTTTCAAAAGCATTGCAGCTTCTTGTCGTTGATGTCAACCCAGATCTTGGATAACGCCAAACTTGGTATTGGTGCCAGTGGTTCAGCATTGCTGGCCTTGAAACACATTTTAAATATAGTATTATATTTAATTAGCATGCAAATAAGTATTTTCATCTTCACTTAGTGATTAATGTGAAGATTGCCCAACTTATGTAATACTTGATTCTTCCTAAATGTTTAGTGTTTTTAAAGTCTACCATAACAATTAGATAGTATCACACATACACAGGTTAAACATGGATATTACACAGTATAATGTCCATAGGCTTTAATACATGCAAATGTAAAGTGAAATACAATAGACAACCATGTCTTTTCTTTAATGACCCTACAAAACTGAAGTATTTCTGTTACAAAAAATAAATATGTAAGCTCTTTTTCCCAAAGCATCAGATCTGTATATGCAAGTTTTCARCAGGTTACTTGTCCTCGAGCTGTAGTCAGATGTTTTCCTCTACTTTTTTTTTCTCAATTCTTATTTTACATCACAAACAATATTTACAACTACATTTATGAAAGTTTTGTGAGATATGTTTTCTATATATCAGGTCTGCTTTATCAGACTTTTTTCCTGCAGCCATCCTATGGCTTTAAATATCAGTATTGAAATTCAGCTTCTTCCCTTTCTCATCAGAATTTTTTCCTTAAAATTAGTTTTGACAAACAACATCAAAATATAAATTGAGAAAATAAAAAAATAACATTATATTTTTATTTAAAGAGAGGGGAACAGTACATTTATTCTGGCCTCTTTCTAATATCTGGAGCAGTAGTGATAAAGAATACTCTAACACAGTGACCCAAAGCAAGCAAGAATTGCTAAAATGCCATGTGTGGCCGATGTCACACGATCATACGGGTAGTCAGAGACAATAAATAACATTACTCTCTGCAGGTTTTCAGTCACCTTTTCTGTTCAGAAGCTGAGACCTACAAGTCAAGAAAATTCTTGAAAAAAGTCTTTTAATTTCTACTTTTCAGAGATAGAACAAGATAAATCAAGTGCTCATGGAGTGAGCAATGTCTTGCTTGTTTTTTTTCCCTTACGGCAAGCATGTTCTTGGTTTCATGTGCAGCGGTAATTCAAAGGTCCCTAAATGTTGACATCTTCCATGATATCCCCTCACAGAAGAAATGCTTCACTTAGGGAATTTTGCCAAGCTAGAAGTAAGTTCTAGAGCAATTGCAATATGGAGAGTCGTCAAGTAACTGCTGCTTTGAAGTTTGAGCTGCTGTAAACTTGTATATACATAGGTACATTTCTGTGAGACAAATGCTATTTTTTAGTGTTGTCCAGCAGTATTTCCCTACAGGAAGGAGGTGCTAGGAACATGAATTTATTACTTCCAATACAATAATGATAAACTGGGAATAAGCTTTTTCTACCATGTTTAAAACAAACTTCATTACATRATGTTGTCACTAATAGGTATTGGCCACATTTGCTCAACCTCCATGTGTGAAGTTCACCGAYGGTTTTTCTCTGCTGCCCAAAGCACCCTCAGTCTAAATATACCAAGATAATAAGGAGCTATCTCACATAAAACTTTAATAGTGAAACCCATGAAATTAAACTTCCTAATTYTAACCAACAGCAATTATTTCTAAGTGTGCTGAAAAGTAGTCAGCTACTGGTTTACATACTCGTAACACTATCTTTGGTTTTAATATTTCCTGTAAAAGGTGTGATCACAAGAGGACAGCTGGGCCTTGTGGAAATCATCCACCAGTACATTCGTTACGATGAGATACACGAGGCAATTAATGTCCTGAACACCATGAACTGGAACACGATGGGTCGTCAGTGTTACATATGCTTGAGTGCCATTGTCAATCACCTTCTTAAACAAAAGCTTACACCAGACAGAGAAGGTAAGGGACTGATTGTATTTTTAATGTATTTTTGTGGTGTCTTTGTAACTCATATATTTGYTGACTTTATTGACTATATTGACAATATATTGACTTTATAAAGAAGACAATAGTGAGAATCCAGGCAGTCAGCCAGATTATGGTACTCCATAATCAAATGTCATATGTAGACAAGTCATTTCAGTAAAATCTGGATCAATGTGTTGATTGTATTTTAGTTCATTTGTATCAATAGTGATACTAAAATAATGCCTATTTTAATATATATATGGTATRGACATGATTTAATATATACATATAGCACTATCTTATGTGTGCTGTAACTTTATTACATTACATAAATTTGGCTTATGTTACAGATTAATGTTAGTTAATATAGGATTCAGCTGTGTGTTATGTATTCATACTGAGACAGCACCAACTTAAGGAGGGACGTTTTCCTGCAACGGGGACAAGAGATTTTATTATGATTTTTAAGGTGCTTTTGAAGGGTCATTCTTTCATTACAAGATCCAAAGGCTTTGAATATACTATCCTCTGCTGCCTCCTTTAGGATTATAGCATTTGTCCGCACTGTAATCTTCTGGCCCCCTGCAGTAGTAGCTGGGTTCCCTCACAAGAAATGATGAATTTTAGGTTCAGCCTCGTCTCTGCTGAAGCCTGGTGTGATGCCTTCCTCTTGATTTGCTGTCTATCTTGAAACTCAATAGACTTCAAGATTTGAAGTGCCTTGATTTAGTTGAAGGTGTTATCCTCCAGTCTAGCAGGCAGACAGCTGGGGACCAGGCRTCTTTTGTGGCAAGAAAGAATACTTAGGATTCTGGTGTGTTTGATGATAGAAAAACTCCAAGGTGTCCTACACTGCTGCCAAGCCATCAGCTATCCCATTTTGGGGGATCTGATTAAAAAAATCCCTGCGCTACAAACATAGCATATCAATTCTAAATAAAACATGCTTTTAAAAGGACCCATGAAAAGGGCTGGTTTTCAAACTCTTGTAAAAATATGCACATTATAAATAGATGTCTGTGTGTTTCCCCCCATGCAGCTCCCTAACACTGTTTACAGCAGACGGAATTTCATTCTGTCCAGGAGTTATTCTATATGAATCTAACAAATTTGGCATCGTAATTTGTTTTCTTTTTTATTAGCAAAACCCAGTGGGGCCTTTTATTTATAGCGATGGGACAGTTATCTTTGAGATCTTTATTCTGCCTTCAACATCAAGCTGGGCTATCTAAGGAATCTATAACTGTGCTAGTAGTTACGCATATTCCATGTACGTTCTTAAATATTTCAGGAGTACAAAACATGCTGTCAGGAAAACAGCAACGGCAAGAGAGTATGGCTTGTTTTTGGAAAGGTACTGCTGTATTCAATTTTAATCTAAATTGACTGCTGCTTTGAAAGAAAATACCTTTAAATTTCAACTTATCTTACTGTCTAGATTTAAGATAACGCAAAACCTAATTTACTAACAGTTTGCCTGTGTTCCTAACACAGTACTATTAGCATATTTAGTGCTGTCAAGCACTAAAAAAATAAAATGTAACTATGCTTGGAAATAAAGACCATTGTCACTAAATACAGAAATGGCTAGTTCAAACAAAATTTAATAACAGCAAATCAATGAGATTTTGTCTGCCTAATGAGGCAATAGGTTATATTTTGCTTTTAAAGCCCCCACAAAATTCTGATTAGCAGTAGCAGTTTGCACATTCACTCTGAAAGGAGAACCTATATAGCAAATATATAGCAAATTCTCCCTGTTCTGTCTATAAGGACTTGTACTACGTGTTAACTCTCAAGCGGAAGTCACATAATATAAATATTATTGATCATTACRTTTCCTTTCAGCTAAGCGTGTGGGACACAAACATATACTGTGTATTTTCTTGTATTATTTATAATTTTGTATTAAAAACATGTAGGAAAAGAGCTCCAGCTGTGCAGTATAGCAGTCAGAAAGTATTTAAAGCGGAGAGAACTTCTGTAACAAAAGGGCTTTATTTTATTGATTACAAGGGAGGTTATCCTGTTTCCCACCGCTACACGCTGTAGGAGAGTCAAGCCCTTAGGGTTTCTAGACCCTTTTATTTAAAGTTTTTAAAGAACTGTTGGCTGAAGGAGGTTCCTTAGACCTCAAGGCCATCACAAGAAGGGTTCTGTCACCCGCTGACCTAACACAATAATCCCTGAAAAACTGAACTTCCTGGTTGTTTGCCTAAGAGGACAAAGACGATTTGAGCTAATTGAGAGTTGATCTCTACTGGACAAACTTGTTCAAACTGTATTACTCTTATGAGTCACTTTTAATTGTACGCTGCTGGTGAGAACTTGATGTGTTATAGACTTCTTCATCCTTTTGACAGCTTTTGTTGCTCAAAGTCATTGTCAACTCTGCCTCAAAGTGGAAGTTTATATGCACATTTGTGTTTGTACAATCTGTCATATTTTAATTTCATCTCTCCTACAACAACATCACATTTCATCAGTGTTTGAGGAATTTGACTGACTGCAAACATGAGCAACCTGTTGTAATTGAAACAGTTTCACTTGTTTCATTGCTGCTGTGTTTGAACTCCACAGCACAGCTTGAGGCAAGCCTTGGAACCTTTTATGCCCCAACAAGACCCCTCTTGGATACAACCGTGCTGGAGTACAGGGACCCAATCAGCAGATATGCAAGAAGGTTCTTTCACCACCTGCTCAGGTGAATGACAGTTTCAACTTYTATCAACTTAAAATTAATTGCATATTTCAATAACTACCTACTTTAATGTGGTTTAATTTTCCAAAAGGACCACCCCTGAAAAAAATGCATTCATTGTTACTGTTTGTTTAACTTGCACTTCGTTCCTTTCAAGTACAGTATTGCAGATAAAAATGCTATTCAGAGCTCTTCTATCATCAATACACTTAAAGTGAATCACCCTTTGCCTTTTAGCTTGGTAGAAAAAAGATGGCATGCTTCTGAGAGATTTATATTCACCAACTGCTTGCATATTAATTGTTGAAACAGCTTACAAACGTGGAGAAAACACCGAGTTTAAATAGATGCTAAAATGCAAATGATCGGTGCATGGTCCAAGACATTTTTGTCTTTGCACCACTGAGATCTGAGCGTTTTGTTATTCTCATCCTCAAAGTTCTCATACAGAAATTCATATTCCAGTAATTTTCAGTGAATTTTCAGTGCCATTAGAATAAGAGGAGAAAATGAAATGTTGCATTCGTCTGTAAATTAGATGATATTAGAACAGTCATAATACCAAATTCAGCTAGAATTTATAGTACATTGGTTTATTGCTATATTTTTCCTGCATAATAAATGAATAGGCTAAATTTCAATCGGTTATAAATATCAATATACAGCAGTTTAACCTGTTCATGTGTTCAACCACAAATACAGGGGACACATTCCCTCTGAGAATTATCCAGTGGGTGAAAATAAGGAGAAATGACCTTCTGAATGACAAAAYGTTCGTAACACCTTGTTGAGGGGGAGTGTAGATGGACATGTTGAGAAGACTTGCAGTGCACCCTTTTTCAGTGATTCATCCAGATTATATACATTGCCGGCATAGCAGAGCTAGGAACTGCAAGTTACTTTGATAGTACAGTTTGTGCTTCTTTCAAATCCTAAAGAGAAATATTTTATACCRTCTCCTGCATTTTGAATCTGAATAGGTCCATTCCAATGGGGAAATTATTCTAAGTAGAAGAATGCTCCAAATATCTGCATAATATGCACCAGCCTTTCATTGGAGTTTTCTYAACAGATGTGGCCACAATAGTGGGTACAAAACTCTGCTTTTGCCTTTCTCCTAGAAACCAGCAGGGAAGATGTGTTGCTGCGGTGGCCGACCGTAGTGGCTGTGGGCCAGTTGCCTGCAGAGGACAGATGCGGAAAGAATGCCTCGGAGATTGCTGAGAGGTGTAACTATAGCGCTCTTACATCTGCAAGAGAAAGGTGTATTCCCTCTGACTCAGGATTTGCTTCCAAATGCTAGCAGGCATGCAGAGGCATGGGGCCCTGGCTAAGCTTTCAGCCCTTGGGGCTGCTGAACGCAGCTGAAACACTGACTCAATCCCCATAGCAAACAAGGAGCTTCAGCGTCAGAATGCTGCCTGGACAGTGTGGGGCACAGACTGGAGGTGTGTAGCAGAGTCTCCCCGTGTCTTTTACCTCCACTATAGAGCAGCYCTTGAACAACCTACTGTTGTGGCAGTTTTTGGAAAAAACGTGTGTTATTTTGCTGTTTCCCTGTTGTCAGAGGGATTTGTATTCAACTGAATCAAAGTGATAGGATCATGTGATTGCTGCAGAACAGATGGTAATGCTTAAAGCTTATCTGAGAAGACATAATCTAAGTACAAAATGAAATGTTCAAAAATGGGAGATTTATCTGATAGAAAGCAAGGAAATGATGTCCAGAGCTGATCTTTATTGTATTAAAGTGGCTGTGCCTTAATTGGTGTTTATTTCCTTTTAGATGTTTTCTTAAGTGACTGGAATGATTTGAATGTAGGCTAAGCAGAGGTACTACAGATTTGCTGGAGGAATGGTAAACCATGGTTCTGGGTGAGAGAATGCCATCTAGGTGCCATGCAATGTCTGGGAGAATCGTAGGGAGGCACAATGCTCACTAATTCTTTCAGGCACGTGAAAGTTGCAGCCGCTGCTATTACATCCATCTGTGAGGAGCCAGCAAGGCTAGCCGCTTCTGCCAGCCTGCCTTTACAACTGTAGGTTCAGAACAGGAAGAAAAGTGAGGAGAGAATTATGCTTTTGCCTTTTCAGGTCACCGTGTTATGCCTACGAGGACACTGAAAATGGAGTAGTCCTCCTGTTTGTCAGAGACAGCAACTGTATCTGGGTGTCAGGAAGGCTACRTTTTAAGTCAGTTATATGGTCTCTGTCTCAACCTTTGTTACTTGATTTATTCACTTTTTTACCCTTACTCATTTAGCACTAAATACTTGCAGGCTAGTTACAAATAGTTAATGAATCTCTTCAGAGTGAATTTATGTTACCGCAGATGTGTCTGCATGACCAAACAAGAAGACTTGAATGCAGATGCACTGTAAACTGTCAATGCCAACTTGATGCAGCGCTACGGGACATTTGTTACTCTCTTGTGAGCATGAGGAGACAAAAGCAAAGTGATCCCTTTGTTCCCTGCTGCAGCAAGAAGTGGAAGAAACATAGTGCTTCCTAAATTACGTGCGCTATAAGTATGGCTGATGTTCAAAAAATGTTTCTTGGAATAGMGTAGGGCCTTCCGCAGTTCCTTTGGGCTTCAGAGGAAGCAAGCAGCAGATGCACAGAAATTAAACCTAGAGGATAAGGAGCTAAAACTGACAGGGAGAAACTCAGAAGTGGGGTAGGAAGGAAAGTGGGGTTAGGAGCATGAGTAGAAGACAAGGAATTGGGGACGAAGGACCAAAGGCAGGGATGGGGACATACAGAGTCCTGCAAAAGGGCAGAGTGGGAATACAGAGCGAAATGGGGGAAGACAGCTTAGGATGCGTGTGATGGGCTATAGAGGAGGCCAGACACAGAAGGGATGGACAGGGGAGGGCGGAGACTTTCATACAAGATTAAAACATTAAAACACTTAAATGTTTCTAGATCTAAATCTGAAAAATGTTCATATAAACAAAAGTTTTCACCCCCCTCTCCAGCTTTCCTTTGAATGCCCCACCAATCTGCCTTAAGCCTTTTCTAGAAGGACCCACTCTTGGGAGAGAAATATTAATTCATTCTACATGCTGAGACAATCTTTGACCTGCCTGCTGAGTCTGCCAAAAAGGTGCCAGTTATTGTTGTACTTTTTAAGATGTGAGTGTCTGCATTTACTAGAATTGAGAAATACAGTTATCTTTTCAGAAAGGCTATCCTCACCTAGTAATAATCATGTGCCAATGATTTTAATCTTTACTGTAGGCTGAGAGGTTGTATATCCAGTTGCAAATAACTGGAGACATCCATTTTCACATTATCAGTGAGATTACAGGCTAACTATTTTTCTACCATTGAAGAGATAAGTTTCTAGAAAACACTGAACGCTGTGATGGTAGGTTCCCTCTTTTAGGTATCGGGCACTTTAGAAGGAAGATGCTCCATCACTACKGGCTGTATTGCAAGTATGGGTTAGAAAATGATGCTGCAACCTGAGATGGGCCGAGGAACACTGGCAGCACGATTGAAATGGATTGCAATTAGAAGGAAGGAAAATGCCTTGCAACATATTTGATGCAGCCATGTTACTTGTATCCGTCGTTATAAAGCAAAGTTCTTAAATTTGCAAACCATGCAGCGTCTTCAGCTTCCATGAAAATAGAAGCTTAGGGCTTTGCAGGTATAGGCCCTGAATATAGAATATGGAATACCTCCAAAAACAGGCGTTCAGTATACAAAATTAAAATTAAAGGCTTCTTAATTATATGCCAGGGATCCATTACAACAGTATTTAYGGAATGAATAATTATTTTCACTTTAAATTCTTATCTATAATTAAAAAATACAGGAACTGAATTACAAGTATAGAAATGTATCTTAGGTGTTCCGTGCCACTTGAGTAGCACTCCAGTATTTTATTATGATGTCACTGCTTATAATAATACAATGCATTATATCATTATGTAAAATGTTGAGCAGAGGTGGATTTATTAGGAAGCCTTGGGGAGCTGTAACGCTCTTGCCCCCACCCTTTTGTTGAGTGCTGCCTACTAAGTGTATTTGTGTAATGGGGGAGTGGCTGCACAGCCTCCTGCCTCTGTGTAAGAGCCTCATCTAGCCGTGTACAGAACACGGAATGGGATGGARTAGTTTTTCACTCGTTAACTGTGGCATCGCTGACTCATGGCTTTGCTTCACTCTGATCAAGCATTCGTAAATTGTACTTGTCATATTTTCTAATGCATGAAATTATCTTGTTTGTTTGACACACACACAGAGGCACAAACACATGCCTGCTCTGTTTTGTTCAAATTTTTCTGTCTCTCTCAGAGAGACAGTGAGAAAGTAACATAGTATGAGCTGGAGATAAAGGCTGGGCTGGGAAGTAAAGTCTGAAATCCAACTCAGGAGTTGTAGAATTAGAATAGAGCCACAGCTCCCTGTTTCTGCTGTGCCCTTTCCTCCTTTGTAATGCTGTTCTTGTGTTTGTGAATRTGCAGTTTAATKATATTTTTGCTTTTTTTTTTTTAYATGGAAAAATAATAAGATTCAAAACCATTTGGACTTTTCCATCTGATAATTCCGTTAAGAGAATGTMATTGKTTTTTTTTACCCCATAGTACAAATATGTTTCCCTACAAAGCAAAGCTCTGTTGTAAATAACAAGATAGTGCATTTGCTTCTTTCAAAAGCAAAGTGCAGCTCTGATCACATTCACTGGTAGAATTTTGGATGGATTCATGAAAGCCTGAATCCAAAAATGAAAACCTCCACCATGTTTTTACTGTTACTGTTTTTGTTCCTTCGCAAATCTTCTCAGAAGTGTTATGTACTCTTCCCGGTGTTCAGTGTAAGACGCTACTGGTTAAATGCAAAGAAGAATTTATCTGCATGTTGGGCAGAACATTCATAAAGTCGTATGACTTTGCACACAGAACTTGATAGAGCTCCTTTGTAAATAAACACTTATAAAGGAGATGAGAAAGTAGATGGTCATTAGCATCAGGGGAGATCTGCTTCCAGCCAGTACTGATTTTTATGAATCACTTCACTATTCAAGAGTTCTGAAGTGTACTGCTATACTACCTGACATGATGCCTTGACACAGTCAGTTATCACTTAAGTCCAGGACAGCCTTTGAAAAGCTAAAATAAAGCTCTTTCGCCCTGCAGGTACATCACTTATGCAGTACTAGCTACCCCTTGGTAAGCAGGTTCCCGTATCACTACACTGCAATCTGCAAAGTAGATATTCACTGTGAGTATTCCATCCTAAATAGGACCCTAAATCAAAGGTGAAAAAATGCCTCAACTCCATAGGAATAGTTCCCAATCCCAATCTGCTGCCAACTGTATGGAACTGAGTGAGCAAAGAGCTTTTATGATCCTTTTTAAGAGCACCCTAAAAGTAGAATCTATAATTACATTGGTACATAGTGTGTCACAAAATATGTATAAACATTAATGATGACATGGTGCAGGACTAAGAATGTCTTTTATATTCATAAGGTAACCTATTAGGCATTAAATTATGCCTTCAGATAAAATGACCACTGATGTCAGTCAGGTTCTCTATGGTGGCCACATGAACAGGATTCATCTCTATGGGAGTAAGTTCAGTAGCAGCATTCTGACTAAAGTAGCACCTTCTGGAGAGGACTTTGAAGAGTCATTTTTTTGTCATCTTGTGAAAACGATCAAAACCAAAGGTTTTCATATTACCACGGTACTGATAAATGAGAATTTCAATTGCTGTGATGGAACTGCACATGAAAAGATTCCCCTGGTCATGCTTCTTGACCTGTTTCAGAACCAAGAAATAAAGGCACCTATTTAATGGAACTAGATTATTTTTTCAGTTAAAGAGGTTAAATATCTCAGGAAAAGTTTAGAATGTCTGAATGTCTTTGCTTCAGTCCTGTGTTGCTAATGATTTTTTTTTTTAAACCACCTCCAGAACACTTTTCAATTTCAATCAGATGCTTTGATGCCACAGGAATGGCTCCAGGATTTAATTCTCTAGTGGTGATTACAATGTAAGAAATATTGAGCAAAATATCGGAGGGGGGAGAGGCGGGAGGGGGACGGACAGGACCAAATGACATGACATAATTGCTTGAGAATAAAATCCCATGAAGATAAACCACAAGAAATGTCTGTCAGAGATTTGGGCAAGATTTTGTGCTGAACCTAATGGGAGACATGGCTTGGAGCACGGGAAAAATGGCCCCTCCCACACACCTAGAGCAGTCCCAGAGCTACTCTAATATGGAGCCATTTTCCGCAGCCACCAACAGATGGCTGTTTGGTGGCCCAGAGTGCCGTAAGTCCTCCAGTTCTCTGCTACGTCCCCACCCGTGGGACTGCACTAGAAAAAAAGGAACACGGAATAGCTACACTGGACTAAYGTTCTTTGTGCCAAGGCTATTCCCACTTGCTGGTTAATCTGACTTTGATATTGCTACTTTTAGAAGCTGAGCCCACATAGAGACCATTGTTTTGTTGTGCTGTGTTGTGTAACTGATAATCTGCCCTCATAAGGTGGCTTTTTCCTGCTGTACCAGCTGTGCAATTCCCCTGAAATCTGAGGGGCTTTGGGCATGCATCGAGTGCAGAAACAATGCAAAAATGCCATATTCATGGACAAGAACTCAAAATAAGTTCTTAACAACACATCTCCACCCTTGAGCAGCTGCAGTAAGTCAGCCTCAGCTTTCTTTTGCAGGTCATCAGTTACCCCATCAACTCTACCTAGTCACTAATGGTATTTCCTTCTGGAGAGACACTCAACAAGCTCTTCTTGAGGTCCTGACCAAGAACCTGAATTTAAGATATTTTTTTTTCCTTGCAGTTTTCCCAAATTGATTCATGTCTCATCTCTTTACCAAGATACTTTTTCTCCATTCATCTTCAGAGTCTTCCTGAGCCCCACTATTACACTTCACTTTTCCRTATAGGGACCATCTGACAATATTCTCTCTTGAGCTCAGCTCATCAGATCAGAACAGARCATGGCTTGGCAATCTGTAATCCATTTGTTGTGTGCAAAAAATTGTTTCTTTTCCTCCCTAAAGAGCTTTGTTTTTCTGACTTTTCTCCCACTTCCATCCAGTACCTTCCAGGAAGAGCTAATTGAACAGTCAGGCAGCCCTAGGCTTCCTATCTTCAAATGCAGAGCTCCCTTTTATGGTTCTTCAGAACCAAAGAGCCTGCTAAGGAAAGGATACCGTAAGTAAAATTTAGAACAAAAGTCTACCATAGTCAATTGTCCAATAACTGGATGTAGTGTCTTGGGGGTGCACCTCATCTCTCCTGACTTAATAATGTAGAATTTAGATGTCCTACACGCTCATCTGGGCTTCCTCTGTAGTTAGTATAAAGACATAGGCACCCAAAGGATGAGTAATGCCATCGAAGGAAGATGTCTAAGAAGATAAGCGTGAAGAATCAAACGTCAGTGCCTATCAATTAACTATAAAGGGAGCCTACCTGATTAGCTTAAATTAACCATGTAAAGGTGAGCTGTTTGAAGATAAATGGAATGATTTGCACTGTAAATGTCTAGCTCCTGTATCACATTATAACTGGCCAGTTAACAGAAAGATCTTAGATGCTCAGGTATAGTTTCTGTAATAGAAGGAGAGACTAGCAAAAATATATGAAGAAAGATTTACAGAAAGACACAAAAAGCAGCTAGGTATGCAKATCTGTAAAAATCCCCTTTTGACCAGTTGGGCAGGATAGGAGAGGATGGGGATGTCTCTTAGTTTACACTGATAAGTGTTGAAGTATCAGTAAAACAGGTTATACTATAGATAGATAAACAGTAATATATGACCAGCACTCGATAAAATTCATCCAGAATTTCTAAAGGTAGTCAGGCATAAAATAGCTGAGATACACACTGTGGTGTATAATCTCTTATTTAGAATGACCTTAGCACCTGAGGACAGGAACAGGGAAAATATGATGTCAGTTTTCGAAACACAGTCTGGAGACACCTTGAAGAACTATAGCCCTGTAGGTCCAACCTCCACACCAGTGAAATTAGTGGAAACTGTATTAAAAGAAATTGGGAACATACAGACAAATGTGTTGTACTGGGGGAGAGTCAGCAGGATTTCTGTAAAGGCAAGTCATGTCTCAAAACTCCGAATTCTTTGATGTCAGCAATCATGTCAGTAGTGGATATCCATCTGCTACTGATGAAAGTTTGCCCATTGAACACCTTTTTGGAAGGTCTCCCACYAAAATGTCTTAAAGAACCTAAGTTGCCAAAGGATAAGAGGGAAGCTCCCCTTTCATAGATAAGTAATTCATTAAAAGGTAAGAAACAGAGTAAGAGTAAATGGTCAGGTGTCAATGGAGGCCACCAATGGAAATTATAAGTGTAGCAGATCTACAGTCATAAGTAGCCTGGCAAAGGAGCAAATACTGAGGTGCCAGCRTTTGCTAATGATACTAAATTACTAAGACTAGTAAAGATAGGGCCTGCGGTGAAGAACAGCAAAATGGCTTCACAGGASTCCGTGACATAGTGTCAAAATTGAAGATAAAGTTAAATGTAAATAAATTCAAAATGAAGCACATGGTGGGGGGTGACTCCTAACTTCATGTATAAATGAATGGAATCTGAGCTCACCATTATTCTGGAAGAAATKTTGGTCTTACAACTCTACAGCTATAAAGTAGTCAGTTCAGTGCTCAGCACAATTACAAAAAACAAACTGGATGCCAGGAATTCTTAGAAAAGGAATAGACAAGAAAACAGTGAACTGCAGTTCACCTGAATTKTGTGTGTAGTTTTGGAGTCCCATAATCTCTAAAAGGATATAGTAGAACTCAGAAAGCTTTAGGAAGGGCAGCCAGGATGATTAAAGGCATGAAACAGCTTTAGTGAAAGGAATGACTAAATAGACTGGAGCTCCTTAACCTATAGAGGAGGCAACTGAGATAGAGATCTATTAAATTGAGAGTGTTAGGAAGAAAGAACACAGTAAATGACGGCTCACTGCTTCTTCTAATACAAAAACTAGGGGTCATGAAGTGAAGCTAACACGTGGCAGTTTCAAAATACAGTGATTCTTCACGTAACATATAATTAAAATATGAAGCTCCTTACCACAGGATGTTGTGGATGATAAAATTGTATATGAGTTGAAAGGCAAGGTTCAGGGAAGAGAAATTCACTGAGGAACACCAACATAGAAACCACCTCTGGCTCAGCAAATCCCTGAACCACAAATTGTTGGAGACTAGGAGACTACTTAGGGAAGTATCACCATATGCTTGCCCTGTTCTTATATTCTTTCCTAGGCGCCTAGCTGTTGGCAAGGTATTAGGTTAGATGTACCTTCAGTCTGAGCAAATGGTCGTTCTTGCGTTTCATGTTCTTGGACATGATGCTGTGCAGAAAAAGCATAAAATACTCATTAGTTTTCCGTTTGCTCCCTCAAAAATGTGCCAAAATTCGTACGATCAAAGTTCTAGAGAATTTCTTGTCTGGCTTTCCTGTGGCTATATTTGTTTTAATGGAGTTCTTATGTGTGGGAATTTTATGAGCATTACCACTGCATTATTTTATGATAAAGAAATATTACTGGCTATTGACAAACCTAGATAGAAAAAGTAAATATACTGTAATGGACCTGTAACTCAACAAGTGATTCAAAATTTGGCCCTGCACCATGACTTTGTAATTAGATATTTATCTTTAGGCAGCCAGCTCTAGAAAATATCAAACTAATATATTTTCTCTGAGAACTGTTAGCACTGAACAAACTCATCCAGTGTGAGGCATGAGGGAGAATTGGCCCTGTACCTCATGGGAAGTCAAGGAGGAAAAGGGCCTGTTCATCTTAACTTTAATACCAAATTTCCATCTGCTGCAGTTTGAAATTGYGGAGATATCACACATATACAATAGGGATTTATTACAGAGGCAGCAACTCATCCTTAACCATAGCGATGATACTGGGCCTCTGTTATAGAGCTGTCTTTAGTGTGTAGACATGCTGATAYGTTTGCTCAATAAAATCCAGCTTTCAAGACGTACTGTTAAGTTTACATGATCACCAGAGTGAGAGGGATAAAGCTGGAAAAGAAGAAAAGCAGAAGTGAATTAATGCAATAAAGGCTAGGATTTAACAGACAGGGTTGAGTAAAATAAATGTGAAACAACAGGTGTCACTGACTCTTATCAGCATTTTTAATTAACATCTGTTTTTAGCCCAGAGTACTTTGGAAGAGTATGTTGGAGTGTGTCTGTATTTAAAGATAAAGATAAACTGTTGAGAAGTTACTAAGTAGTAAGAGGTTGGGGGAACGGAGAGGTTTGGGGGGGGGGGTGCTGTGTTGGCTGGGTGGGTGTTAGTTGCAGCTTAGAGAAACCTGAAGGAAAGCCACTATGATAAAACTGCAAGGTAGGGAAATATCGCTATGGCAACAAAATATATTCGCTTGAAGGAAAGTTAGTATGAAAAAGGAAGGACAGAGTGTGGGAAATTCAAAGGAAGTACACGTTACAAGAAAAGACTGAATCTAGTTTAAAAAGAAATAAACCATCATAGTTTYGATTTATATAATAATAATTTATAACCGTAATAAATTGCTGTTCCCCAGACTTYTATAGCACCTACTACTGAAAATCTCAGTGCACTTGACAGACATGACAGAATTGTGCTACACAGTAGGARAATGTTGCTGTTGCCCCCAACAGTCAGTGGCTAAGTGGCTAACCCCAATTGACCAACATCACATGGCAAATGTGTGACATAAATGTTCATAGAATCAGTATCTGTTAACTAATATTTCTTYGGTTTAGACATAAGACAGCTCTGTAGTTTTAAACTAATGCTATTTTATAGTTAATTGAGCAAAAGTCAACAAATAAATGATGTAGCTTTTTTTATAGCTAAAAGTGCTASTTTTTCTAGAATATTTCATATATCTAGACTATTTCTTACTAAATATGTATTTTAAAAGTTTAAATGATGCCTTCTTACCAAACTACTTCATTCAAAAATTAGCTTGGTTCATTTGAAAATCTGACTCAAAAAATGCCTGCACAGCTTTTCTTTGAACGTAGAAAGTCTGTTCTGAGAAGCAGCAYGTATGTTTAACACAGAGTCATCTGAACTATTTCACACAAGAATACATTTAGGTTTCCTAGAGCAGAATATCATCCCAAAAGATAGGAATCACGGGGTGAGATTATTTTTTTTTTTCAGGTTGGGAACGTCTTCAAGATTCACAGCCAGTTACAGCCCTCAAGGGCTGTCTCTGGCCAGGGAGTCATACTGTCTGGCTCCCCTTATTAGCTTTCTCTTTCCTCCTATTTTTTTAATTTGGTTGGTTTGTTTGTTTTCTTGCTTCATACCAGAGGGTACCCTTTGATGTGAAGGGCATTCGATTCTACGCCCAACAATCTATAAAGTTATAGGTGGACTTCCTTTAGTTCAGAGATACGTAATTTGACAGCGTAGTTCAAGTAACAGAGATTTTGGGTGGCTTGAGATATTTGTGCCCATTTCGAATTTTCTCATGGTTATTCACTAACTTTTACTTGAGACCTATTTGTTTATGACCTTTGAAAAGTTCCATAAGGGATTTCTTTTTAAACAAGTCACTCAGGCCCCAAATCCAGCACTTCACTTAACATGCCCATATTTAGGGCCCATAGAAAATTATAGGTCATAAATCCATACATTAATGCTTTGTTAAATTTGGGCCTGAAGGGATGTATAGATTATACCTGGACAACCTGTAGAGCTTCTGCATCTCAAATACAATTAAGAAGATTATCCCCTTGACTCACATACATATAGACCTGGTGGTTGTTTCTCCATTAGCCTTTGGTGTGCTCTGAAGCACTTTCTCTTCATCAGTACGAGACTATCTTAGAAGGCAACAAGGTTGTGGACCTCCCCTCAGAGGTTTGTGTGTCCTGTTCAAAAGAGCTCATAATCTAAAAAACTAGTAACATAACAGCATGAGGTTGGCAAAATAATACCACTGGCATCTCAGAGAGGTCKTAACTTAACCAATGCATCCATTCTTCCGTCAGTTCCCTATACTAACTTAGAGAAACATTGATGAATCTCAGCCATCTTTACAGAGGGTAGAAGTCTCAGAAATAAGCAAAAACTTGCCAGTTTTGTCAAAATCAGCAACCAGTTAGGGTTAAGTAAGATGCAGGAGATTATCTCCTAAAAAGTGAAAGTTCAGCAGATATATGTTCTGCCAATCGAGACATGCGCTGCTCAAAACCAAACACAGTCTACGTTGCCTCTTGCTCAAACCATTGTTGGGAGGGAGCTGAGTATACCCTGCCGGGAGAAGGGGGGTATATTGTCTGGAGCGTATTTTGGCAGGGCACATAGGGAACAGGCAGAGTTACTATGCTGAGGCCTGGGTAGGAGGAAGCGTAGGAAGCTAATCAACAGTACTCTTTGCTGCTCACAGAATATTTGCTTTTAAAAACCAGCAGTTATCGTTTACATTTCTGGTTGTGATAGGTGAAACTTTTGGTATGCCTTTGCACATACATTGGTGTTGAAATATCTAGCTGCAGTAAACTAATACCCAGCAATTAATTGATTTTTGCCAAAGGAGATCAGTAGTATCGGGGATAGTCTATTTTCCAGACAGTTCATTATCCAAACAAATAATAAGARATTATGAAGTAAATTCAAAAATTTTGAGACTGGGTCCCCTAAATCATGAGATTCTGAAACACAAACTTACAGTTTGGGGAGAGAGGGAAAGATAGGTTCTTTGGAGAGTTCCTAGTCTTCGGGCTGCATTCAGTGGTCTGATTTTCTCTGCAACTATCTTATTTAAAATAGGGTGTCCTACTGAACTCAYTATGGTAAAATGGTACCAGTTTTTGTTGACTTCTGTTTAAAGTGKTTTTTTTAAAGTGTTTAAAGGGTTTTTTAAATGAAATGTAAGATCTTGATGTATTTATTCCTCTCCAGGAACTCTAAGTAAAGTGCCAGTGTTTCAGCATTCACTATAAAATGCAGGATAGAAGTCTTCGACTAATACTATATTTATATATGAAAGGTTACATTGCAATCTAAGTCTTCAGAATTTACGGAAATTTTACTTTAAAATATTTCCTTAAAGGTCAATGGAATTCCAGGGTTGTCATTTTAAGGATGYGCTGAAGTTACACCATCTATACCTGACTTCATTACACATCAATATTTTTCATGTGAAATATATAAAACCTTAARCCCTGGACCAAGGTTTTTTAAACGGGCTCTGAAGCTGGATCCTGAAATACATCTAAATGTCTAGATCAGTGGTGTTGTGTTCAACAGTTGGTTGAAAACCAATCTGTCTCCATTTAAATCAACCACTTAGCAACCTAGCCACACACTTTTTACATTCTTTAACCTGGTAATCTCTAATTCTTCTGGCTCAGAATTCCATTGAAACGGGGTGCACAGTCATTTTACAAATGTTGTTCTTTATTTTARTATTGTTTAATTTAAAAGGAAAATATTTCTGATAATAACAACATTTTTTTGAGGAAAAAAAAGCATGAAAACTGTTTCTGTTCCAAAAATTGCTGATATGAGAACTTATGGGAARCAGCTTCTTTTATGAATAATTATTATTATTGTGTTTAAGAATTGGGCAAGATGCCTAGAAATTGAATGAAAGAATGAGCTATTAAATTGAAATATTAAATGAAATAACTGAATTAAAAGTGATCATGTAAACCCTGCAGTAAATGTTGGGAGCTGTAGCTGATTGAACATATTTTCATCATCTGTTTTGTATGCTTAAATACAATTKCTTGATGTAAGTAAACACTTGATTGATATTCTGAATACTTTAAAATCTGCATATGCATCACAGAATACTGAACAATTAAAACTTAATTTCAGTGTAGTTTGATTACATGTAAATTATTTCAATATTCATTTTTTCCTGTTCTGTTTGTTCAGTGCATATTTAATATTCACTTTTTGAATGCATATCACCCTTGATTGGACTGTGAGATGAGGAGGACTCTGGAATTTCTTCCATTAAAAAGGATTGCCTTATAAATATTATTTGTGCCACAGCTCTTCCTCTGCAGATTATTTTCTAAATGTTGTGTACCCTTATTGAAGACAAGGGARAAAACTGCTGCAGCCCTCCTTTATCAGCCCAGCACAAGGAATATGCTTACATGGTCAATGGGCATGTCTAAGAAGGCTTGTTGGTTGTAACTAGTCCCTAAAGAAATGTTTCCATCTTTTCTGCACTCTATTTCTCTCTTGCTTGCATGAGCTCTCTCTCTTCCCTTCCTCCTCCCTCCATACGATTTTTTTTTCCCTGGTTCCTGGAATTTTTGTGAGATGTTTTAATATTATGGCTAAATATTACAAATATTTTTAAGTTGACCATTTTCAGCCTGAAAAATGTATCTCTCTCTTTAAGTGACCACATTCAACTCAGGTGTTGTGGAATACAGGTGACAAAATTCTGCCTTTTGGTATATTTGTAACACCTCTCATAAAAACTGAAGAGACTTCTTTTCCCTTCTCCCCAGRCCCCAATCTGTGCACATGGTTTTGATCTACAGTATTTAAAATCACCTTATTTCTGAACATCCAGCAGGAGGAAACCCTGGGCATTTGAATCTCTTTTTGTTTACACTGGTGAAAACCAACAATAGCCTCTCTGAAGTTAATAGATAAAATTATAGTTTTTTTTTAAATTTCTTATATATTTTATTTAAAACTAAAATGCTTTCCTGACAGCTTTTCAGTTAAGTCACATTCTCAAAGTAGAAGCAGGCAGCGGGTCTGCCACGGAAGGCAGGTCTGGATTCTTCTGTGCCTCGACCATTTTTGACCCGCATGACCCTTGTCATATCACTCACATTTCCCCTTTGTTTCCTTATCCATACAACAGACGTACTAATAGCCAYCTTTTTAAATTTTTGTACGATACGTAGAAAGGTTGCATAAGTGCATATAGCAACAGTATTATTTTATTATATGAGAATTTGAATTTAATATTGTATGCGCTAAACAGCTTGCAGGGAAATGTTTTCCTATCTGTCCTATAYAGTTAATCACAGTTTGAGAGTTTTAAACCTGAAGGTCATATTTCTGTTGGCTGTCACTTTGACCAAACAAGTGGCTGAACTTCATGGTTTACAGGCAGATTTCCTTATCTCGCTTTTTCAAGAGACATATAAGTCTTGATTGCTGGAGTTATTGTGAAGCAAGCAATAAGTAACAAGGTGGAGGGAGGGGTGGGAAGACACTCACTTCAAGACCAGTACCCTGTAGATGCCATTTTAGAAAGCAAATATTGTACCTTGTAATTGTAGCACAAGAACAAAAGGGGGGGTGTTTTGCTTGGTGGTTTGTTTGTTTGTTTGTTTGTTTGAGGAGCTGATAAACTATAAGTGAAGTGTGCTAGCAATAGCAAGAGGTCTTCCCACGATAAAACATGCTTATAAAACAGACATTATTAGCTTGAGGTCGGTCTCATGCTGTCCAGGACTCTCTCTAGTTGTTCCTGTAGAATAAAAACAACACAACTTCCATGCCAGAGACTCAAAATAACAAGTGTCTTCTAGTAAAGCTAGTTTAAAAAAACAGGACATTCTTGACTGATTTAATACTGTTTGCCTAAGTAATGCAAACTTGTCACTCTTGTTTGAAACCTCCAAGTTATTTTAAAGCAATTCCATTTATAATAATTTATGAAGTGTCTGTGACTGTTATTTCCAGCTCTTTTGTTTTGTGAAGAGCATTTCTTGGATAGTCTTTTTTTTTTCCCTTTTCTTCTCTTAGTACAGATCTGAAAATAATGAATTAACTTAACAGTTTTATGAATAGGGGCCGTAATGAGACTGAAGTATGTATGTTGATTAAAGGAAAAAAATTTGAAATCTTTGTGAAACAGCAAAGGAATGACAGCTTTAAGGCCATGATTCCATTCTGCAGGTCAATCAAATGAAAAAGTTACTTTACATTTTTTGGTTGCAGGCATTTTTGCCTTGGCTAAAGCAAACGTCGTTCAAATAGTCTGTATAGTTATAACTTTGGAAAAACAAAATAATGATGCAGACATTCTTTTTAGCTAGTCGTATAGCCGGTTTCTGTTTGGTTTCCAATTTCCCCTCTAAGTACTAAGAATGTATATTTAATCCATAACTGAAAAGAAAAATGTGCTGGAAAATGATATACATGATAGCTATTCAAGATACGCATATTTTAACGTGTACTTATTTGTCTTAATTAAAGCATAGCTTCAGAAACAGCATTGTGTTTTAATGGAAAATCCTTCGTAGAAAGCATGTTGAAAAGCTTCAGATACATAGATGTGCATGATAAAACAGTGGTGCACTGCCTGTTCCCCGGTGATCAAGAGGTTAACCTTAATKCATCTCTTCCCCTCCCTTAAACAGGTTCTGTGAGGAGGGCTGCAAATTAGTGCTTGGAAGACACAGCAGGGAGATTAGCTTTAGGGAGGAAAGGACTCCTCACTCCAGCTCTTAGGAACCTCACCTGGAGAGCGCATTTCCTTTTCTACTTAAGCTAACATATTATGCCTTCTTGTCACGAAAGTTATTCCTTGAGGAAAAGTCCTCGCCGGCTCTATCTCGCAATCTGCTGAATCATTCCGAGTGTGCGGTCGAAGAGAAGAGAGCAATAAGGCTGTAGCAAGAGGGAGGCAGAAAACCGCTTAGGCTTTGGCCAGAAACAGAATCCCAGTATGGGACATCATATGGGACTCCTTCACCTGCCAAGGGCAAGGAGGATTCCCATGTTTCGCCTGTGCTCACACTGGCCTGAGGAAGAGCTACAGCATTGCCCACTGTTTCCTAAGATACCCTCAAGATACAGAACTGTATAAATACTGGCATTCKTGTGATGCTGTCGGACGATATTCATTGGGCTGGCACAAACTGCACCTTTCTAACACTGATAAATCGCAATGCTGCTCTTTCCCCGCTGGGGCAAAGAAGTCATCTCCTTCCCAAGCTTCAGGCATCTACAACTGATCTATCATTGAAATTCTTAACAGGTGAAAAGGGAGAAACTTTATCAGTAGTGGGAAAAATATAGAAATCATTCTGTAAGGAATCGATCTTTTACTTCACAACTGAAATAAAATTGGGGTATTTTGTTGTTTTGCATGTCTAAAAATAATCACCAAATCTATTTTTGTAAGTGTTTTTAAACAGTTTAAAACRTGCGGTAGAAGAAAATGTGTGCAAATAGAATCGCTTTCTCACAGTACAGAGTGATTGTCACGTAGTGGTTATCTACATCTAGTATAAGAGAGACATTAGCCCAATGCAGAATTTCCCGTCGTGATTAGCACTTGCCAGTGCAGTGTTGTATATATTCTCAGAAAGCTTCTGATGGATGGCTTGTTTCCTCCTGCTTCTGTGGAATTCCCAAGGATTGCAAACAAGAGGATATGTACAGCCTTCCACAATATCTCCATCCCGTGTAGGTATGTGCTGTAATTGTCAGGAGATGGTGTATGGTCTCTGGGTAGGAAGAAGGTGGCCATCTGTGTCATTACAAATGGAAGGAGCTGTTGTTCAGCAAGCCCTCAACCCCCCAAAGTAGCGGTCTCAGTATGGCATAATACAGCCCTCCTGGGTTAATGGTAAAGGTGAAATTCCACATCCACACTGCTCCTTCCTACCCTACTGCATCTCCAGGTGATACTCAGGTGGTGCCTTCTAGAGCACATTTAGAGGTAATTTTTGCTTGTGGATTTTGCTCTTTTTCCCCTTGTTTTACCTCATTGGCACAATCTTATTCACCATAGGTTCTTCAGAAAACTCTCAGGAGTCTGTGCTAATACTGGGCTGAGGGAGTTAGGAGGCAAAGCGGTGTCACCCCCACCTTTTTCAGTCCCTGGGGATTCATGACTGTTTAGCATGACTCAACTGGATTATCATCTTCAGAGAGCTGTATTGAGGGGTCTGTGAGGACAAAACTCAATGCAAACTTCTACAAGGACCTCTGAAGTCTTGCAAGATTTGGGATTAGTCTTTTCTGTAGAGGACTTGGAGGTTCCTACCAATGTTGTTGGGGCTAGCATTTATCTATTATGGCTGGTATCTTTTAAAGGATCAGTTTGTTATGATCTACAGTACCTTCAGATTGAACCAGATCTGATGGGACTCGACACTGAACTTAACACTTGCTGAAGTTTACACGATGAAGAAGGTTAAGGGTAGTCACTGTCCTACCTCATAGTTCTTCAATCTGAGCATGAGTGTATCAGGTTTCCCCAGTAAAGTTTTGGCACCGCTTTTGATGAGCATTGAAGGACTTCATCTGCCCATTAACAAAATTTGATGCAGCTCTTAAATTATCCTCAGCAAGTGACATGTTTCCTTTTTCTTGCAGGTATCAGAGATTTGAAAAAGCATTTCTGCTAGCTGTTGACATAGGTGCTCGGGACCTGTTTATGGTGAGTCATTTCTGCAGACAGAGGCTGTTGTCAGGGTGTTAGTTGTCAGCTTTTGTGCACATCAGAATGGATCCGTGTCATTTGCAGTCTTAGACACATACTGAAGACAGAACTATTCTACCTGGTTTGCCCTTTGCCATCATGAAACTCATCAGTAGGAATTGAGTATCTTTAGAGTCATTGACATTTTCCCTAGCATGGCCTAAAGGCTATTCTTTATTTTCCAGGAATCAATGTATATGTTTTTGAACTTTCCCCTTCTTCATCTGTTCTGATGTGGGTGAATGTCATCTTTCACTCTAATAAGCTTATAAGTTTCTAATCCGTTCCTTTAAGAAGTACAACTGCTGAGTCCTGGATACAAGAGCTGGCCGTATCCTGGGGATCCTGAATGCTCTTAGTTTGTCTCTTAGGGTTTTGTGAAAAGTGACAAATTATGAACGCTTCTACAGGTACTTTTAAAACAACAAAGCTCAGCAGCATCAATCCAAGGGTTTTTACATTTCATGCGCTCTCTGCCCCCTCCCATTTAATTAGCTACAAAAGTAAAATTAACCAGCTCTTAAAAGGTCCTCTGTGTGAGCTCTGCAGGAGGCTCTTGTTTTATAAGATCTTGCACCACAATGTCACAGTGAGGTCAGATGGACAAAGCCAATCGTGCTTTCCTAGTCTCTCAGCATGTTGCTGCTCCACAGCTGATTTCATTGTTTTCAAAGAAACAATAGGAAAGGGGCTTGTTGAAAAAAAGGCCCTTTGAACGATTCGTTTGCTTGACTCTTTTGCATAATGAAGACATTCTGTTGTTTAAATTAAGCTTTGACACTAGATGTTAATATCATTTATCCCATTAAGTCACTTGCCCTGCTAGTTTGATCCTGATATTTAAATTGTATGTTAAATTACACAATTAAATCCTGCTTTTATGGGTTATGAAAATTCCCTTCTAATTATATAAAAAGTTGTGTGAACCTTTTGATGTTTTTTTTCACGGCTCTAATCATCTGGCTTGTTCCATCTAATTAGAAAGATGTGAATACTGCGATAAACTTTTCTAAGTATGCATCAAAAGAATGTGATGGAAATGTCAGACTTTTAGGAAATTCATTACGTGTTTTATGTTTATTCTTCTTCATTTTTCCTGGTTTTAACTCATCTTTTTCCTTTTCTCTTTTTATTGAATGTAACTTCTTCAGTACAAATTTTTTACCTAATCAAGCTAAGCACTGATACAGCCTCATATAAGATTCAGACTGTAACATGTCTGCGGCAGGTTACAGCTTTTTGTCAGGGGCTCACCCACCATACAGATAATAAATTCTCCCTTAGTAATTTCAGCCATTCTGGCAGAACAGATGACCCAGCATTTGGCCTGCCGTCGCAAGGTCTCTCTCATATGACTGAAAGCATTTCCTACATGATCTTTTTCTCTTTCCTTCCCTCTGCTGACAGCAGGACGGAGGGAGCACCTCTGTCCCAGGGTGGGGAGCACCAGTGTTGGGTCAAGAGACGGGGGCAAAGCTGCTAACAAGAGGGGGGGTACTGTCAGTACCTGGCTCCACAAGTGGTAACATGTCCTCCTCTCAACAAAAAGGTTCTCCAACTTTCTTCAAGTTTCAATGTTCACAAAGAAATTAGCTCCATCCTTTCCTACTTTTCTTTGTTTTCCCTTTTCTCTCTCAACACCTACTCTCCATTTCCCATCTCACCAGTGCTCTTAAACATAAATATATATTTCCATACAGTTCCTCCTGGCTTGCATTACTGTGAGATCAAAACCAGTTCTGTATTGTCCTCGTTCTGCTTGCATTACCTTTGAGATTCCTCGTAGTTTCCCCTAAATCATGCAACAAGCAGCACACACACCTGCCCCTCTGAATCCTCTGTTAACTCGCTGCCTCCTCTGGGGAAATGTCCTTTTGCTAATGCATCTCCTAAGTAAGGTACTAATGAGCAAACTTTACAATAAGCTAACAATGGCACTGCTGCGAGGCTACTAAATGCAGGACTCAAGAAGTTTAAAGGTGCCTATGTCATAAAAAGTAYTTATTTGTGCCACGGTAGTTTCTAGGGAATTGGGCTTCATTGCACTAAATACTGTGTGAAAATTAGATAAACTGTTCCATGAAAGCTYACAGTTCTTCTAGGTATTAGTGTAACAATACTATTGCTAAGCAAGGTTTGTGCATCCTTCACTTCTGCTTAACACTGAATAATTTGTATATATTGTTTATATAGGTCAAAATGCAATTAATAACATACAACTTGACTTTACCTRTATTTAAAGCATTTATAATTATGTGCAGTATGAATAACTAATATATAGGTCAATTATTTGTACTGTTGTTKTACAGACCAACCAAATCCATTTATAAAACCTCAGATGGTTCTAGGAGTCACGCCACCTTATTCCCAGTTAATTTAATGGGATTTCAAGAAGAAATAGTAGACTAAAGAAAGATATCTGATGACATAAGTGAAATGAGAAAGAAAAAAATCTTATTTATTAGAGAAGGAACAAAAAAGGAAAGGGTAGGGAGAGCAGATATAACAGAGGCTGAGGAGGATCCAAACATTGAATACCCATCTTCTGAGACTTCTAAGGAAATGTCCTATGTCTTGGAGAATTTATCCTGAGCATCTCTTTCACCAAACAGGGCTCTGCAGCATTCCTGTTATTTGTTTTGAGATTGCGAAGAAGTTTGAGAGAATGCTATCTGAGGGGTAATTTCTTTCATAGAAATGAAAAAGAGGAAAAAAAAAAGGCTTAAAAGTTAGTCCTATAGCTATAGCGTCACTAGTATGATGCCATAACAAGACACACATACACTGCTGTGCCTCTCCATAAGCTTTACCCTCACGTCACCTCTAAGTCCATCAATTATTATCATCTCCTACAAAGTTCAATAAAAAAATAAAACTGAGAAGGACATAATATCACGAACAACAGCTACATTTATTGGACAGTGACTGATCCAGTCTGTAACAGAAAAGATCAAGCAATAGAAGGGTTGTTAGCTTGAAATCCTTTTGTAGTATGCTCCAGCTCTCAGCTGCTGAAAATTCAAAAGGCTATCCCACGTACCAAAGGTAGCAAAAAATGCGAGGAAAAGACACTTTAATAAAACTGTCAGATCTTGGGTGATACACTGATGAGGAAAGTGCATGTTTCGAAGAAACGTTGGAATTTTGCCCAGAAATATCCTATAGACAAATGCACATCAGTGTTTCAAATGACTCCTGCTCACCGAGGGCCAGCTCTGTGAGTCATAAAGATGAGGGTAAAAAGGAAGTAGTCCAAAAACTAATCAAACTGTTAAATGATAAAATACAGCCCTTTCAGCAAACTCCTGATAAGCAGCGGGAAATTGTTTTTATTGTCACCATTGTTTTTGAGAGGGAYGTGATCTTTGGACTGATAAATTCTTAGATAATTGTGTGAAAAAATCTGTAATGAATATTCAGCTAATTTAACTCTTTTTTTTTCTGTCGTTCTTTAAGGCACCCTGTAATCCAGTGTTTCTTCTTTCTCTTTTATTTATTTTCTATTTTTATTCTACTCAGATAGTTATAAATTTTTAGAAAAATCCAATTTTGCTGGCTTATTTGAATGAGGAACACCTAAATCTGARTTAAATTTGAGTTAAATAGGAGTTTTTATAGCTGTAATTTTTCTTTCTAAAGCTTGTTTAGAGATAGAGACAAGAGCTACTTTTTTTTTTYTTAATTCTTTATGACAGCAACTTGAGGAACCACGAAGAAAGCCACTTACCAGCCTACTGCTATATCTTTATTTCTTACAAGGCCCCTGTTAGTTAGCGATGGATATGTAGGGTCTTCACATTTCTTTAATCAAAACAGAAAATATGGGCAAAAACGAGGTCTGAGAGTAACAGATGTTTTGATACGCACAGCACGCACAACCTCTTAACTGAAAAAACTTTGTCATTTTCTGCGGTTGTTTCCATCCCCTCCCCAAGTTTATTATTTCAGACTGCATTGAAGTATACAATACTTCTCTTAGTTTAAACTACAAAAAGACAGTCATTRAGCATAGTCAGAATGTATTTTAAATTAGTGAACACAATCTGCCTATACATTCAAATCTTTCTAAGTTCAGACTTGTTCAAGAGCCCTTAGGTTTTCTATTGTTATCTAAATAAGCTGACAATATCTACTGTTTAATCTTCATAGAAATCATACCTTGCTACTCAGGCCCTTTTCTCCTGACAACCATGTTAGACCTGCAAAGAGAGGAAGGACAGAGTTCGCAACAAGTTCGTAACTCATTACTTTGCTCCAAGACACTTGCACATTTTTTGAGTCACATCTGTGTTTGTAATTAGAAAATGTTGCCATCTCCCGCGGACTGTYGGGATCCTGCAAGTCAGTACCAGGYTTCCCTGCRTAGTCTCAGTTTCCCTAACATTCTCAGTTTGCTTCTTATTTTTGTTTTAATTTTTTAATTATTATTATTAAATGAGGGGATAATAAAAGCAGCATCTTTTTCTCCTAACACTGTTACTCTCACTTTTTTCATCTAGCTTCTCTTTCTAGAAGGGGTCGCTTTTTCCTGTAAGAGTTTCTGTCATATTGATGAAGGTGGCAGTAAGCTCCCACTGYGAAGCACAGTTTCACCTGAAATCTTCTGCATTAGTGAGAATATAGTTGCTTTTATGGTATACAGAGGTCAATATTTCCAGCAAATACTCCTTTTCCCKTTAAATTCCTGCATGCGTAGATAGATTGCAGAACAATGGCCAGGAAGGACTTAAATCTTTGGATACCAAATGGCATCTTCAGCAAAGAAGTGGGGGGAAGAAGCTTTGCCAACTGTTCTTGGGTTTCTGTCACTTCATGTGTCTCAGTTCATGCACAGAGCAGCCTGTGGCTGTGACGCCAAAGGAGAATGGGGTTAATTGTCTCTTTATTAATGGTCAAGGAGGAAACTTTACTTCAAGGGCCAAAACCAAGGGCAGTGAGACTGTAATTTGTCAGCAGGAATATATTCTTCCMCAAATTGTGCTGTATGTAGTACAGGTGGTTTTCACCTCAGAGGTTAACACACAATAAAAAGCCTTGCAATTGAGCATGTAATGATACACTCCTGCTGCAGCCCTCTGACTTTTAACCCTAGATTAAGGACTAGATCYGGAGTATTGGCAACTATTCATGCTAGAGAACAACATTTTTAGAAAGCCCCTTGTGGTCCAAGAGTGACTCAGGAGTCACATCACCCGTGTGGGTGTTAAAACCATTGCGCAACCATTGTTGTTCTTATTATCTCCAACATCAGCACAAAGAGGACCACCATCACCTTACTCAAAGAACAGGAAGTGTAACATGACAACCTCCRGACAAAAATTAGTCCCAAAAGAGCTTTACCCCAAAACTCGTGTACTAAGTGGAAACCTTAACACACTTCAWATAGGGGCTGTCAGCCAGAAGAGTTCCAGTACTTCAGATCTGGTTTACACAGAGCCACCTCCTATCAACCCTCTCTTAATTCATGTTGCGCCAACAGAAGTTACCKTAAAAGCAGACAGATTGGTTTGTTCCATACACTGAGTCAATAGCTTCACTTTTATCRGCGCATGATTGGTCAGTGTTTTATTCATTGCTGTATTCAACAGCACAAGTAAGATAATAAATTTGCATTGGGAGAGAATTAAAATGTAATGGTAGGTTCATCAGTTCCATCTGTGTTTGTGATCTAAATAATAAAAGAACCTCTTTCTTTCAAAATCCCTTTTGTTACTCCTATGAGATTCATTTTAGATTAATCTTTTTTTTTCTCTTTTATTTCCAAAGGACATCCATTACCTTGCACTAGATAAGGGTGAATTGGCACTAGCTGAAGTGGCAAAGAAAAAGGCTAATGACATTGATGCAGAATCAATAACTACTAGAATTGGTAAGAATTAATGGTGTTTAAAAAGCCCTTTTTGTTTTAATCAATACTTGTCCTGTACAACACCGTGTTATATTTGTAGGGGAGTTATTGTTTCGATTGCATTGTTTTCTTTGAAAGCGAGACGGTATTTTTATTCATAACTAAAGAGGGAGGCTTATAAAAATAACATAGCTTTGCCTTTCAGTATGCGTGAGGATTGTGTCGATGCAATAGCTACGAYGCAAAAAAGATTTATACTATGGCTATATAGAAAAGTTCAGGCTGTACAAACTGAACTGAGTGCAAGAGGTAAGGGACTGAATCTAAAAATCTTTGTTCATACCAGCGTTAAAGGCCAGGTATGGCAATCATCTCATTCACCTCTAAATATTTGCTCGTGCACACTGTGCCAATAACTGGACTCACACCGTGAATGCTTTGGCAGCATTCAGATGAAACGTTTACTGATGTGAACACAGGCTCATATCCTGGCTTTAAAGTAACAGCTTTGCATGCAGTGGGATTCTTGCGGTTCCATAAGGAATATCAATGCAAAAGTTGCAGGGTTAGACTAATAGCTCAAACACAGACAACTTTTCAGGCAGGGGAACTCATAACTCGTTCACTTTCTCCGTGTGTTTCCTCTGAACTCTCATGAAGAGATGTATGCAAATATGTAGACCGTTCTGRTTTTGGGCCTATAGCACGAACCAAGCAGAAGGGGTCCAAGTCTAGGTAGCTGACCTCCAGCAGAGAGAAAGTAGACAAAGGGAAAAAAAAGAACACAAAATGTTTGTATAAAATATGCATATTGCTGTTTTGCTTATTCTACCACATCTTTGAMTATTAGAGGAAATCACTGAGCTTTTGTCCTTGTCCCATGCCAAGAAGTAGAATATGATTAAGACTCAGAAGAAGTCACAAAACCTTTGAGACCTTGGGAAACGTAGGTTTCTTTTAGAACTGGACATCTTGGTGTTTACCAAGAGCATACAAGCAAATGCCRTTCAAATATGTAGAAATGCAGAGAGGCGGTATGTGTGTTTATGTGGCTATTTCTATATATTGTATAAATCCATGACTTTCAAGGCTATGCAATACAGTATCACCRCCTTCCCTCTGCAGCGGAGTAGAGATCAAGCAGTGCCTGTCCTGAACTCTTTTCTTCAGGGTCTTTCATTTTGAAGCTTAAGTCACTTCAAGCATTTTTTGYACCACAGCTGGGCCTTTGGGCAAGCCCTTTCACCACTAAAATTGCCAAAAATTACATTTGTTTTGGTCATCTGTTACTGGGCACTCTTTAAAGTGTACAGTTACATCTCCCTTGCTTTCTCTTCTCTTACTTCTTAGGTAGTTGTCCTCTGCACCTAATATAACTAAGATACCTAAGACTTATCTCTGATCACTATCTATTCTCTTACACTTAATCCAGAAAATTTAAGCCTTAATCTGTGGCTTTGTTTAATTCCTTGCAAAATAACGCTACTACTAGGTTTCTGAAGTTAGGCTATTTTTAAGTTTACCGAGAGCCTTATATAGTATTACAGACACATACGCCAAAGAGAGGGATAGGGAAGAAACCTGAGGTGATCACAGATGTCTTACTTGCATATCAGATGTAATACACGTGTTACTACAGTTCAGTTATAAATGTGCAGGCACTCAGTCTTCCCCTCCTTCAGAGCAGTCCTACAGTTACCTC
The DNA here is from genome assembly GCA_030449065.1 of Oceanodroma leucorhoa. Lineage (NCBI taxonomy): Eukaryota > Metazoa > Chordata > Aves > Procellariiformes > Oceanodroma > Oceanodroma leucorhoa. The sequence goes on from JASVER010000211.1 coordinate 402,159, forward strand.
TGTAATGCCCCATAAACATGAATTATTAAAGTCATTTTATATGATAAAGTCTTTAAAGTGTTCTCATTTGCTGAATAATTAACTATCAGAATGATTTAAAATACTTTTCAATGCCCCTGGGACAAACTGTCACTGAGATTCAGTCTATAAACAGCAATGAATTTGCATCCAGTTCATTTTATATGAAAATAAACAGGAATCTCCCATGAGTTCGTTTTACTGCAGATTGGATCTCATCTTAAACGCGTGAAATCTCAGCCACGTGTTTTGTTTTATTATACTTTATTCCAACGTCCTCTCTTGTTGATTTTTTTATTTCATAAACTGTTGTTAGCAAAAAAAGTGTCATGAACTTTGTGGACCCAGTGAAAACAAAAGATAACAAGTGCTTTATATGTAAATTACTATATTTATCTAAAATGTTGAGAGGGGGAGAAAAACTCATGCCAGAGCCAGAAGCTTTAAAATGCAGTTTCAAACAAGTCTCTGTCCCCTAACCATCTCCTAGGCTCAGTCCTCTTCATCTAGTCCCTGCTCTCTGGGGCTTTCAGCCACTCAGTTCACCAATGGTCACACTTCCCAGATCAAACCCCAGACTTCTTGAGCACCCGCTTCAGGCTTCTACAAGAAGGCAGCAACCTAAGCAAACAGAGGCAACAAGGTGCAATCAGTGCTATTCATCCCAARATATACTGAACACCTTCCTAGATAATATCTGGCCTCTCTACAGCATATTTTATATATATATTGCAGTATAATATTTGGTCCTAAATAGTACAAATGCGAACCGTTCTGGTATATCAACATCTGATTGATATTTCCTGAGCTAGCCCATCCCCAAAACTCAGCTCAACACTACTTGAAAATAACATGAGTCAGTGCTCCTGGCTGATTCCCAGGCCCTTGACAGTGCTCCATCTTGCCCCAGATATGTTTAATTTATCAAGATATTTCTGTGTACAGGACTCACTTCAAACATAATATTTTTCAAACTCAGACTCTTGGAAAAGTTTCAAGCTCCTACAAATAATGTAGAACGACCATATAATTTCAGCTTAAATTTATAGATGTCATCCAGAGTTCTATAATCATTGGTAGATTCCTCACATATATTAAATAAAGATTTGTGTCAAGATAAAACCAGAAATAGATTATTTTAAAATTTTATGAATTTTAGCTCTTCTCAGTTCTTCACATGATCGTGGCTTGCTATACACTGTTTTGAAGAAGCCACCATCAAAGCTAAGAATGTCTGGGTGCATGTGGTGAAAACATCTGTAGACCTTCAGAGCACAGTAGTTTCGTGACAACATTGCTGAGCGAGATAAAGTGTCAAGTGAGCTTACTGCTATTCCTTAGTATAGTTTTGGCAGAATCAGGTATTTTGTTCAACTGATTCAAATCTTCTGAAGAAAATTATTCTTATAAGATTTTATGTTTGACAGCCTGTGAAAATGCATCTTGAGGCGTGAGAAGATTGAAGTAATGGTACCATACATCTCAGACCACATTAGCTGTCTCCTCTTGCCCCACTCCCATTTGATCAGCAGACCAGTGGCCATAGATACTGTGGTTTCCTCTGCCAAAGATTTCCTGTTGAATTATTTCTGTAGTACATCTTCGGATTCCTTAATGAGGTCAGGGAGTTCTCATTTAGCCTTGCCTAAAATATATTCTGTGCACCTCATTTCACTTGATTGAAACAGAGAGGACTTTCTTCAGTATTGACAATATTTGTAGGCTTACTGATAAATTCTGTTTATGGGTGTAGCCTCACATATATGCTCCTGGAACACAAGTAACTGGTACAATATTGTCCGTGGTGGAAGATTGCGTCTGTTCAGTGCTGTAAACTGTAGGTTGCTAATGTAAAACTTGAGTTGCAAAGAACTGACATGGCACAGCCTGTTAAGAAATGCCATAACTAATAATGATCATGGAGGTGAAGAACTCAGCCTTTCAGACATCATTGCTCAATGAATATCCAACAAAGAGCATATGTAGTCAGTGTCAGAAAGTTTCCCAAGGCCAACTTCCAACAAATTACATTAGGGCCTAGCAAGATGATTTTAACCTTCAAATCAATAGCTTTCACCCAAAAGGGATTCATGTTGTGACAAGACAGATAACTGCTGCATAGTTGAAAGGCAAATTGGGAAACCTTGTATTTCTACTTAGAAATAAATTCAGAGTATTAGTTACGCTAGTGTTTAGGCAACATTTCTAACAGCGGTATCTTAATAAAAACACTGATGTTGAGATAATTGCATTGTTCTGAAATGCTAGATGGCACTGACTAACATTTTAGTGGTTCAGTAATGTCTCCTGAAAGCACTTGAGGTTTTTCCACTTAAAATAGAATTTTAAAACATTTCTGGAAATATTCCGTAATGTTTTCAAGTGAGGTAGGAAATCTTACCAGTTCTCACAGAGACTGAGGTCTAATTTCCCACACTGTTCATAAAATGACATTCAAAATGTAGCGGCCCTAAGTGTTTCACCTTACTGGCAAGGAATGTCACCAGTTTGAACCTTAAGTGGAGAATTTATTCATTTCTTCTTAGTTCTGTGATAGTATTTTATACTGAATGGCTTACATGTTCTTTGTGATAATTAATAATGACACATGCTATAGTGTTTTGTCTTCCATACAGTGTGTCTGAGATACCAGTCTGGTCTTGCATACAGTCTGCTTGTAATTTACTCAGATCACTTGTAATTTACTCAGATCTTCCCCTTATTCCTGACAGTCCTGGCGAGCCTGCTCGCATTTCAAGACCATGTTTAGAATCGTCCCCCTGTTTTTGTAACCTCCTCTGGCCTTGCATTAGCCTAGTTGATAACATTTGTTCCTCTTCTGAACCATAATGACTCCTTTCATCTATCAAGCAATAGACTTCTTCCTTACCCTCATGTACCCTCTCTGACCCTAATGACAAAGCCTTCTTCATTTCCTACTCCTCCTTGGCACACACATCTTTCTCTTGCTATCAAGTTTCAAGTTAAATGAGAATCTTAGCCTTTTATTTCATGGCATGATTTTTATTTCACTGCGTAACGTGTTTATGGCATGCTTAAAAGATATTATCCAATACACAGATGAACTGTGAAAGACTCAGGAGGCACCTGTTTATGCTACAGTGTTTTGGAGAGCTCTTCTCCCTTCAGTGTAAGTGTTAGATCTCTCTCTCTATTTATTTAGATTTTCAGTTTAAGTCAATCAAAACCTCCAGAATCAAATCCTTTGCTTTTACTTTTCTACTAATGTTAGTTTTTCCCCAGAGAGCCAGAAAAACATTTTTAATGAAAAATGTTTTTAAGCATGATTGGCAGTTAACCTATGGCAAGAAATTAGCTTCCACAAGCACTTTTTTAATTTTGTGCCACACAAGATGTGTCTTTGAAGATCCATAGTAATTTTAAATGATTTAACTGTGCTCGTGTATACACTCTCCTGCATGTATCAAACCGCACGCAGCATTTGATGCAGAGTCCACTCAACGCAATGAAGAGATTTCCACCATCTCAGTGGGCTTTGGATGGGGGATTTTAGCAAGTAACAAGCTCACGTGTAGGCCTGGCATTACCAGAACTCCTGCCCTCTACCAAAAAGTGACAAAGAGCCTGGTTTGGAAGGATGCCTTACTTGATGTAGACTGCTTGAGTCCCCTGGTTTCAAGAGGCACCCAGCACTCATGGCRTGGAAGCCTACTGCAGTGGTAGTTCTGAATTCACGGCCTGGCATACCTGCCTCATTGGGAGGGTAACAATATGTTCCCATATAACTAAGTGGATCTGCTGAATCTTCTTCTTTATGCTGATGTTTAGCTTTTTGTTAATTACCTTTTTAATTTTCCAACTAGTAGCGAGGATTTTACTCTATCGAGAGGTTACAGGCACTAATTGCTCCCCTCCTTGTGTTCTTTTCRAGAAGTGGAGTCGTTTGTTTTACTTAAGGTGATGCCAAACTATTTTTGGCTCCACCTCATCTCACCTCTCCGCTTGCTTGTGTTATGATGTCAGTTTTGATCTATACCTTCCCACTGCTAGACAGCTTTGCCTAAAGACATAATCCTCAGCCCCTAATAATTATAAGTACATCAAAGGCTAGCTGGTTTGCTTAGCTGCAGAGGTCTACACAAAGATCTGTGTRTCTTCACTTGAAAGAGATTTATAGTTTTATGTCAAGCATTAGAATAATCATGGCATTCCATTTTTTTTTCCTTCTTTATCATGATATATTCTTGTCCACTACAGAACCTGATTTWAAAAGTACCACTATATGCCTGCAGTGAAGACACTATTCTCCTTACTATTTTAATTCTAGTGATCCCCATATTTTGCAATATCTGTCAGCAGTAAAATTATGCCTTACTCAATACGAAAAAGTCTTACCAAGAAGTCATAGATAAACTATTTTTTGCCTTCATTTTAAATGATGGGTTGAGTAGAAAAAAAGAAAAATCAGTAACTGGAAGAGCCAGTTTTAGGGAGTTAAATTTTTTATATCTATAGCCCCATACTATGACTGGTTTATAAACAAAAAAAATTACAGTATTTCCAAATTCTGGCCATTAAAAGGAGTTGTCTGTGTCTGATCTGTATTTGTTCTATTAACAATGAGGTTATTGCAAGGTACGTGAGGTCTCCCATCTCAGATCTTTTCAGTATATTTCCATCTTATCCCTATAACCTTCAGGAAAGTTGATGCACATAGACAATAGAGAATGGATGACACTAATTACCAAGTAAACAACTTATTTTCCGTGGCAACATGTCAAGAAGTAAGTTACAAAAGTGAAAACAGTTCACAGAGAGATTCCTTGGGTGAGGATGTTACATGATGAAGAATAGTTCAGCGTAAAAGATCTCGAAGGGATGCCCATGGCATGGCATTGAAGTAAAGAGAAGCAAGTCAGTACTCAAGTATCCGTTGACATTATAGCTAGGAATTTAAGTAGGAATTTGATTTCTCAGCACTGACTCCAAAGACTGAAGTCGATTTAAATAAAAAGCACACATAGTTAAAATAACTGTTGAAACAAACTATCAAAGAAATTGATGCAGGGAAAGTGTCTTTGCATGGAGACTAAATGAATACCTTTCTGGGAAATAGGTTTTAGCCAAATATAATTTATGCATTAGTCAAACACAAGTTTTTCTGGCTCGGTGTAGGATACCTGGAAGAAATTTAATGGCCTCTAATTCACTGTAGGTCAAACTAGATGATTTACACTGTATCATTATAGTATAATATTCATATGTGCTGGATTCCAGTCTTGCCTACAGCTCTGTGAAAAAGCCCCTGGTAAATCTCCCATTAGCTTCAAAAGGCCCACATGTAGGCTAAAAGGCTGCAGTTAAAAGCCACATAATGTATATTCACACATCTCATAGTATGCACGTGTGTGTGTACATAAGTGGGTGTTATATTTACACATACACAGCCAAAATCTGGCCAGTCATAAAAATAGCTCCAAATCTGAACACAAGCGCTGGATTAATTATTACGTATTTATATTTTGCTTCATGACATCAGCAGCCACAGAATCCGCTGCTGCTTTTTTTTCTGAAGGAACAAGAAATAATCACAGCAGGAGGTGCTTTCATAATTGCTGTAGCCGGCCGAGAGCTGCGTATCTGTATGTTCGCGGTGTGTCAGAGGCATGTTTGTCTCACACACCCTAGAGCCATTCCTGAACCTCTAGTTTTCTGATAGGGAATTTGCCGGTTGCATTTCTACGCACTGAAAAGAGTTGGCAAACACATATTTGCATGGCAGTTGGTATGTGTTTTGTCCTGTTTGTTCTGCGTAACGTAACGTGACGTGACAGGCTGCAATTCATCACATCAGCGGCATGACAGCAGAGGAATTGAAAAGAGGTATTATGGTGGGCTGGCGCGAGGTGTCAATTTAACGTTCAATTGTAATATTTCAACATTAAGTCTTTTTTACTGGCCTACTGAAGAATTATCACCAAATATTCCCYGTGCGGGTGAGTTTTAGAAGTAGTGATCAGATACAGGAGGAGGCTGTAGGTTCCTGTGCTCAGAAGGACCAACTCTTGTAAATGTGAGAATCTTTGCACATCTGGTTTCTGATCAAACAAACAAAAACGTTGAGGGACTATTTATTGCCTCCTCTTTCACTACAATCCCCAGCAACACCACAGGCTCTTAAGTGGGGATACCATGGAATTGCCCACGGCAAAATCAGAGGTTGGGCTGTTTTCCTCCAAAGACACAAGAGACTGCTTGACAGTTCACTCCTGAAAAACTCCTGCAACAAAAGCTAAGGTGTTTGATGACCTGATGTTAGTTCTTGTTGAATGCTTTCAGCCTAACAAAACCAAGTTCCCTGTTAAAATCCTGTCCCAGGGCTGGTGACATTCTAATCAGGATATCGCTGGTGAAAGCCGTAGCGAAAAGCTCGGCGGGGCCCAAGAGTAAGCTTTGCACCCATAGCTGTTGTCAGTCTTGCACTTTCTAAAGTGCCAAACTTGGCCAGAAGAAGAAAAGAAATGGGCTGTTTGAGAAAAAGCGTGGGTGAAAAATTGACCAACAGTGCCTAATACAAGGCAGTCAGTACATTCAGAATTAATGACTTTTTTCTTCCCTCAACATACACTCCGTATTTCATTTCAGCTATTTGAAATATCTTTTCCCTAAATATCCTTCCTGTTAGTCTGCACCGAGACTTCTTTTTACTTTAAATCTCAGTGCCGTGAGACTGCTGCAACTCCTGAACTCATGCATGAATAATATCTGCCCTTCAATAATATTTTTCACAGCATTCAAGATACCAAAAGTCCTGAATCGTGCTAGATTTCAAACTGTAAAATTCAGTCTTAAAAATAGATTGTGAGGCCGCATTGGTTATCTCTGCAACGTTGATATTATGAAATGGCAAAATATTATAATATGATGAAAAGATACCATTAATAATAGCTTATAAGCATATATGGTGATCATTATAATTAGTTACTTACTGCAGGTACACTGCGGGTCCCACCTTTTCATCTTTATGATAACCAAAGATGCAACAGCCGCTTGATTTCTGCCTCCTGCCCGCCCAGCCCAGGGCCTGGCTGTAACACCCGCCTTCCCCGGGAGCTCGGGCTCCCCAGCACCCCTGTCCCTGCTTCTACTCTCCCCTCTGGGAGGGCACAGCTTCCCCCCGGCTCTTGCCCATATTTAAGGTGATCCCTTTCAAATGTGTCTGCAAGGCTGTGTTTGGTATCGGCGGGGAGGCTTGCCATGCCTGACTCTACCAGCCCTGTCTGGATGGTGCTCAGAGCTCAGCCCAGGCTTCTCGTAAGGAATCAGTGGCAGGAGTTACAAGGACTTTCTTGCTGTCTTTCACCAGTGGTGGCTCTGAGCACAGCTTTGAGTCCCTGCGTACCACAAGATCAGTAAAAAGTCAGGGTTCACATAAATTAGATCCCACGGATTAACCACTTAACTGATAGTTTAAAAATTTTCACTGTAAAGGAAMGTGGAAGACAATATTCTTTCCTGTAGAATTATATTAAACCCCTATGTGTGACTTCTAGTTTTTGCAGAAATATAACATGTTTCATAACAACTGCTAGCTTATTTTTTTTCCTTGATGTACCTACTTTATGCTACATCATACTATGGTTATTCATGTACCTCTGCTAAATGTAGTCATTTCCTTTGCTAATATTCTTACTGCTGAAAATCCCCCCTGGAGATATCCAAATAYGCCTGAAGTGCACCAGGTGAAGAGCAGATTGTGGGGCCATCCCAGAGACCTTGCAGAATAACCYCAGGACTTGATCTTACGTCGCCTGGAAGCGTTGCTGCTCATGAACCATCAGGAGCCTTACACGAGCTCACCCTCTGACTGCGCCACGTAACCCACGGAAGGAAGGATTTGGGAGCCGGTCTAAACTTCTCCTGAATCATCACTTGAAGTTCATTGCTAAATTTCACCACACCTCTGCCTAAATAATACAAACTTTTATTAACCAGGTGAAAGAATATGGCTACAATTAATTATTTATTTTACTACATAGGATGCATTGTGGCCAAAGAAAAACAGGCACAAAGTGCTTACCTTAGGCCCTTGCTTTTAGCCACCGAATGGCGAGATGTTTAGCTCCCAGCCGCGGGTACGGGGCCCGTGTGGGCATAGTCTGCTGCAGCGTAAGCCCGGGTGGTCCCGCTGACTGCTCTGCTGCTGCCTCTTAGGTACGTAAGGGAAGAATTAGGACCACAGCACTCCACTCTGATCACCGTAATAAACAGAATTTTAACAGTAAAACATTCCGGAAAAATTCCYGATTTCCTCAAAAATTCCTGAAGGAAGTATGAGCTTTTGTCAATGCCTTGTTTTCATTTATTATTGTCAACTACACTGTCACAACCTATTCCCTTGTGTGTTTGAGAGCTTTGCTGCCCACTCGTCAGGATCAGAAACAACACAGCAGGTCAGGGACTGGATGAGATTAGACCTTTCCGGCCATCACCAGCCTACTGAATGACTTTGGCCAGCTCATTTTAGCCTTCAGTGTTTTCGTTTTCCTTTGGGGACTGTGTGAGCTCYCTGTGGCGGGCTGCCCATCCTTTCGGAAGCATCCCAGTCCCCTGCCACAGCCCCTCGCCCTTGTCGTGCTAATTCGGCACTGCGCCCTCAGCTTCTCCCCGCTGGCGTCACGTTTCCAGCGCTGCCCTCCCAGAGGTTAACCACACAGTCTGGTGAAGTCCATTTTCTAAGCTCACTTATTTTCTATAATTTGAAGGAATTTTTACAACACAAGGGAAAAACACACCCCTGGGAAATCAGCTGTAATACTCTAGTTCATATCTGCCATTAGGTGTCAGTGTGACAACAACCATGATACACAAAGGCTATTCTGGGGCGTGCAGGGATGCCACCCCATCCTAAACTTCTCATTTTCGACTCAGGGAAAATACAATGTGCAACTGAGAGGAAGGAGGAGGTTAAAGAAAGCAAGAAACATTTTATTTCCGTTTTTTCCATCACCTGATTGCAGTTATTTACTAACAGATAAGTCTGCATTTCATTCAGTATGTCTCAGGTTCCCGGTGCTGCAGTTGTCAAAGGAGTGTACTATTTACAAAACCAGGACAAAAGCTTCTGCACACACTGATCTGACGCCCTATTTTGGGGCAAAAGAAACAGTCAATACTATTAGTAATTTGCAGTCCGCAGGAGGTAAACTGCTTTGCCCATATGCAAATGTTAAATTACTCATGTAAGTTGATGCCTGCCGATGTTGCTGCTTATGGATGGTTCCTGCACAAGTTAAGATACTGTATTTGAAAAACAACTGAAAGTTCCACTCATTCAGAAGAAAAGGATACAAAAACTTAAAAACTAGTTTTAAAGCAACTTTTTGTGTCTGAATTACTACCTTATTTTGGTGTATCAGTGGTATGCATGATGAAGAAATAATAAAAGCATGACATATATTAAGGAGYTTGCAATTGTTTTTAAAAAAGTTTCAGGCACTTGCCAAAATGAGATGGCAAAGGTAGCAAACAGTTTTTCGTTACGTGGGAGTTTCAAAAGTTAGTATGGTTTTAAAATAAAAATCAGTTTGGAGGAAAAAAGTATTTTCAGAAGAAAATTAATTTAAAAAATATTCTCCAGTTGCCTCTAGTATTGAGAATACCTCAAGTACTTGTAGCATAGCTTTTTTTTGCCTTCTGTTTGGAACTGGAAATGTTTCCACCATTAACTTTAATCAGATTTAGATCAGGTCAACATAATGGCTAAATCACCTTGGCCTTCACCAGGATCAGGGAATCTGTTGTGCAAGAAGATCATTTGGATTCAGCTTTGCCTTCCTCTTTTCTCCTTTGAAATGGAAGAGATTATGAGCATCGCTTAGATTTGGTGGGGTATTTTTTTATATTGATAGATTAAATCTTTAGTAGCACCGTGCTGCTGCAATAAGCCTATGAGCATGCTGGCTTTTCTTTTAGCTACTTACAGTTTTCTAGTAACTGCATGACACAGGAGTGGTTAGTCCTGAGCATGCACTGCACAGCCCAGCAAGGATCCTCAGGTACCATCTCTGCTACAATTCCCCGAGTTGGATAGCTGCAGTTCTCTTCACGAGAGCAAAGACTTCCAAAATTTGGTAGCCCTGCCCCCYCTTCAAGTTGAGGGTGGGGAAAGAAAAATTTCATGTGCCAATTTGGCCTTGTCTTTATAATAGATAATTATAGGCATTAGGAATAGAAAAGATGCCTGATTAAATGGCTCCAGCCACCTGCTAATACAAGATTGTGAAGTAATCCTTGACCATTTTCATATTAAGAGTTGCCACGACGATGTTCTTCCACCCCTTACGYGACTCAGCTTGCCTGGAAAGCTGTCTCCTATACTTCGGTTTACTTGCATCCTAACTCTCTTAAACCTTTCTTTGTATTGGTACTGGTGGGGGCTTGAATGTTCCTGCTATCCTACACATCTATTTTGACTTCGGAAATATAAATTGAAGAGCTCTTYATATTTACATGTGGTTTCAGACCAGGTTCTTCTTCTTGTTTGTGGTAGAAAGGGAGCAGATGAACACGCCAGCTGGGCTAGCAGTTTGAGAACCCCGCAGCACTGGCCATTGGAGCTGGCTGTACCCCCAGCTCCATCAGGGCCCCAGGGTAGGTATAAGTAGCTGCTCCGGGGCCAGGCACAACCTGCTCACGTGGCACTCCCAGCCAGAGTTAGTTTAGGTGAGTCCAAAGGTAATTTTCCTGATTTTGAAGCAAAATCATTAGTAAAATAGACCTAAAAGCAGCAGAGAGCTGTAAGCTGGCTTTAAACTGAGCACTCTTCCTGTAGAGATCTTTACAGATCAGAAAGGATCATGGTGACAGTTTCCCTCTGACTGATCCCTTCTCCCTGCAATGGGCTGAGTTCCCACCTGCAGCCTAAACCAGTCCAAAAATGTCCCACAAAACGTGAAGTGCAAGGAAGGGTTTCCACCCGAAGTCAGAGAAGAGGCAGAGGGAGCAGAGTCAGGCTGTAAGGGAGGACTACAAGGACACAGTAATAAGCAGGTAGATAGTAAATATAAAATCATAGAACGGTCTGGGTTGGAAGGGACCTTAAAGATCATCTGGTTCCAACCCCCCTGCCATGGGYAGGGAAACCTTCCACTAGACCAGGTTGCTCAAAGCCCCATCCRACCTGGCCTTGAACACTTCCAGGGATRGGGCATCCACARCTTCTCTGGGCAACCTCTGCCAGTGCCTCACCACCCTCAGAGTGAAGAATTTCTTCCTTATAGCTAATCCAAATCTACCTTCTTTCAGTTTAAAGTCAATACCACTACAGCCCTTGTAAAAAGTCCCTCTCCAGCTYTCTTGTAGGCCCTCTTCAGGGCCCTCCTGCTATAAGGTCTCCCCAGAGCCTTCTCTTCTCCGAGTGATGCACGTCTGTGTGAGAGGGACTGGTGGTGGCATGTAAGGAAAGAAAAAGATTGCTGYGGCAATGCAGGAATGTGGAAAGATGCTTTGCAAGGGCAAACTTTCCCTGTTGAACATTAATTGCTTTCCAAGGATGCAAAATGCACTTTAAGCGACGAAAGGAGTGGCTGACAAGARATGCTGTATTCAACAGATATCAGAGAAGGCAGTCTAGGATAATTACCTTCTCTTAAAATAAAAATAGTGTTTTTTTCTGAAAAGGTGAGCATCTGTCTGAGACAGAATATTATCTCCAAACTCCTGTTGTCTACTTCAATGAGAAGAGGAGCAAGAAAGGGAATGAAATGGGGCGGTGAGAGGAATCCAGCAGGAGCCATGGTGATTTTTTTTCCCCTGGCATCAGGCATCAGTGCTTTGCATTGCTTCCCATGGACTTTCCTCCTGGTTACCTTCCGAAGCACGAGCAATGCCAGGAGCTGCCCACAGCTCCCTCCGGGGCTCTGAGCTTCCCAAGCGGCATCCRCAGCCGCTGCTCCTGCTGACGAAGTTTATTTAAATAGGCAGGGAGAAAGTATTTGTGTTTGCAGAAGGCAGCGTATAGTGTAAACTACCTCTATGAGGTTTTTAAAAAAAAAAAACCACTCTGGTATTCATGCCAGTCTGTGATTGAGGGATACCAGTCAGAGGAAGATCTTCCCAGGGAGTGGAAGGAACAGCCTGGGAATGAAAAACCCGCTGTTTCTACAAGGTTGCATTTCCCCTTTGAAAGGGCATACAAGTGTAGCGTGTCCCCTTTTCAAAACTTTATGTTTTCCCTCTAAATTAGTCTCTTCTAATGGTAAGGGGTGGGAAGGAAAGTGTCAACCCATCATTTGGGGTTTTCAGCTGCCRATACGGTCACATCGGCTTTTAAGGCCTTTGGGCACCCGAACCACAGAATGTGCTGGTGGTTATCAGCAAGTCTGTGCAGCGAAGYGCTGGAGCGGGTGAGTGACGGGCCAGAAGTGCCTATCAGGGAGAACCTGCCCTTATATCTGCTTCAGTGGCTTTATTAGCCACACCTTTCTTGTAAATTGTAAAGTGTCAGTCAGGGTGCTCCAGAGATGGTTAAAACAAGACRTGCTCTAATACCCCAACTTCTTTTATGTCCTAGTGCCTTGGGGTGCATTTAGAAAATGCGTCCAAGTTTTATCTCGTATTGTAGGATTTAGCCAAGAGACACTGAGCAGAGCACCATATACGTGTCATTAAGAGAGTTTAGCAACAGGATGTCAGTAYGCATGGTGTGCCTGTGYATTTATGTGCATGTGTGTGCAAACRTGCAGCTTGCATATATGCACATCACAATAAAGTTGTATCATTTGTAGGTTTAAAATAACATGTTGGTACCTACTGCGTAGCATGTTTTCTATACATTGCCCCAGTGTTGCTAATTTTCTATGCAGATACACACACACACACAGACCCCATAAAAACTTGGCCCTCATTTTATGAAAACTTCTCCAAGAAATTCCCAACTTAGTATCCTAATTCCTAAAGCACAGAAGGTATTACAGAAAGTCAGTATTTTTAAAGGGACTGAAAAAACCGTGTAAGCATTTTCAGTTTTGGTACATGGAAAGCTTGCTGCTGCTAAACTCTGCAGGTATTAAGCTTGTTGATATCAGAGTAAGTTTAGTCTATAAAACCTTCCAGCATGAGTAACATTTTTTTTCCGTGAAACCCACTGACTATGAGCACATTAGTCTGGCAGAGGCCAGAAAGCAATACTTTTGTAATTTGGGCTTTATTTACAGATAGTATTCCCATTTTTTCATTATTTGGATTAGGCAACTAACTGGTCCCAAGTTTTTTCTTCATTAAAAGAAAAAGAAAAAAACCTCCTTTTAATAAGTGTGTGCGTCACACTTTCAAACTTCAATAGCATAGAATTTTTCACTTGATCAGAAAGCTGATTTAATTTGCTGCTAGGTTAAATGTTAAAGATTTCGGTCTTATGACCATGAATTCTCAAATTAAATTCAGTGCATTGCTTAAATTTCTAGCTGCAGTGCATTTAGCCTAATTGCTTTGGTAAGTTGGATGCTTAGTAACTACTATTCTTCTGAATTTTCATCTTTAAAGGCGAGCAATGAAATAAGCCTGAGGGGCACAGGTGGGCTAGCCTGCTCTTTGGGATTCACCTGTGGGGTCTTTGGATATCTCTTCCAGTCTGACCGCATCCTCAGACCATGTCTGATGAGGCTGTTCTGCTGACAAGGGAGAGCATTTAAACACCTGTAGGTTTTAGCTATTTAAGCCCAAATCAGTTTTGAAGCAACAAGAAAGGCTGAGCAAAATGGTTCAGATTTCAGTCAGTTGTCAACTAAATGTGTGCACTGGGCCTTTAAGTATTTGGCCAGACACATCTTGATTGCTTAGCTTTTGTTTTCGCCCTGGGAAAGTCAGCTGGATAATACCCTGTAGCCAAAGTCTCTTCTGTGATGCTATAAGCGGGCTGAGCTGGGGAATGAGAGGGAGAATTAGGAAAAAACAGAGTTATATTTATGTATTTCCCGATTTTTGTGAGCCAAGCTATTTGCAGTCATTTTCAGTTTCCTTGCAATGTTAAATATAAAAATCAGAGGGACTTAAAATGATCCCGCTGATGCAATCTTTCAGGTGGGCTCTTCTCCTTGGGGACGAGTCGCAATGCAAACACGGGGGTGACGGAAGCTATAGAGGAAACTTCCACCAGCTGCACCCGGCGGGGGCAAGCCCCGAGTGTCTAGTTTTTTCCTCTTTGCTTATAGCATTTTTAAGGCTTTGAGTTCTCACGCAACATATATGTCATTAAATGGCTGAGGCCTCTTTGCACACGTTGTTGTGATGGCCTGTGGCAACCTGAATTAATTGTTTCAGTAGTTGATGGTGGTTACTAGCCGTAATTATTATAATTTGCATTTATAAAAACATCTTTCATCTAAGGATCTCAAAATGCTTTTGCGCACATTTAATTAAGCTTCACAACATCCTGTGAGGTAAGTGTCAAGAGGGTTGTTATATCCATTTTTACACGGGTTTCTCCAAGAAAACAAGGTCAGTCTCTAACACGACTGGTATTTGGTTCACATCACACTTGCACAGGACGGAGCAACTAGCACAGCTGCAGGAATTAGGGGTGCTGATCTAGGTCACTTTGCATCTCCCACATAGCTCTTGCTGCTGCCACGCTGTGTGGACATATGCACTAAGCCACCACAAACACAGTCAGAGCAACCTCAGCCCAGATTTCCAGTCTGAGACGGCCCTTTCTTTCCCAGGAGCACTCCGGCAGCAGAAAAGTCTTGGGAAGAAAAACAGATAAGCAGCCTACATATTGCACAAGATGACATAACCCATCCTGGAAAGATCTGCTCTTTCTATAGTTTTCTACCTTAACGTTTAAGCCTCTCTTTGCAAACTACGCACAACAAGACATTTCTACTGCAGGCAAACCCAAGAAACTAGCTGCAAGCAACGTAGAGATACCCTTTATCAGTCACTCGCTTGTTCTAGAAGAGGCTGCACGCACTTCATCTCCAGCCCCTACCAGTCTTAGACCCAACCTTACRGGCAATCAACACTTCTGAGATCTACTAAATCCTAGATTACCACTTGACTGTGGTATTTAAAAGTGAGGATCAACTCAAGCAAGATAGACYTGGAACTTGAGGGGACAACAGGAGGAGACAGTTTTCAAAAGCTCATTTTCAAACATCTGACTATGGTGTCTAAATTGAACCTGGCTCTCTGTAAGCTCTGTTGATCACCATATTAGCCCTGAGGAAGATAGGTCTAAGTAAGTGCTTGCAAATTGAGTAAGAAGTCCTGGGCCATACCTTCATGAGTTCTTTAACATCCCCATCAATTTATAAGGGCTTGTTTACATGTGGCAATGACCAGATTAGCTATTTTGAAAGAACTCTGCCTGTGGATGCACTTATTCCAAAATAAAAGCCACTTTGCTTTTCTAAATTAAGCGGACTTACAGGTAGGGAATGATTATTCTGAATAACATGAGAAAGAAAGTAATTTCATTCCTAAGTAGACCATTCAGCAGGAATATTCTGAAACGAGCTGTCTGGCTAATTTCTCATGTTGATGCTTTTTAAGGCACTGACATAGTCACACAGTCATCAACATCCAACTTTGTTTTCAGTGCATCCTTTTCCCAGAGAGGGTGTGCCAACGCAAGGCAAGAGTCAGGTTGTCTTTGTCAAAGGTCTTGCATACTTCTCTGTCTTTACCTGACATCATTTCTGCTTAACCTAACAGCATGAAATCATTTCTGAAAACATTCCTGCTTTTTCTAACACCAAAAAGCACTGCTGGAGCACAAATGGAAGAGACTTCAATGTTTCGTACTCCACTTTTAGGAGATGCCAGTAGCAGCAGAGGCTTTGTCTTGGCTTCTTTGGAGGAGCATCCCAGTGAAGCCCAGGGAAAGTTAGTCCTGCTCCCCAACTTAAGCATGTCTGGAGCATCCTTCAGGGACAGTATTGCTCATCCCCGATTCTTTTCAGTTCCCCTGAGTCAATGTAAAGGATTTATTCTGGTCCATGTTTCTCTTGTGGGGGAAAGAACACCTGGCAGCCAGAGGAGAAGGTCTGGCACAAGAACGTACGTCATTTCATTTTACCTGATGCTGTCTGCTTCACTTTCAGCAGAAATAAGAGGACAGTCACTGGGCCAAGCCTGCATTTTTACTGAAGCTTTCGTCTGCTTCTCCTCTCCTCCAAACTTGTTCATGTTTACTGCTGCACAGAGAAGAAAAATGCGGTAGCAACCTGGGGCTTGGGAGAATATGGTGCCATGGGAATCACAGCGTCAGGCCCACAGAGAGTTTTTTTCTTGCAGCTACCAGAAAACCTTCAATGACTTCAGATCAGTACTTTCAGGATCTGTTTCTTTTTTTGGAAGGAGGGAGGTAAAAATTCTGCTCGTGTTATCTCATATTGCAGACATTGAGACTTGATGGGTACTATATTATCCTTTTTGGACCTCAGTCACTCCCAAAGATTCAAGATGAACTCTGCCTGCCCAGGCACCAGAGTCGGTGCCCCAGGGAATTTCTTCATATCTAAGGGATATGCAGGATGTGTACTCGCATGCCCTTGCTGCCTCTCAACTCCAGCTGTACATGCAGTTTTGCTTTAGGAACCTGTACCTCCAGTATTGCAATATCTTTTTCAGACTCTGTCATCAAGGGTTTAAATACAGTTCAGATCAGTGTTAGTGGCCCAGCTCCAAAAGAGGAGAATTGCTGCAATTCGTTATCTTGACAAATTAACTGGTCTGAGGCAATTCCTTTTAGAGAGATACAATTAGCTAACTCTTGAACTCTAGCCTTGCTCCAGCGCTATGGCGTAGTTATGCACCTGCTCAAAAAAGTGTTGATACTACGACTAAGGCTTTCCCACCTGTAAATATAATTCCTGCACTAAGAGCCTTAGTGTTAGGCGGCCGTGYCTTGCTGCCCTCGTGCCGCTCTCGTACCCCACTGTAGCGTGGGATAATGATACAGGCCTCATTTGTAAAGGGCTCTGACCACATCTGATTAAAAAAAAGGCTGTCTGGAGACCAAGRTGGTCTTGTTTTATAGCCTCTAGGGGATGAGCAGTGCTGGAAACGCAGGGTCCTTGTCACTAAAACCACCAGAAGGACCTGGCACGGAGAGTGCTATATCAGAGAGACACATCACCGGTTTTCCATCCTCTGGTTTGAGTACAGCTTCCTGGTCCAGTGGAAAAAGGTGGCTTTCCTACCCCCTACCCACTGTGTAGAAAACAGTAACCCATGCAGACCAGAAACAGAGATTTTCTTTGGAAAAAGAAGCATCCTTCTAATGGTGTTTTCTTCCTGGGGTTTAGGCAGGAGTTTCTAGTTGCAATCTCTCAGTCCTTATATACCTGATGAAAATGGGTTGCCATCAGGTACAGTACCCCCCTCTTGACATGGACAGGAGCTGATGCTCCAGGGAAGGCAGAGTTACCTCCAGCCTTGCCCTGATTTCCCTCACCTCCTGGCCTGGAGGAGCAGCTCCCTTCTGCCTCTTTCTACCAAGCAATGAAAATAACATCCACAGCTACACATTGTTCTTCCGGCCCAATGTGGGCAGATGCACTTCTCATCCATTTCCCTGTGGAAAGCAACTCCTTCTGCCCCTCAGCCACAGCTCACCTGTGGGCATCGTCTTCCCTTGCCCAAGAGCTCCCAGGTGCTAAAAGATATCCCTTAACCATTTGTCTGAACCGTTCCCTTTTGGAAACTCTGTTTGGGATAAGCTGTCCTGCAGAAGGCTTGTGTTTGCCTAGAGCCTCTTTGTATGGTGGCTGGGAGTTTCCTTGAGCTCCTCTTTGAACCCCAAGCCTTCAGCATCCAARACATTTAACCCTCAATTTCTTTTCTGCTCTATCAGTTTGGCCAGCTTCCAGCTGGCAGCATTTATTTGCAGGCTCCCATTCTTCATCTGGTGTTTGCAGATGTATTTCTCTTTCAATTAACCCCCTGAAATGGTTTTCTTCTCCCCTGAGCCTACCTGCCTCCAGTCTGGCCGGCACATCTCCCTGCTCTGGATGCCTGGAGGGCGGAAGCCTGGAGCGGAGACGCTCCGTCCTTGGGCTGGAAGTGCCAAGCAGAGGGTGTGCCCCCGCACACSGGCGTCACGAAGAGCAGCTGAAGGAACACGCAAGTTCGGCAGCGCCTGCTTTGCCCGTTGTGGGTTCGGGCTTGCCTCTGTGGAGCCTCTAGAGCATCACTTAAGAATAATCAGGTCTTCCCTGAATGCTTTCGCTGAGATGCTCTGGAGCACACACCCACATTTCCACTGCTGCAGCCTTCACCCCAAACGGTGGGAATGTCTCCGCTCACCAGCAGCTTTTGCCCAGCTTTCCTTTAGAACAGGTATTTCTAGATAGTCACTTAAAATGAAAAAAAAAAAAAAAANAAAAAAAAAAAAAGAGAAAAAAAAAAAAAAGACCTGGTCTAAAGTACCACTTACCAAACAAAGAAAATGCCTAGTCACCAGGAATGTCCTCCCTCCTGTGCCTGCTGTAATTACTGAGCAATAACAGCCTTAGGTTGCTCATCTTGTCTCTTGGCACTCCGGCTTGTTAACATGCATCGGCAGCCGAGAGGAGAGCCGCTTGCCCGCTGCCAAGATTACGAGGCAAACTTCACATGGTTTGGGAAACCCGATAAAATCTAGAGGTGCAAGATCTCTATTGCTGGGACACTAGTCAAGCCTTTGAAGTGAAAGGGCCTGGAATTGAAGCAAATCCTTGGTTACTCAGTCTCTTTCAGCTGGCGACCCAYCACAGCTTGGTACTACCACATCTGGATCACTCTGTAAGACACACCTTTTTTTTTTTTAAAATTAAATAATATTGGCACTGCTAGGGTAGTTCCTAAGGAACCTGATTACTWAGGCTCCGGGGAGATATAAAATGAACTATTCAGCCTATATAGTGGTTACCTTAATTTTGTGTATGATTYTAGCAGAGCAAATGAGTAGTAGAGATTGAAATCTCAGCCAGAGCTAGTAAAGACTTGGCATTTCCATTTGCAGAAAGTTGTAAAGCCAGGTTTCACTGCAAGCTGCAGAAGACTGYAGTGAAATATAACTGTCTACGCTGCAAAAAAGAAAGAGGAGTTGTTTATAAATGTTAACTACTTCTTTAGTTTTATCACATAACTTTTATTTTAATTCTTAAATTTCCTGGCACACCCACTGAAACAGTTCTGCTGCTGCTAATACGCCTAATATGCAACTAGTGAAATAATGACATGTTATGCTGCCATTAAAGGTTGCTTCTACTTAGTAGTGATTGAAGTGCCTTATCTTCTCAGGTATCAAATTGTTAAATTGCAACATAAATGGGAGATATTCTGATTTAATGTACCTTTTACAGCTCTCYCAGCAGTAACAGCTGTTCTCAGTGAGTTTTAAAAGTACTATAAAAACARTATTTCAACAATTTGTATTTGTCAAATGAAAACATGTCAGCACTGGGAATTAACAAAACAACACAAAAATAATCTAAAAATAAGAYGCTGTGGAAAAGTAGACCAAAAGAAGCAGAGAAGTTTAGAGTTATATTTTTCCACACACACAAACAAAGCCGTGTGGTTTCCCTGCAGGAATTTGTTGAAACAATTTTATTAGAATCTGTTTATTTAGAAAGACGTTTTCAGGAAAACAATTGTAGCCAGAAAAAAGAGCTGACCACACTCAAGTCGGCAATGAAAGTTCCCACTCGTTTTGATACCAAAAGAATTTTACCCAGTGGCTTTAGAAATACCTGCATGTAGTTTGAGAAAACCTGGCATAGAGTTAAGGTGGAGCAACTTGATAATGCGTGAGATCATGCTCAATCTCACGCCTCCTGCAGCAGTTATTTGCCTTAAAAAACAAAACAAAACAAAACAAAAAACTCACAAGAGCATGAGAGCTTGATTTCAACAGGTAAAAATCAAAAATTAAAATAAATAAAAAAAGAAGTTAATGCGTAATAAAAGGAGATATGAACTTATTCACATGGAGATAGCTATTCAGGTAAACAAAAGAATTTGCTTAAATGCCTAAAAAAAAAAGTGTCATTGTTTGGATTATTTAGCGTTTTACAGCACTCGCTTTGCTTAAGCATTTGCATTTCTTCAGAACCTTGATTTGTTTCTTTCAGAAAAACTACTATTTGCTTCTTTTTTTTAAAAAAAGAGCAGTATGTCTGAAGTCTGTGTGGTTCACTGGGAGTTCATTGGGATATATTTGCAACTCCTGAAGCAAAAAACTGATATTTTATCTTTAGAAGGAGTTACATTTTTTGAACTTATTGAATTTTTCAAAGATCAGCATGAAGAGTTCTGATTAAATGCTTGCTTCAGCGTTTTAAAGGCTGCTTGTGTCCCTGTCGCCTAAGGAGGTCGTACATTACGATTGCTCTGTAAACATCAGATTGTACAGAATTGGCTCTGCATAACATGCCGGGCACACAAAGAAGTCGTCAAATGGCTTATCTCTCGCTTATCAACTAGTTTATTTTTCATGCCCAAAAAAGGCTATATTTTTACAAGAGCACCTGCTACTTTGTAAATAATTTAATGGCTTCTGTTAAGTAGAGCTGTCAATTTTGCAAACAATATTCAAAGCAGATTTTCATTTTACCGTGAGATTGCACATTTTAAAATGCATTTTTATTCCTGAAAGTCCAATGGAGGATATTGGAGAGTGGAAACAGCTTCTGATTTGCAGACACAGATCCAAAAGAGAACAGGTATGGTTAAATAATGACACATATACGAGCAGGGAAGGCATGAGATCTCATCACCTGCGTACGGTGTTCAGAGAGCATCCTGCTCATTAAAGCGAAGGAAAACTTTTCGTGGACTTGTAAAGAAACATATTTGGCTGTTTCAGACAGGTGCTAGGTGTAGCAATAGCAGCTATCAGCAAATTTTGGAAATGCAGAATGTGCATTGTGCGGTTGTGCGTGTACAACATTATCCTAATATTGATTGTGACAAATGGGATTTTGTAGATAAAGTTTTTTAGCACAATATAATCCGTATTATTGCATCTGATAAATGTCTTTAATGATGAAACAACAACCTTAGCTGCGATACCAACTCTCAAGTTTTTAAAATTCAAATTCAGATTCAAATCCCCAGATCCTAACGCGATAAGCAAATACTAGGTTAGAATTAAGAACAGCAGGAGTCTATTGTGCAATAAGCCAAAGGAAGATCCTAGATTACCTGAATACGAAATCTTAGGTGCAACTTGTGATACCTCCAATGCTAGCACAAAGTTAAGGCTCTGTGAAGCACCAAACCCTAGCCAGAGCCCTCATCTAGATGCGAGGACCACCATCCTCTCCCGGCTCTATGGCATTGTTGCCAAAATCCGTCCCTTTTTAATTAAATGTGGGATATGTTGCCTCTGGTTTGGGAAGGGCTGTGTTGTTTAAACAGTGTTCCTTGCGTATTTGTTTTTCCTGCTGTAGCACTTCTCACAGTGAACACAGTCCAATGTCCCACAACAAAAATGTTTATTTCTTTACTCTAGAGCTCCTATCTGATGGTTTTGTGGCTTTGAACCACTCCTGGCATCTGATCCTATCTGACTGCAACACTGCAGCTGTATACCCAGCCTAGAATAGGTTCAATCCTCGTAACTTGAGGTCAGTTTCAGATATTTAATTTAGATATGAAAGTGCAAAGAAATCCATTTGCACTCCCGTGGGTAAGAACCCCCCTCACCCCCCTATTTTGGCTACAAGTGTGCTTGCGTATGGCAGATTGCTCTGTTTTCCATGAGGTTCCTATGGATCCAGTAGCATTATTTAACAAGGTATAGCTGTGCTGCTCCCACAGCGCAAAATATCAAAGTCAGTGGCCGTGGTTATAATTGCTCACAGCGTTCGTATATTAGAAATATGCCACCTGAAGACTGGACGCATCCAACTTGTAGCCCAGTCCACGTTACAAAACTGCTAGGTCCCACCCAGAGCACATGCGTGAGTTACACTGAAGTGATTGACGTGAGGGGGCTGTGATTTGTTCGGATCTGGTTTCTCAGCAGGTACGAGAAAATGCAAATTGGTAGTATGGTGGAAAGAGATCAAGACAAAGCTGACCCAATCCTATTTCGTTTCCTTTCTCAATACCCAGTCCTCTCTCAGCATCTCTCAGGGTTTTACGTTCCGAAATGCCACTGCTCCTTGGAGCTAGGTCAACCTCTGGAGTGATGTCTAAGGAGAGGCCATGGACATCGTATATTGGTGCAAATTTGTAGCTTTAAGGGGGTAAGTTATGTGGGCCTTAGACATTACTGAGTCTAAAAAAAAGAGGAAAAAAAGATTAATTACACCAGCTTGACTCACACTGTACGTCTTAGCAGTGACATTTAGAAAACTCGAAGGTTTAACATTTCCCTCCTTAAAAGCTAAGGCCAAGTGAAGAGGGAGGCTCTTCAGGACCAAAGACTTGGTTCACAGGTGGAAGCATGGCAGTGAGAGCTGTGTTCCCAAACAGAGGCTGTCAAAGTTTGTCCCATGAGAGCTGCAGTGGATTTTGCCCACACACACATCAACAGGAATTTTGTTTAAGCCCTTTCCCAGAGTTCTTCATGCATATCAAAAGCAGTTTCTCCTGCACCTTTTTAAGTTCTCTATATTGCTCCCCTCCTTCTCTTGGCTGCTCACTTTGCAACAGGCTCCAAGAAGAGATCTCCAGAGAAACCTACTTTACTTGCCCTTGGATTGAGTTTCCTAGACATAGAGCATTGCTCGTACACCTTTTTTCTCCCCTTCTTTTCTCTTTGGACTTTTTATTCAAGGTAGAGGAGAAATTGCACCAGGGCTTGTTTTGCTCCTTTATTTACTGTAATGTGGTGTGCATGCTTGGAGGTGTGTGGCCCCTGACCAAGCTGGTTGTTTTCAGCGATTCCCCACATCGTTGCTCCACGTGTGGAAAACGGCAGCACAGGCGGAGAATATCAGTTACCTGAGAAAGGCAAATTGGTTGCCACACTTCACCCTCTCTCGCACCACAGATGCTAATCATATTTAGGTAGCATGAAGAGTAGAAATAGTCCGCAGCAATCTCACGGCATTAGCTTTTTAGGACTCGGAGATTCAGAAACGCTTACAAGTAGATTTGCCCTCCTAAGCCGGTGAGCATTCTGGGTCTCTGGCCAAAATGTAAACCAGCAGTATGGCAACGCTTGCAAGAGCATTATATTCCCCACACTGCCCATGGTGTTGCCATGGGTATCATGCAGATTAGCTTATACAGGATCCGGGAAGGCAGAGAACAAGGGGAGAAGAACAGGATTAAAAAAGAAAAAATGCAAAAGGGTCTTACGATTTTGAGAAAAATCTTTTAAAGTCTTTATCTGTAACAGGATTTTTTTCCTTAATCCAAACTCTGCTAGCCTGGGGTTTGATTACATTTTTTATTTATTTATTTTAAGTCTCACTCCTAGAATATGCAATTCCTCCTCTGTATTTTTAAGTGGTTCGGGTATTTTCAAACAATTTCCTTCCCCAAAGGGTTCGGGCTGGAACTTGTGAATTGGAGGCCCCTCCTTCACCTACTTGAAGACTTCAGGTCTTGATTGTGAACCAGAATATTTTGAAACAAAGCTAAGGAAAGTCTTTATTTTTAAAGGAAGGAGTTACACATACCCTTGTGGGGCAACAGTCCAATTCATAAGACTTTGATCTGTACGGCAACAGTGAAATACTCACACGCAGCAGCCTTTGGCAGCCAGCTAGACCTTCTGTAGTTGACAATTTAGAGAAGGCATTTCCTCCTTGCTAACTAAAGCCAACACACACTCACTCCCTCCATTCCAAAAACTCTTGGACGTGTTATTGTTGCTGATCATTAGCTACTTGGCCTCCTTTTCAAGGGGAAAAGTCAAGGATGAAAGATGTATAAGCATATGGTTGTCCATTCCATTTGATCCATTACAAGAGAGGACACCCTTGTCCTTACTGACATCTAAGGCAAACAGTTGGCAACTTGATTAGTACTTTTAAATTAAGTAAGCCTGGTATCATATCTTGATTCGTCTTAACAGAACTTCTGGGGCAGTCAGACGAAGAAGACCCATCTCGTGAAGCTTTCATTGACCCATCTTCAGAGCATGGAGGAGAGCGCGACCTGCCTGCTCCCGGTCCGGCCATCAGACCGCCAGCGCAGAAGTGCTCCCGYAGGTGAGCGGCACAGGAGAGGGCACACAGGCAACTTGTGTGTCTGTCAAAGATGTTTCATAAGGCCAAGGAAAATCCTGTATTTCCATAACAGAAAATGGAAGGGAGGGGGGAACAATTAACTAAAATACTTTTGAAATGTATGTTTGGTATTCTGAACTTTCCTGACAACCTCAGTTGTCATCTGCATCATGACTGTAAACACAATAAAACATTAAGACACTAAGCAGGAACTAAGAAGAACTTGGAAGCCGGAAGGACATGGCATGGACACAAAGCAATCTCCAGAAACAGAGAGAGTTTGCGAGCATTTAACATGCACTAGCGCAACCATTTGCAAATTAAACCATTTGGGCAAATGCAGCCTTCCTTGATGAATGCGCAGAAGAGAGAAATACAGCAAGAGAAATGCAGCAAATTAGCAGTTACAGGTGGTAAACAGAATTTCTAAAAACCTAACATCATCTTTACAGATTTCTCTGAGCTCATCACTAGCCTGTGATCAAAATCCCTGGGATGATCTTTTGAGAGTGCCCTTCTTCCAAAGTTGATTAAAACCTGGCACTTACCTATTATGAGAGAAACAACAGGTCTGACGACTGGGTTTTTTTCAATGCTTTTTTTGCTAGTGAACCAGCATGCCACCTTGCAACAGATGGGGAATTAGAATGAAACAGCTCTTCTGCAAAGAATAGAAAAGCATTTATTTCTCTTTTTTTCTTCATGCATTCTTGATAGAACAGAAACAATTGTTTGTTCCCAATGAGTATAGAGATGCACTTATTTTTATTTTCTATGCCTACTGTATGTAGGAACATTTTTAGTAAATCTAGTGTGAGTACAACATTGAACTTCCACATTGACAAATCATCCTAATCATTTGTATATAACTGTGCTGAACACTCTTCGTGTGGGCAAGAAACACATTTCTTTCTCCTTCTGGAAATCTGTATATTACCTAGTTTTCTGTGTTTCCTCACATGAAGAGATTGAGCTTTTGCAGTATTAGATATAATATCCATTATACCAGCTGCACACCAGTAGTGAAATAATTATTTTATACATAGCCTACGACTTTTAGGATACAGAACACTGTCTAAAGCTTTCAGAGATATCTAATGGATTTGGAGATGGAGCCTGCTTTTAAAAATATAGTGCACAATTATTCTGTCTTAGCTGTCGGGATAGAGATAGCACCGTATTGATATGGGCAGATAATAAAGACAGTAAGATCGTGCTGGAGACTGTATTGACTACAGAGGACTTTCCAAGTGCTCCAATAAAAGGAGCTCCTTTAACAGAGCACTAGAGCAAAGACTAATCCCAACATGCCTCTGATCCCAAGGTATAAACACGCTATCCTCCCTTCAGCTCACCTTTTCCCTTTCGGAGGTTGCTATGACTCACATGTCTCTGGCAGTCCCGCGTCTGCCTTCATCAGGCGTCTTGGGAGAGAGATTGCAGAGTTCAACTTTACTCCTACTCCCGGGCTCCCCGACTTGACCGCATTTGCCTGCGCCTGCCCAGGTGGGTCACCAAAATTTGCTGAGCCTCACGAGTGGTTCCTTGCGATCGCCGGAGGTGCATAAACGGCTGGGATTTCCCGAGGCTTTTGTTTGCCTCTTGCCAGGTTGTTGAGTAGAAAGCAAGCTCCCCACCCACGCGACCAGCTCCTCCACCTGCTGACACCCGGTGCTTGCAGCTGACCTCCCCCAGGAGAGCCCGGAGTTTTTGGTTGCCTCTTGCAGAGCTGTGAAGGAAAACTTCTCACGGCTGTCCTGGCTGGCCGCAGCCGCCTGAAGCCTGCCAACATGAATTTGAGTTTTMAAGGCACTCCCTGTGACAATGCCAACTAGCTGGGAAGGTCACCTGCTGAGGCACAGGTGACTCCAACAACCTCTTCTCTGTGCTTAAGAAAAACCACAGACGGTTACAAGCACGTAACTGTGGCTTGTGTTTTGCCTCCAGTTTCACAGAGTTTGTTTTCTATAATATATCTGCTGCCAAGTCTGCATCAGACTTCTGCATCTGAAGAAATTTGTATAAAGAAAGGAAGGTTTTGAGTGTTAGGAGCCTACATAAATAGGGRCATTCTCAGCTTGCGGTCATTGCAATGTTTCATCTCTGTGGCCAAGATTGGAGCACTGGGCTACGATTAATGGGATGAAATTTAACAAGTCGAAATGCCRGATTCTGCAGCTAGGACGGAGTAATGCGGGGYAGAAGTATAAATTGGGAGAGGAGTGGCTGGAGAGCAGCCCTGCAGAAAGGGATCTGGGGGTGCTGGCTGGCAGCAGGCTCCATGTGAGTCAGCAGTGTGCYCGGGCAGCCAAGAGGGCAACCCTCACCCTGGGGTGCATCAAGCACAGCATGACCAGCCGGTCAAAAGGTGATCATCCCCCTGTATTCAGCGTTGCTGCGGCCTCACCTTGAGTGCTGTGGGCMGTTCTGGGCCCTATTATTTAAGAAGGATGTGAAGGTCCTTGAACGYRTCCAGAGGAGGGCAACAAAGCTGGTGAAAGGCCTGGAGGGCAYGTCCTRTGAGGAGCGRCTAAGGACTCTGGGATTGTCTAGTTTGGAGAAGAGGAGGCTGAGGGGCGACCTCATTGCTCTCTGCAGCTTTCTGAGGAGGGGMAGTGGAGAGGGAGGTGCTGAGCTCTTCTCCCTGGGATCCAGTGATCGGACACGTCGGAATGGTTCAAAGCTGTGCTAGGGGAGGTTTAGGCTGGACGTTACGAAGCATTTCTTTACTGAGAGAGTGGTCAAACACTGGAASAGGCTTCCTAGAGAGGTGGTCAATGCCCCAWGCCTGKCAGTGTTTAAGAGGCATTTGGACAATGCCCTTAACAACATGCTTTAACTTTTGGTGAGCCCTGAATTGGTCAGACAGTTGGACCAGATGATCGTTGTAGGTTCCTTCCAACTGAAATAGTCTATATTCTATTCTATTCTATTCTATTCTATTCTATTCTATTCTATACTAGAGATTTGGCTGCCTAATCTGAGACACTGGCAGTCTATAATGGGTAGATGTTTACGCAGCACTTGAGAAAGTTTCTTTAAATTGATCCAACATGTGAACCCAAAATTAAATCTTATGTGCTTTCTGCTGCCTCACTGAATTCAYTAGAAAATGGCGACAACACCATCTTACTAAAACGCAGCAAAGTTTATGAAATCACAGCTGTATAGTGCTTGCAGCTGAGCATCTTAGTAAGTGCACAGCAATTATTATTCTAACGGATTTCTCACATCACAAATTCATATCTGACATTTCCACTGTCCACTTCTTCCCAGCCTCCAACCACTACCTGCAGTTTCAAAATCAATAATCAGGACATATTCTCCCTCCTGTAAAGGCCCATCATTGTTCGTTAGCTTGGTCATTTTTTGTTTTATTATTGACTTTCTCCATTTCTCATGCTGTTTAACGCTAGTCTTCAGTGTTTATGTATTCTACTCACCAGTGAGAAAAATGTACATCCTGAATCATTTCCTATTTACTTCTGAAGTCTTTCCCCTCAAGAAAAACAAAAGAAGAAAATTCTATTTTTGTAATAGATTTACTACTATTCTTCTCTGTTCCCTAACCCCGTGCACAATACAGCCTCCTGTCTTGGCCAAGTCACTTCAGCCACGCTTTGTATGTATTACTGTAGGCAACTTGTTGATTTACCTCCTCAGCATCATTTAAATCCATGGGATATTGTCTCTGAGGACTTGATTTGTAGTCTGGGGAGCAAGGTTAGTAGTCTATAGCTTTTGTATGCTTCATTCCCCTGCATGTTGGTGTACCATGACTTCCTACAACAAATACCGTCCTTTCTGGTGATGTGACAAGAGTCAGCTCAGATCTGGACTCCTGAGCGTTGCTCCAAATTTAACGTGAGGGAACATACTGCTTCTCTCTTTCTGACCTCCYGGATGTTTGCCAGTCGATGGTTCATTTCTGGCTGTTATCCATCACAAGTGGCCGCTGGGTCACAGAGCTGAGCCTAAGCAACCTTGAAGTTGGATCTAACTTAACAGTTGAATCTGCTTTGAGAAGAGGATCGGGCTGGATGACCTCCAGAGCTCCCTTCCAAAAATCAGTCTGTTCATTGCAAGTCAAGCCTCAGTGTTCAGTGTCATTAGTCTTGCAATAAAAACCCCACAACCTTATCTGTACAAGTAAATTGCAAGTCACACAAAGCCAGTAGCACCGCTCATGTGCCTCTCACGGCCACTCATGGCCTGCATGAATTCAAGTGTACATGACGGTGCTCCCAGGCTCTGCTATCTTCGGGGTAGCAGTGGTTCCCCTCATCTCTGTAAGACACCACGACGGGACTTTGCAGGTGTTCAGCAAGGGTACTCGACGGCTGCTCTTTCCTCTTTCCCAGGGTCTTTTGTTGTCTGCTTTGGCTTTACATCGTACCAGCTAATCACACCAAACCCGTGAAGTCAATTGACCTACATTACTGCATTTCTAACACTACCACCCCCGTCAGACSCAGATACTGTCCCAAATCTATATCTCACCCAGGTTTCTGGAAGTTCAGCTCCASCACATACCTGGACTTCTTTCTTTCCTGTATTTCAACCTTTGTTTTTGGACAGCTGAGGTGTATCTCATGATTTACACCTAGCCAGAAGCCCTGGGCAAGGGCCCTGTGAAAACTAGCAGAAGACGTTTCTGTTTTACTTAATAAACCTTGTTACTGATGCCCTTYAGGGAGCCTAACATCTGCATATGTGTAACAGAAGCCCAGTTTYCAGGCTGCGTGATTAACAAATCACTTCAATTAACTCTTCACATCATCATCTCCTTTGCTGCTCTGCCTAGCAAAGAAAGCCRTAGCCTGGGATGGAGACGGGGACAGAAAAGGGACAGAAAAGGCTGGAACCAAAATGATCATTCATAAAATAGTCTCAAGGGTTTATTTCTCTGAGAACTTATTCTAGGCAAAATCTGGTTTCTCTTCTTGCCTTAACAGTCAGAAAGAATAGAACTTAGTTTGATACTGAAGTGTTTTACAGACAGAGAAAATCAGCTTAACTCTGTGACATTTTATGAAAGTAGCAATAGTGTTGCTGTCAGTGGACAACTGTAGTCAACTTTCTGAACTGTGCACACACACACAGAGTAAGTTGTGAGCAATAAAGATTTCAGGACAACGCTCCAGATAGAGGTATTTTATTTGCTGCATGGTTTCTTTCGCTCTGCCATGAATGGGGCAGTTAAATACCACCAGTGAGGCACAGTYCAGTGAATAATTTTACAAGACAAAGCTCTCATCTCGGGCTTATGTTTGCCATTGACCGTTGCCATTATGTCCGTCCAAGCATCAGATATGACAATATATAGGCATATGACATATATAAGGCTAGCAATTCTTGTCCTCTGTCTCATTATTCTTGTTATTTATTTATGGAAACGTTTTAATCCGCATAACCCTTTTGCTGCCTGTAAAAAAGGAAAGTATTTTCAGAAGGTATGGATGTTGTTGTTCAGAGGACCAAGGTAATACACTGATCCTCTCGGCAACGCGTTAAAGGAACTGATTGACTCCCTGTGGGACAGCTTATTCCTGGATGAATCAACTAGTGAGTGCCTGMGACTGTGCCAGAGTCCGGCACATAAGAGTCGGCACAGAGCTATGGCTGCACTCACCGTTGGCACTCCTCTGCGTTGGTATTGGTAACTGCRGTGTGGGTTTCCTCCCCATTCTGTKTCCTTACCATAATCCAGGTGGTTTTTAATATCTTGCGTTTGTTGGTAGTGTCAGGATGTGCGTGAAGCTGGGTTGGGGGTGTTTGTAGCTTATTATCCATCTACCTTGTCTCCATCCCCCAAACCAGCCCTACTCCTATTTCAATTAGGATATCTCTTATTTTAATACAAGTTATTAGGATAGAAGGCAAAAGTATGTATCATCACAGTGATTTTTGTCATAAAACTTTCCTGTTGCTTATGTACTTAAAAATACACATATTTCTACTGCTCTGCAAGGTTTTTCTTTAAGCTCAGAAGCATGCTTGTATATTTTGAATCTGTAGCATCACTGATCAAACCTCAGGAAGCGTTAAGAGAAAACTGCATGACAGTCTTTCATATCTGCATATGTTGGTTATTAAATCMGCGTAAAGAGAGAGAGAATTAGAGTTATCCCACTGCATCCCCTTTTATGTGTCACGTAAAAAAAACCCATTAAACGGATTTCTTACTCCATTGTTTCATGCAATTAAACAAAATAAGCATTCATCACCGTTATGGCACTTCTGTTTGTTCATCCACCATCAATTATCTTTTTCAAAAGTTCTCTTTAACCAGGAAGCAAACCTGGTCTTAAAGTAACAGGAATATAGTCTGAGAAATACGGTCTGCCATGGGTCCACGCGTAATCCTACAAGCTGCTCTATCTGTCCTAGCAATTTTCAGTTCCAAAGTAACTCTGTTGAGAGGCGTGCTGCGGGGATGTGGCGACGTGGTGTAGGAAATTCATCACAGAGGTGGGATCCGGCAGCTCAGCAGTGCTAATCCTGTCCGGTTGCTGCAGCCTCCCTTCTCGTTCTTTGCTGTTGCTCAGCCYGGTGAAGGCAACAGGAGCTTCACGTGCCTTGAGAACGCGACAGCGGGCAAATATACATGGCTCTGTGTGAAGCTGCACTCTCAATTTCTACATCTGTAAAACTGAGATAATACGTTACCAGCTTCAAAGGGGTGTTGGGCGAATTAATTAGTCAACGTGCATATAGCGCCTTGAAAATACAAAATTAACTCTTATTAGCCCATAAGTACTCRAGATGCATCAAGGTCCGCTCTATGGCCCCTTGATTTCAGACAAAGGTCCTCTTGATTAAATTAGATTGCTAACGTATTACCGCGTTAGCTCACTTGAAGAAAGAAAAGTTTGAAAAAGCAATTTGGCTTCGTCACATGAGCAGTGTGTATACTTAATGGAATTTTTTCCAGCATTCACAAAACAAAGAAAAATCAATAAAATGTCTGCCAACTGTTCCGCTGAAAACATTTTATAATCTATAGCGCCGAGAATCCCGAGCCAAGATAAACCAGCGTTGCTGACAGAAAATACTGACAATTATTTTACATTGATTCAACTTGGCCCAGCCCAGACTGACCTTGTTTATTCATCTCAGTCTCTTAATTCATATTAACTTGGCATCAAAATGGGACATGTGGCATGTGGGCTGAAGACCCATTTCTGTATCTTAGACTCAGATAAATGTAGCGCATTGAGTACTTCCAGTGCCTTGAGCTCTTAGGTAGATTTATATGCATTAGACAGAACTGGTTAAGTTCCTTTTATCCCCGCTGGGCTTTTCATGTCTGTTGACTGTAAAACTAGAAGCTCGGTAGAAGTAACATCTTCTTCTAAGCCTTCGGATATACATGAAATCCTCCCACTACTGGTCAATTTTAAAGACACGTCCAAAGAGGATGGAGGGTTTTAAGCTCTTTTAAAACATAAAAATAGAAGGGTTATGGCAATTTGGCAGCCAAAAAAGCAATTTGCAGGTCTCGGCAGAATCCGTGTGTAAGAAAGCTGATCAAGACACTACAGAGGAGATAATGGGGTTGAAGAGCAGAAGAATCCCTCCGTTTTTGCAACCRGCATAATCTGGTCTCCAATGAAGTTTCTTAGTTTCTTTTGCTAAACCAATAAAGCTTAGCGTGATGGGAGAGTTGCATTACTGCAGCTTAAAAATGTCTCAGGAAAGCTGATGAGGAGAGTTGCTTTTAGTTGCTTTACAGATGCCCAGCTGCTTGCATAGCTATCGCCCGACTAGTAGTGTGAAGACAAAGGCGCAGGGAAAATCTGAGMTTTTTCTTTAATTATTTATGTTCTTGTCAGTAATAAAGGGCTTTTTATGCCTGGAATGTATTATTTGTATTATCAAAGCCGAGCGAGATTTCGCACTGTGGCAGTTAACAAATTGGGTGCCACACAAAAGCATTCACATTTTCATTCTCACAACTACACTGCTGTCATATCTGAAAGCAACCCTTGAGTAAAACACTACTTGAGTCAAATATGACTACGTCCACAGAGGAGGAAAATCCACCCAAAGGAGGAGAATTCCCCCAAAGGGGATCCCAGTTGGCCTGGCTTGAGAGATTTATTTTATTTTCTTTKTTTGACTCGTTCTTGCCAAAGGCAGCACTCCCTTGGACTTTGCCGGGCACTTGGCAGTTTGGSGATGGCGGGACGAGCGGCGAGTTGGCAAGCCGGGATAGCGCAAGATAACCTCCAAATTTCCAGTTCCACTGCCTTGGGAATGGATTGCCTTTCCACACACCTACGTAAACAGAGATTACCGATGAGTGAAGAAACCGAGACTAGCAAAACCAAAAAAAAGAAAAAAAATCCATCCGCATTTTCTGTAACACATAGCTGACATTTTCCTCCCTGCAGCTCCTTCATGACTTGGATTTCAGTGATAGGGGTGGTGTGGGGACAGGGTTTAACTGCAAAAATCTGCCTTTTGGGTCTGACATCCTCCTTTCCCGGCATCCGCCCGACYGCCTCTGTGCAGGGCCGCTGCGGTGCCAGGCGCCTGCTGCGTGTGTTGCACATCCCCAGCCTGTCCTGCTTAACAAAACCTTAACTGCTCCAAAAAACACCAGCTTTACACCACATCTTTGAATGACAGGATGGTGCTGGAGTGACTGCATGGCCGAATGAGTGATCCCAGTGACGCTCAGTCAACAAACGTACTGGCATCTGATAAAAAAGAGCTATAGTTTGTAGCCAGGGAATTACACAGGCTGCTGTGTACTTGAAAAGATAGAAAACAAACAAAACAGCTTTGCTCTGCTATGCAGGATCTCCCCAACTCTTCAGTCCTTGCTCCCTCCCCTCCTATCACTTCTGTTTTGTTTTCAAAAACCCACCAGCCGCAGACAGGCAGAGGACAACGAGCGTATGCCTGGAGCGGACGGCCGCGCCGCCTCCCCGACGGGGAAACCCTTTTCCAGCAGCCAGGAAGGTAAGCGAGTGAGTTGCTTTCAAATATGCAGATGGGGATGAAGCTAGAAATAATGGTGATTGCTATCTTGAAAAAAGAACTTGGATCTAGGAATTAAAAATAAGGCAGTGGCATGGCAGCACGAGCTTGGTTTGTGTATACCTAGAAGGGAGAGGCATGAGGACTTGGCTACCAGCTCTCGCAACGTAGAATAAATCATCTGATTGTATGA
The DNA here is from genome assembly GCA_030449065.1 of Oceanodroma leucorhoa. Lineage (NCBI taxonomy): Eukaryota > Metazoa > Chordata > Aves > Procellariiformes > Oceanodroma > Oceanodroma leucorhoa. The sequence goes on from JASVER010000211.1 coordinate 435,519, forward strand.
ATCTCCTTATCTTGCAATGCTATTCATGACTTAACAAAGACAAAGTGTTTATTAGATTCGGTCGTTGTTGCTCTGTTATTCGGTGTGCAATGGCCAGGTCCTCCAGCAGCAGAGCTTCACCCTTTCCCTGGCGCTACTACTTCTGCAGGGGGGTTCTGGAGTAAATGGACGTCTTGCTTCGGCAGTATTCAGTATCTCCAGCATAGCAGATTGAAAGTAGTGCAATGGTATAATAGAGGAGTAATCCAGCAGGAGAAAGTCACGGTTAAAGAGTCGTCCTGTAAAGTCAGCCAGGCAGGGATATGTAAGAGTGTTTGCACAAGGGGTGAGATGAGGGTTTTTATCTTCTGCCTTGTCCGGGTGCCCCATCGCTATACTGACAGGTATGTAGGAACTGAGCCAGTCTCCAGGCACACTGACACGGCAAGTCGAGGTGTAACTGCGGTTCCTATAGCCACGGCTGAAATAGATAGTTTCAAACAAGCCAGCTATGGGTGCGCTTCCACGTTACAGTGAAGCTGAACTAGCAGCTTGCCACCACCGAAACGGGAAGGTCCTGCTTCCCCCTCACCACCTTCTTCCACCCACGTTTAYGGGATCACACAGGGGGCCGCCAGAATATTAACCCAAGCAAAAAAAAAGGATTTGTTTTCTTTCCCGTGGGCTTTTGTCCATCCCCCGAGCCGAACTGCATTGCCTGGGGATCAGAGGACACCGCAGACAGCACCAAGTGAGGGGCAGAAGTACATTGCCTGCAGCAGGACTTCTTTTTGATGTTGGCAGCTGTTAATTCGGCTCAAGCCGTAACACGAAGCCTCATCCTCAAGCACCTCCAGCAGCAACCTGACAGCGCACAGGCTGCAAAACCCTCCCGAGACGCAAGACGAGCGCTCGGGCAGGCAGCCCGCACCCAGCTCCGCCGCCCTACAGCTGCCCCGGTACAGGTAGAGAGGTGCGCTGCAGCCACGGCGCTGTCACGACGCATCCCACCACTCCTGCAGCGACGTGGGAACCCCGATCTGTCGCCGGCCTCGCATCTCCATGCTGCCCTACCCGCAAAAATCACAGCTGCTTTAACTTGGTGTAGCGTTTGAGGGTATATAAGTATCCTACGTGTATAGACTTGTGTAAGCAATATATTAAATATTTTAATTCATCCATTGAATAACAGGATATGAAATAGCTGTGTCCTATCAAAAAAGTGAGTTACCTAATACCATACCCTTGTTTGTTTGGGTTTTTCAGCGAGTTCAATGGAATGTAAATAACATGGTGATCTTTCTTTTCTTTTTTTTTTTTTTTGAAGGAAATCTGAGAGCAGTTCCTACAGAGCAGGTAACGCATTTCTGATTTATTTTTTTATTTCTGCTTATTATTATTTACTCTATTTTGCAGCTTCCTGAAACTCCCCGAGCCTGTCCCTGCAAGCTGTCTGCCTGCAGGGCTCTTGCTGAAATTGGTAGAAAGGCTCCTATACCCRCTGCTAGAGCGGGGCTTCGTCTGCAGCTTTGAATTGAGCGCAGCGCATAGAAGTCGAAAATTATTATTATCCAATGTCTGTTGGATGGGAGCTAAGAAAGAACTTATTGTCCTTCATCCACGTTATCTTACACGAACTAGCCGGCGCTCGTATTGGCGCTTTCAAGAGCGAGACCACAGTCAAGAGGAGTGAAACACTACCCTATGGTTTCATGATCGCTTTAAGCTGATTTAACTGCAAGGYGCTGCCAAAAAAGGTGGCCCGGCCCTTCCCCCCGCCACCAGCCTCCAGTCCTACGTCCTCCTCCCTCTCCCACGCGGGCTCGGGCGCTCGCGCACTTCCAGCCCACGAGAAGCTCACCGGGGCGGGAGAGGAGGAGAAGACCTCCACGTGGGCAGGGAGACCCTACCCCGTCCCCCAAATCCTTCAGCTACCCCCGTCTCCCATGGGGACCTTCCCTCCCAGCCTGGTTTGGTGCCCCGGGTGGTTGGGTGTCGGTGGGGGTGCGTATAGAGCACATACATAGGGCGATCCTGTCTCCAGAGCTGATGAGTCAGCAGCGTGCAGCACCAACGCACTCCTTCAGCTCTACTTTAAAGGAAAAAATAAAATAAAATCAAATAAAAGCTGTTTCGCAGCAGCATGGATGAAGGCACAAGAGTGCCTGTATTTTAGCCTCCTCCCAATTGCAGTTCTTGTTGAAACTTTTTTATTTTTGAGGCCAACGTATTCAATGTTTGGCCTCGGTACAAACAGATCATTTAAAAAAAAAAAAAAAAAAAAGAAAGGAAATGCTTCAACCTCCCAGCGGAGCAGGATGGCACTTATTTATTTCTTTCATTACAAAACCAGCCCGTGCCAAGTAAAATTGTGCTCTAAGAGCTGTTCTACCAGTCCCGAAGCGCTGGAGAACAACACGCGCCGGCCCCACCTCTGCAGCCTCCCGTGGGCCCCTGCGCATTTTCACTGGGTGGAGGATGGGGAAAGGCTGGGGAGCAGGTGACAGAGTTTGCCACGCCGGGGTCGCGCTGGTGGGAGATCCCTCTACTCACGGGATGTCCCCGGTGGCCTTTTGATGGCTTCAGYGGCCTCAGGATACAGAGTAAAGTAAAATACAGCAGCGGTGATGGTCTGGAGACGCTGGTGGGATTCCTGGGTTTGCAGCTGGGTTATCCAGCAGTTAACTGCTCCTTCCCTGAGCCGCGTGTAAGATGCTCCTTGCCCCCACGTAAGCGGCTGAATTAATAAACYGAGAAGTTCATTTGAAAGCTCTGGACTATCACAATAAAATCCACAAGCACAAACTCTGTATAATGGGAGTGATACAAAGAACAAAAGTTTGCCGTCACGTCATTAAGGACTTACGCAAGGGAGCAGTTAAAGCATCCTTTGGTTCCAAAAAGTTACTGCAACTGAGCAGTCACCATTGCTAAAAGCTGGTGGGTCAAAGTGTGACCTCTGCGACCCCAGTGGAGGTGCCCYGATTTCACCACACGTCGCAGAGCTGCTCCTGCGCAGGAAAACGGGGCACCTCCATCCTTGCTGAGCTGCTCTGCTTCTCGCAGGACCGAGGGCAGGGAGATGTGGTGCTGTTGGAGGCAGCAGCTCTGACAAGCGCTTGGGCTGCAGAGCRAAACGACTTGCTGGGTAAGAGGGAGCCTGTTGTGCATGCCARCTTTTTCGGAGGAGAAAAGCCATCCACGCAACACTAACTTTGCAATTCTGGGAATACGTTTCCAACACCGTTCTGTCCTGACTTTTAACGGCGTGTGGAAATTCAGAAGTCTTGCAGCAGTTGGGTACCGATGCAGGAACCAGCACCCAGCAAATCAGAGCAGCTCCTTTCTGGTTGGACTGGCCTCTGGCTTTAGTTCAACCCATCCCAAATCCAACCCAAACCCACCATCAGCAGCAGCTCTACACCCGGACGCCGCCACCAGCCCGCTGCATCAGCGCCAGCATTTGATGGACATCCTGTCCCCGAGGTCCCGCTTTCACCCTCCTGCTCCCCGGGGCTGGCGTCCCTCCACCACCACTTCCCGCACGTTGCTTCAGAGGGAGCCCTCACAATACTGGGCTCGGTGCCACGCAAGGGGAGCACACCCAAAACCCAGCCCTTTCTTGCACAGTCAATTCTGCAGGAAGATCTCTGCAGCTGCGAGCCGGAGGATTTTCTTTGCCCCCTTGGCCAGTTGGTTGGTGAAAGGCCGAAGCCAGAAGTGACCTATCCCCGGTGCAAATAGCCACGGAGGCCTCAGCGGGGACGTATCCGGCGCGGACCCGATCTTTTGTAGGTGCATCGTAATGCGCGTCTTCCTCGCCTGCTGCCGCTCTCAGCTATGAGGAAGCTTCTCCTCCCTGAAACTGTAGAGATCGTGCAACAAAATGTTCCCAGTCACCTGCCAGAGCAGCTGGCTGTCATACAGCCAAACAATGCTCAAGCAGTTGAACGAGATTTGTTTTCTAGAGGAAAGCCTTAGCCCTACAGCACGCAAGAGGCGGCTCAGAGGCAAGACCATGCTACCGCGGGGGCTGCCTGTGTCCCCCCCCCCAGCAGTGCCGGTGGCTTTGCACTAGCACAGGGCACGTGTGTCCCCACTGCAGCCCTTTGGTGACGACGGGCAAGGGCTGCCGCGGCGGCCTCAGCTCACAGGTAGGACAAATGCAGACCACGTGGCTTTGCCAAGCTGGTTTGGGACCAGCACTGGCCAGAAGATCCCATCACTGGGGACGAAGGTGGGCATGGCGTAGGTAGCTGCTGGAGGAGGGAGGGTAAGCTGCAGTTTTTCTTGCCCTGTGCACGGATAGGTTCGGTACGGCTCTTCAAGCAACAGGGGAGAAGCAAATGAGAAGTAAGCATCTCATCCGCGATATTTGGTGGGGTCAGGATTTGGTGTTCATGTTCAGTCCTGTCCTCCAGGAGAGGCTGGAGATGGGATGGGGGTAGCCTCGAGGGCCATGCTGCTCGAGAGCCAGCCTGCTCTTGCTGCTTTGAGCAGGGTGATCTCCAGAGGTCCCTCCTGGCCTGCATTATTCTGGGATTTTGATAATCTTGAGGAAACTATATAGGTTAGTTCAAAGAGCCTCTGTTTAGCAGCACCCAGCCTTAGATAAGCAAAACTAAGCCTCCAAACACGCTGGTCACCAACCTCGGTACAAATTAGACCCTTTGGAAAAGGTGAAGCTCAACTGCTCTGTTGTTTCTGGACTGGAGCCTGATCTCATTTACTTGAGATGCTGAAGCCAGTGGTGCCTTATGGCAACCAAATGGTTGTTTTAATATATTATCACTCAGCTAAATACCTATCAGCCAGAAAGGTTTTGTATGATGCTATCCAAGGGAAACAAGGCATTTCCAGTGAAAGGGAGTGGTGCCTATAGATCCTAACAACAGGCATGTCCTTCCACATAACCATTCCTGCAGCATGGAACTGGGCAGTCTCCACCTGAAAAAACAGGTGTTTAATTCCCCATGGCTTCTTCATGTATTCTTCTTTCTCCCACTCTCCTCCTTTCCCACCTTCATCATGCCCTTGAGAATAATCCCCAGGAGAAAAAACATTCTCCTGGGAGCGATACGGCAGCGCGGGGAAGAGGTTTCTCTGTATTTCCCGCTCCAGGAGACTAAAGGGATCCTCCGTTCTGCCTCAAACCTGGGGAGACCGAGCAAACCACTGCCTCCATCCTGCTATCCCTGCAGGTCCGAGATGGCTTAGTGGCTTTTCAATTGCAGGGTGTGCCTTCCCGTACCGCTCCTCCCTTCGCCTGCCAGAGCGGGACCACATCATTACCATGCAAAGCCCCATGATCTGAACTCTCCAGGGCACAAGTGGATGCTCTCCTGTCAGGATATTCATGTTTTCCTGCTCTGGATGACTAGCTGCTCGTTACCATAGGCAGCAGCACTGCAATGCTGGCTTCCCCTGTTCCTGGACAGCCCTCTTCCCGCGCTACGAAAATCAACTCCCGTCAAATTATTACAGCTTCTTTTATTGCCGGGGTGTACWTCAGAAAGATGCAGATGTCGGAAGAGGGATCCAGTCATTATCGCTCTTCAGCCTTTGATTAACATTAAACACCTCTACAAGCTTGATGCCACATCACAGACTTCCCACGCGACACCGCCAAGTCTGCTTTAGTGTGACCAGAGAGGTTTGCARATAGKTTTTTTTTTTAAGAAGTATTTTTWAAAAAGCAACTAGGYAGGTCTGCAGAGCTGGGTTCTTCTTAATCTCTCGCAGGCAGAGGTACAAATCATGAATCACAAAACCCAGGTCAAATACCTGTCTGATGCACTCAGGACCCTGAGCCTTTAACAGCAGGGACCTACCCAAACAACCTTGAAGTCTAAATGGTCAAACATGATTCCTTTTTTTTTTTTCTCCAGCTTGCATTCACCTTCCCACCTATTCCCTTGGTCCCCAGAGCAAGCACCAGCAGAAACCCCTCTGCATCAGGCACTGACACAGCTCTAAGGAAAAAAGAGCCACCCCTTACCTTCAGCCACTGATGCTCCTCAAGGCTTTACTGCTGTGGCTCTGCTGCAAAAAAAAATCTTTTGTATTTTTCGGAGCCTCCAACAAGTGCCGTTCGGAGAGCAAGGAGAGCCCACRGAAACCTTGCAGCCACCCAAAAACCAAGGCACATACCCACAGCCCCCCCATGAGGGCTGCTACTGAGTGAGGCAACTCATAACCTCCTCGATGACACCTGCCTAAGCAGCAGTCTCGGCAGCGAAGCCGYGCTTCGAGTTTCGACGCTGGAATAACCCGCTGGGGTCCGGGATGCAAGCGTCGGTTCGGATGGGACGTCAGGGACGCTTTCTCGCCATCTTCAAACCTCCTCCGAGAATTAACAGGGGGTCATTTTGTGGCAGGGCCACCTCCCGCCATCTCCCTGCGAGGGAAGTGCCAAGCGATGGGCTGGAAACAAAAGGCAATGTCCACACGGCGCTCGTTTTGAGCCCTCGCGCTTTTACTGCTCCCTCCGCCCTGAGAGGTAGGTGGGTTGCACACGGGAACGCTGTTTCGGAGGGTGATCTCTATCTCTGTGGTGGAATGCACGTGCCATGAGATGGAGCTGCTGCCCTGGTAAAGGTTCTTTATGAAGCTGCAACAGTTAGGGGATTTTGTTTTTCTTCCCTCTTTCCTGAAGTCTAGGAGCAGGGAGTCACTCACACGAGCCTGACACAGCCGTGACAGTCACCTCCGAGACAGGACAAACACACGTCTCTGTTTTCAGCTCCACACCTAGTTTTTTCTTTGCATCGTGAAGGGCTGGCTACTCATCTGTAATTCAAAAGAAAGCAATGACTCACTAGACTACAGCACTTTCCAAGGCAAAGTATTTCATGCATTTCGCAGGCACGCTAGCCCGTGTTATGAAATAACCTCTATTTGTGGCGAATATTCTCCCCACCGTCATGTCCTCTGCAAAACCAGAGGGCTGGGGTTTCCACCCTGCACAGGCACCGAGCGCAGAAAGGGGATTTGTGCTTAAATCACGTATTTGCATTGTATGAGGAATGCAAAAATGCCGTCCCCGCGTAACTTGGAAAACCTGGCTCGCTACCCGCTGGCGTTAACCCAGCCTTGTGGTGTTCGCAGTACGTTTTAATTAAAAGGTAACAAAAATCTAAACTTTCACTTTTGCCAATAAGCTTCCAGGCGCCGGGGAAAGGGGCTCACAGGCAAGTGGAGCCTTGGCTCCCAGCCCCTCGCACCCCAACCCCGTGTCCACCGCGGGGGACACCGTGAGCTGTCGCTGGAGCTGCAGCCCCTGGTTTCCCCAAGAGCAGCACGGGACGGGGGTTGCAAAGGCGCTTAAAAAAACGGGGAGAGGTGCCTTACCTTGCACCACGAGGCGGTCTCCACCGCTTTAGGGCTGCATCCTCCATTCCCAGGCCAAACTGGGACAGAGTCTGCAATTGTCTCCTCTCCCTGGGTCGGGATGGTGTTTCCAATAACCGTGCGAGGTTTCCATTCCTCATTGCGTGTCCCTGCAGCCTGCCTGATCCTGCCTGTCTTTCCCCCCGCAGGAGACCGGAGACAGCGGGTCTCTCAAAGTCGTCCACTTCGGGCTGGTGTGASCGAGCGTGGGACCCCCTTCGCTGCCAAAGCAAAGAAGGGGAAACCTCACCGAGGTGGCGAAGTTCACRGAAAGTCCTTCAGCGAAATTCCAGCCGTCCCTGGATCCAGCCACCAGCAGAAGATGAAGCACCAGGCTAATAAAAAGCGCTGCCCTTAGACCTCSGAATTATTTCTGGGTTAGCAGGAACGTCTCCATGCACAAACTGCCCCATGTTTGCTCATGGAGGGCAATTCGGTGACATTTTCATCATGTCATTCAAAGACGTTAAAAAAGCAAGTAATTGCGGATCCCCATTTACCCTACAAACGCAATGCTGAAAAATTTGGGGGGAGGAGGGCGTTACTGGACGAATCCATAAACTTCTCGGGGGAAAGTCTGTAATTCTCTGTGCATTATATATTTTAACAATCTTCACTTGGAAGCAGATTTGAATTTCCACTTAAGGCTCTGAAAACCGTCCTATTGAGATACCAGCAGATAAAATCTTCACTCAGGATACCTCTGTGAAAGAGCAGCCTTTCACAGTCGGCAGCATTTTTCGAAGAATGCTCTCAATTTTCATATCTAGATATATCATCTTAGTTGAATAACCATTATTTTGCCTTGAAAAAAAGGCGCGGAGCCTCTTAAACATCATTCCATTGGAGTCCAGATTTTAATCTGCTGCCTCTAACTGCGAAGAGAAAATGCACTGAGAAGGTAACGTAACCTGTTTCAGCCCTCTAATTTTTTTGTGATGGTGAAGAGAGGGGCGAGCATCGCCTCAGGTCTTTCTTCCCACCATTCGGTCGGGTGCAGCGTATACGGAYGTAGATTTTTGTACTCTACTGTGGGCACGCGTGTGGGTTAAGCTTGATCTTTTTTTGGGAGCATTGGGTGGTTGCAACCCAAAGCCAGCGAGCTTCTTGAAATCGGTTTTGTATGGCTAACAAATTTGTACGATGAATGGACTGAAAATAAAAGCACAGTCTAAAAAAGAAAAAACAAGCCTTTAGAAGTATTTTATTAACAAAAATTCTGCATTTACCCAAGTAAAATGTTTGTGATCACTGTTGGTCTGCCATTTTCCCCGACAAGCCAAAATCCATCTGCACAACGGGCGATTTTGGTCGCACCAGGAAAACTCCCAACCCATTTTGGCACTTCATCCGAATCGGTGCCTTTCCATGACTGTATTCGAAGGAGACTTTTTGCTTTGCAGGTTGGAGGGAGCGAGTGGGCCGCAACGCATAGGTTTTTGTACACTCAACGGGGAAAAATTAATAGCGAGAGCTTTGAAACAGAGCAGGCTGCTGCATCGCCTCCCCGCGCAGAGCCGTGCCTTTAACGTCCTATAGATTTAGATTTTATTTCTGAAGTACGCACGGCGCAACAACGGGCCGTGGCGATCGCGCGCTTGTTCTGCATCAGACGCCGCGATGCGTTGCTTCGCCGTGCAGCTATTTTGCTGAATTGCAGCCATATTTCTGTCAGTACAAGTGATGGTCTATATGAGGGATTAATCTGACACCAGACAGTGATTCTTAATCCTTCAGTATATCATAATCTATTTGCTTTGCATGCTAAGAGGATTTCAGCTTAAAAATATACAGGAAGTGATACTAGAAATGTACATAAGATCCAGAATGCCGTTTCCTAAAATCGCAGTATTTCATTAAAAAAAAAAAAAATCCTCTCATGGCTTTCTTGGAAAGTCCTGTCTGTCCTGGAAAAAAAAAAAATAGTGTTGAACAGGGATTTAACTGGAACTGGACATATGTTTTCCTTTAGGCCTCAGCCCTCTGATCATTTTCACCCTCCTCCTTCCCCGCAGCTTTTTGTGCTCGACCATACGACATGAAAGAAGAGCTCTCCAGTATAGCAGGTTCCTCGGCYGGGAGTTACACCGGCAGATTTTTATTGACAAATTCAAAACAGGTTTGGAACCGATGTGGGATTTTATGTGCATTAATTGCTACTCAAAGTGCATGAATTACCCGTGACTGGCTAACGTAGAGGTCAGCACGGGGAAAAACCACAACGGGTCGGGTGCGATGGCTCCTTATTCAGCTGTCATCATCTGTTTCCTTTGCGCCCTGCCAGAAAGGCTGCCTACAAAATAACTGTAGTAAGTCGTGTTAGTGGGTACGTCTCCTGAAACTTATACTATTATAAATTGTYACTAATTTAATTCATGCTCGGCCATAACAATCTGCATCCCCCAAAGCACGTCCTGCACCCAAACCGGTGGTCGGCCGCCCCAGCCAGCAGCAACCCAGCCCAGCCTTTGCCCACCCCTGCATGGCCGGGTGCTGCCAAGGGCGTCCAAATCGCCCCCTGCCACAGCTCCCTGCCGCACGGGGAGGGTTGAAAAGCAAAGCTTTCCAAGCGGGGACTCTGCTCACAGCAAATACTCTGGTAACAGCGAATAGATCATAAATTATTGCAGGTCCATGAAGCACCAAGCATAAAAACTAATGCCAGCCCCAGCTGGGTTGTATTCTCCCCCTCTGCCCCTCTTTCCCCCGCCAAGTCCTGGCCCTTGACTTACAGGCAGGAAAGCAGCACGTGCCTTCGGAGCCGGCACTCGTGTGCCGGCGCTCGGGCGAGAGGCAGGAGCTTCACCGGGATTGTGCCGGCTAACCCGGCATCTCGGCACCGCCGCACCAGCCCCTGGGCCGCTGCTGCCCTCGGCGCGGCACCGTCATCCAGCAGTAACGCTATTTAAAAATAAATAATAGTAATAGTAGCTGTGCACCCAACAGCCTTCTTGCACTGAGTCACCCAGGCGGCTGTTTCACAACCGGGCTGCCCAAAAAAAGCCCCACAATCCCGCCGGCGCCTGCTCCCGGAGCCGGGCACCAGGCAGCGAGCGCGCCGCTTCTTACCTGCCAAGACTTGTGCTTGGGGCGGCAGCGCCTGTTCAAGCCTCGGGGGAGCCCACGGTGGGAGAAGTTTGCTCCGCTGCTCAAGCCCCAGCAGTGCGGGTGTGCGGCTGGCGAAATGAGGGGTGGTGCTTGGACCCCCCCAAAACCCGGGCACGACCTTCCCCGGCCCACGCTCACCCACCGACGGGCATGAGTCACGTCTTGCCCACGCTGCTGGCACCGACCCATGGGCAGCGGAGGGAGGACGAGGCCTGACCATGCTCGGCTTGCCAGCAGGCAATGTGCTGGTGAGTCACCACGCCATTTTTCCGGGGGATTTCTACCCCATATAAGAAAAAAAAATACGCAATTTTAGTTGTTTTCCAGCAAACTGGCTATTCCTGCTCAAGTCGTGCTCGTCGACCTTTGAAGAAACTCCAGAGCTGGGAGAAATGCAACAAAAAAATAAAAAAAAATTGTCAGGTGTTGAGGGCAAAGCCGTTATTTGATGTGATCAGGAAAAGGTCTCCCCTGYGCCCCCGCCACCAGCCCCGCTGCCGTGCTCCGGCTCTGCACCAGCGCGACTGGAAAATGCCCACAGCCCGAATTGTGGTGTGGGAGATGCTGGAGAAGCCACCGGGCTGTGGGTGCTGGGTGCCCAAATCGGAGGGGGGATTCCCCTGGGGGATGCGGGTACCCCTCGGAGACGTGAACTCCGAAGCAGATCCTGGACCCAGCYGCACCGTGGGACGGTAGATGAAGAGGTTTAGGACCCCATCACCGAAACCAAGAAAGCAAAATTCAGGCTCCCCTCCCATCTGCGTCTCTCTGCAGCGCTGATTGACTGAGTTACAATGAAACATATTTTTATAGGATCATAGAATCCTGTAGGTTGGAAAAGACCTTTAAGATCACCGAGTCCGACCATAAAACTAACAGCGCCAAGTCCCACTAACCCATGTCCCTAAGAGCCCCAGCTTTTAAGACGAAGTGTGTGTCATTTTTGTTTAAAGAAGATGAAGTGTGTGTGTGTGGGGGGGTGTTATACACCTGCTGGCTCTTGTCTCTCTGGTGCTCACTAAATTTGGGAGGGAAACTTCAGTTCACTTTCTGTTCAGCACAGATTTATCTCTTTTACAGCTCCGGGAGGGCTGTGATAACTTTTTCCCTTCATAAGAAAGGCTTGGGGACACATAGGCTGGTGGTACCCATCCGCAGCACGCGTGGTCCTCCCTCAAACTGCCACCCTTTGGTGTGACGAGTGCCTTGCTAGTGCTTGCAGAAGAGAACAATTATTTTACCTGTCTAGATAAATACCTAAATATATGTATGTCTATATATGCACTGAAGGAGCCAACAAGGAAAACAGCCATTTAAAGAAAAAAAAACCCCTAAAATCGACTCGGCTGCACCCATCCCCTCCCATCTCTCCCCGCCATGCCGTGTGGGTGCTGGAGGCCATCGGCTGCCCCCGCCTCGGGGCTGTGCCGTGGCCGTGACCCTGGAAGGCTGCACGGGGAGGGGGGGGCTTGTGCCGGTGGCACCTGGGGCTGACCCCGCTGCTTTGGCCACCGCAACCCGTTTCCCAGCAGCCGCGGCAGCACGTTGCCAGCCCCGTTCGCACCCCACCGGGATGCTGGGGGGGGGATACAGGGGGTGCAAACCCTCCCCAAAGTGGTTGCCCGGAGCACGCCGGTGCCTCAACACCTCTCGCCCCTCATGGTCCCGCTGCCTCAGGGGTGCCGGGGGACACCAGGGATGGGGGCACAAGGCACGGCCCCAGAGCTCCCGGCTGCAGTGGGCACTGCTGCAAGACCGCGGGAAGGAGGATGGGAATTTGGGGATGCTCCCCCCCGCCCCAGTGCATCAATGGCCCAAGCAGGATAGAGGTGGTCCCCTCAGCCCCGATCCCGTGGGAGTGGGATCGGTCCCCAGCATCAGCGGGCAGCCCCCGACAACTGCGAGGAAGGTCTGGGGGGGGGGGGGAGAGGGGGAGATTGTCACAAGAAAAAAAATTCATTCCCCCCCCCCCCTTCCCCGGCTGGATCGCAGCCGGCAGCGGCTGAGGAGGGAAGCGCCTGGAGCCAGGGCTGGAAGCGGGGGTGCCGAGCATCCCTCCCTGCGCGGGGGAGCAGAGGTCTGGCTGCGTGGCTGTATGGCCCTCGCACCCCCACCGCCACCCAGGCCTGCCCGTGGGTCCCAAGTTTGGGGGGCTGCCCCACCGGGTGGGGTTTTTTTTTTTTTGCCGTTTCAGCATTTGCCCACCCTGCGGGTCCTGTCGCCACCGCGGTGCAGCAATAAATCGGGTAACCAATTAACAGCGTCAATTAACATAAAAGCAGGTCCCCAGCCCACACCCGCAGAGGCGGCGGTGGGTCCCCCCCTCCAGAGCCCTTGCAAACTCATCACACACGCACCCCCACCCTGCTGGGACCCCCTGGGAAGCATTTCCCAATGCCTCGACCCCCCAGGGAGGTTTCCTGGGGAAGAGGAGGCAGAGGGGAGGAAGGAGGACAGGACACCACCGCATTGATTAGTTTGGATTTTATTGGGGGGGGGGGGGGTTGMCTTACAGTTGAAGGGGTAAGTGTGGGGTTACGGCATCAAAAATCACACGTACACGGTCCCTCTCCCCCTGCGGGGCAAAGCTGCTGGGGCGGGAAGGGCAGCCGGGCGGCAGGGCTGCAGCCCAGACCCGCGAAAACACACCAACAGAAGGGGCTAAAAAAAAAAAATAACCGAATAAAAAAAAAACACCACACCCCCAAAAAGTCGTGCCCCCCCAACCCCAAAGCAGAGCTGCTTTCCCCTGCAGCCCTCCCCCCCAAAAAAAATAAACCAAAACTTTTTTTTTCTTAACCGCTTTTTTTTTTCTTTCCTTTTTATTATTTTTTTTTTTTTCCAAAAGTTTTGGTTTTTTTGGTCTGCAGGTTGCGGATCAGCTGGGCAGCCCTTCCCTCCCCCTTTGCCTCCCCTCTGGGCACCCCCCCGGGCTGCTTCCCCCTCCCCCCCGGGTCGGCGCGGCTGAGCTCGCGCGGAGCCCTTGAGGATGGACGGAGGACGCGAGATGGGGAAAAGATTCAATTTTTTTAGGGAAGAAAATTAAAAAAAGATTTTTTTTTTTTTTAAGTTCTGTTCCGTGTTAGACTCTAGRTAAATGCCAACCCAACAGCATCAACTAAAAATAATCATGGTCACTGGAACGGACCTAGTATTTACATCGATCCCGCCGCTCCCAGCGGCAAGAGGCTGTACAGGACCGGCAAGCCGGGGGCTCCCGCACCCGGGGTGGGGTGGGTGAGGGCCCCCGCATGAAGCTGGGGGGGCACCGGCAGGGCAGGAGCCAGCCTGCGCCTCTGCCCGGGGGGGCAGCAGGGGAGACGCTAGGCTTTGTATTTTATTTTATTTTTTTTTTAAACTCCTCTTCTGTTGCGTTTAAAAAAATAATAATTATAATAAACCCGCTGGAAGGGTGCAGGAAGCAAATAAATATCAGTCAGTAGAGATGGGGCTGGCAGGACCCCCCCCCGCGGGGCATCGCCACTGCTAACGAAGAGGGAGGAGGAGGAGGAGGAGGAAGAGCTGGAGCCAGAGTCCTGCCCAGGAGGTGGCGGGGAGACCCCGGGCGGGGGGTGCATGGTGGCTGAGGGGGGGGGACGGTGGTCGGCCCCTCACAAGACCTGGAAGCGCCAGGACGCCTGGTCTTTGTAGTCGAGGCAGTCGGGGGAGTTGAAGTTGAGCTTCCAGGAGGCAGCGGCGGCAGCGGCGGGCTCCTTGTAGTCCAGGCAGTCGGAGGAGTTGAAGGGCAGCCCGGTACCGCCGTAACCCTGGTGGTGGTGGTGATGGTGATGATGGTGGTGGTGACCCGAGCTCTGGCTCAGCGGGTGGTGGTGGTGATGGCCAGGCACCGAGGAAGGCCCCATGGGGCTGAGCTGGTGGGGATGGTGGTGGGAGTGCATGGGCGCCAGGTAGGAGCTGCAATCAACGCCCCCAAAATAGGACGAGGAGGGCGGCGCGGGGTAACCCTGCCCGTACCCCCCGCCTTGGCCGTAGGAAACGGGGTAGCTGGCGGAGGCRGCGGCGGCGGCGGGGCCGGCCCGTTGCATGCAGGATGCGGCGGCTGGTGGCAGGGGCTCGGGCACCGTCACCCCCGCCGGCGCCGCGCCGGGAGAGATGGAAGCCGGGCTCCAGATGGATGACGCCGGGGTGCTGAGAGATGCCGGGGCGCCCGCCGGAGCCGATGAGGCCGAGCTGGAGGAAGAAGAAGAGGCCGAGCTGGAGGCCGCCGCTGGCGGTGTGAACTGCCCGCTGCTCTCTGAACCCGAGCTCTCACGAGCCGGTGAGGATTTCTTCTTGGCCGGACGGCTCTTGGCCCCGCCGCCGCTCTGCTGCTGCTGCCGGCACTTGGCACGGCGGTTCTTGAACCAGACCTGGGGCAAAAAAATGGGGTACAGGGGGCATGAGCATCGGGGCGAGGAGGGGCAGCGGGGAGAGCGGGGGGCCCTCCGCTCTCTCYGCTGCCCCTCCTCGCCCCGAGAGTACCCAACCAACCTCACCCCAGCACCAGTTCCACCAGCGCCCACACCCAGCCATTAGCACCGCACACCCCCGCACCCCAAAAAAAAACCTGCCCTGCCTGGTGCCCGGGCCACCCCGCATCTCACCCCACAAGCAAGGATGCCCAGGGCCAGCAGCTGGGGTGTCCCAGCTTGTGCATGTCCCCGGCATGGTGACAAAGTATGGTTTTGGGGATGGATCCTGCGTKGGGTGCTGCCCGCACATCCCACCCCACTGGGTATCATCGTCTGGGGAGCAATGCCGGAGGGAGCACCCCTGGGAAGCACCCGGGTAGTGGGGAAGCACTTGGGTAGTGGGGCTGCTACGCCCTGGGGCAGCTGGAGGGGGACAGAAAAATATTAATAAAAATAAAATTAATAAAAAAGGATAAAAAAGAAAAATAAAAGTCCCCCTTTGCCTGGATGCCACCACGGTGGGAGAGCTAAGCGGCTGGGAGCCCACAGGCATCCCGASCCCGAGGAAGGAGGAGCAAGTACGGATGGAGAGCCGGGTCCGAGTCACGCCAGCCGAGCTGGGGTGCTCCCGCATCCCCCCCCAACCCGTGACAGCAYGGGATCTCCCCACGCGGGTCCGGTACCTGGACTCGGGATTCAGGCAGGTTGATCTTCAGGGCGACCTCCTCCCGCATGAAGATGTCGGGGTAGCGGGTCTTGGCGAAGAGTGCCTCCAGCACATCCAGCTGCGAGCGGGTGAAGGTGGTGCGCTCCCGCCGCTGCTTCCGTGGGGTGGCTGGGGGTGAGCACCGTCACGCCGGGTGTCCCCGCTCACCTCCCGCACCCTCCCAGCACGGCAGCAGCCCCGGCACCCCTGGGGCAGGGGCCTACGAAGCATCCCCGCCTCCGACCCCAAAGAGCGRCGGTGCTCCCCGCACCCCAGCCCCACGGCAGCCGGGCGCTGCCCGCCTGGGCCGGACCCTGGTCCTGCTGCGGGCAGGGCGAGCGGCACGGGGCTGGGGAAGGGTCAGGCCCGGCCCCGGCGGGAGCAACATAGAGATTTCGTTGTGTCGAAATAAAGCTACTTTTTTTTCCTCTTTTTTTTTTTTTTTAAAAAAAGCTTTTTTAACATTAAAAATCCCCGCGGAACGAAGAAACCCCGAGGACAGGCAGAAATTCAGCTGTCCCCCCCACCCCGGGGCGCGGGCAAACGGTGGTACCCACCCCACAGCCCACCCCAAACTATACGGTCCCACGGGCTCCTCCAAACCCGCCCGGGATGGAGCTTTTCCCCCTCGGCTTGCTCCCGGGCAGGCGCCCGCCGGGGCGCGGGTGGGTGATGGCGGGGATGGGGAGGGGGCCGCGGCACGGGGCACTCACCCGGGTACCCCACGGAGGGATGCAGCAGGTCCATGGCGGGGCCCGTCAGCCCCAGCCCGTTCATGCCGTAAGGGGGCTGTTTAAGGTAAGACATCATGCTAAAAGCTGGGCAGGTTTCCTCCACAGTCCCGCAGAAAAAAAGGAAAAA
>JASVER010000211.1:458091-478089 GCA_030449065.1 Oceanodroma leucorhoa
TTTTCTCACGAGTGTGTTCCCTGGACGGGCACCGACGTTCACCAAGTTTTCCCCTCACAGGAGGAAAGCCCGTTTCCCTGCAACCCGGCTCTTCTCTGCTAATTCCCCCGCTTGCTCTTAGCAGCCGGAGGAATCTCACACTGGGCACCATATGCTTCGCAGTAACTTTAAAAGCAGGTATCAGTTAATTAGCATTTTCCCCTTTGAAGTAAAAATACACTTGCTACATACTATCGCGGGCCCCCCGCACCCCCGGCGCTGGCGGACGGGGCCGCATCGCTTCTCCCAAAGGGCTTTTTCTCGCCGCTCCCCGGCCCGGCGGAGCCCCCGGCCCGGCCCAGCCCGGCCCGGCGCAGCCCCCCGGGGCCGCCCCGCAGCCTCCGGCTCTCCAGCCAGACCGTAAGGGCTTGTCGCTGTCAGTCAAGCCCCAGCCTTCCCCGCCTCCCTCATTAAGAAGGTAAACAATGAAAAGCAGGAGCAGTAGATGATGAGGGAGATAGCAGGACAAACGAGGAGCGGGAGGGAAAGAGGACGCCGGCTCCCAAAAAAAAAAAGGAAAAAAAAAAACCACCGGGAGAAGCCATCGCCACCGGCCCGGCGCTGTCCTCCTCCTCCTCCTCCTCTTCCTCTTCCTCCTCCTCCCCGGCCGCGCTTCCCGAAGGCGAAGGGGAGAGAGGGTGCAGTCCTTTTGGCTTTCTCCCCGCGCTCTCCATTGCCCTGGGCGATCATGTTAAAACTCACATGGCTGGTGCTTATTCAGATAACCCGAACAATGCTCGCCACCGGTTACCATGTGAATCTTCACAAACCCCGCAAGAATGCGGTGGTTCAAATCCCCCTGACCCCCCTCCAAAGCCAAATTTATTCAAGACAGCAAACTGCTCAGAAGCTTTATGAAAGCAAGTGGTGCTAGAGGGAATTCAGCCTTGTATTTACAAATTAAAAATTAGATGCATCATCATGCAATAAAGGTTGGAAGAGCGGCAGAAAGGCAGGAATGTGTAACCACTTTTATCGCGCCCTCGCCTTCCGCCTGGGCCCACGGGCCCACGAGCGAGTCAGGGGTCCGSAGGCAGGCGGGGAAAGCCCACGCCGACACGCGTGTGCGGACACACTCGGGAGAGGCGAACACGCACGGCCGCGTCTCGCAAGCGGGGAGGGATTCGGTGCGGCAGCACCAGAGCCCTTCCCGGAGCATCGGCCTGGCAGGGCACTGCCGGAACTTCCCAGGAGTTTTTCTCTTTTCCTTTTYCTTTTTCAAGTGTGCTGCTTCCCCTCCACCGTTGTTAAGGAAAYAATTTTCCAGGTGTACACAGATTAGAATTGAAGCTACCAGCCAAGATTACCGGTAATCTAAACCACTTCTCCCGCGACAAAGCTGCGTTAATTTAGGTAGCAGCCTTTTGGGTGCTAATTTTCAACGCGGTCTCTCGATTCCCACCGCTGCTTGCCCTTTTTGCTCCTTTTGGGGAAGGCTCCCTCAGTTCCACCCGTTTCARACACACCGCTCTGCACCTCTGCAAGTCAGAGCTTCCCAAAACCGGAGGGTTTTACCCACACACATGAAGCCCCTGCACGCGCAGTGCAATCTCAGCGTGACAAAACCGTCTTGCAAAGGGCAGCAGCGGTGAGCCGGGCAGGAAAGGAGGAGAGAGACACGGCAGAGAATTTCATGGGTGTTTGCTCCCCTCAGACGTGGCCCCCAACTTTCAGGTTAACTTTCCCCCCGCTTCTGCTGATAATTGAGCTGAGACTCGGGCTCCCTGGCACGTCTGGGCACATGAAAAGGGACCTGAAAAACCCCATCTCTACCTGGACTCGATTTAATTATTTTGCAATTTTGACGGTTTGCACTTAGTTGAAAAGCTCTTATTCTTAAAGCCTTTTTCCTTTTCTTTTTTTTTTTTTTTTTTTTTTCTTCACCCCCTACTTCTCTAGTTTCAGCAGCAATTTTAGCTTTCGAAACAGCAAACATCAGTCAAAATATTTCGGTACAGGTTTCACTCAGTCCTTCACTACTATTTTTCCTCCATTAAGTCCCTTTCTAAGAGCCATGGGTTTTGTTGCCCCATCTTGTAGCCCTGTGGGGTAAATAACATCATATTAGGACTTCATGGAACAAAACTGTTTTTTTTGTTGTTTCTGCATTTGCTTATTATTAGTGTTTGAAATACGCCATGGGAAAACTTGCTGGCAGAAATATTCTCTCGCATTTTTACTTTGTTTCCTAGAAAAGGAGTCTGACTTCCCCCCTCCCCCCCCGCCCCCCCGGAAATAAACACAGTCAAGTAGCAATTGGTTAAAAGAGGAATCGGCACAAAGTATTTAAATAACGTTTTATATGTGATTACATTGCAATTTTGTTTTATCCAACAAAATACCGCCGGGCAGCGGTTTCAGGAAGCATCCCTATGTTTAAAAAAGCAACTGTTCAAGTTTGATTCCTACCTGTTGTGCCTTTTAAGCCGGGATTACCTATAACACCTGTCACATATAGTTACCCAGGCTGACTGCAGCTCTGGGAAGCTACAATATGGGCTGTGATTAATTTGAAGATTTCAGAATAATACTGTTATAAAAGCTACACTCCGGACAAAAATAGGATTAAGCTCTGAGGCTGTATATGAGCTAAAAGTGTTGAAAGCTAAAGCCCCCGTGCCACCGCTCGCGACGGGCAGTTTAAAATGACAGAGTTTGCTAAATTCACGTTAAAGTAGAAATGTTTTCAATTATTCATCTTCATTGACTTCACATTGTCTTTTTTTTTTTCTCCCACTGCTTAAACTGATAATTACTTTGAGCAAACAGGCGGCCGGTTCCCATAGAAATGCTTTAATAGAAATGGTCGAAAGTTCTCGTAGTAAAACCCTCAACCTCGCCACTATAATAAATAAGCCCGGCACTTTGATGAAAATTAACACTAGTTTTGTAAAGAGCACATTGGGGGATTGCAGTCAGGTCTTATCTTTAGTTCCAGTCAACTAGCAATCCTGAAAGAGTTTGCATCATCATCAGAGCAGGCCATTTGATAGGATTCTGCTGCTGAACCTAATCAATCTATGGAATACTGTGGCTGCGCGGTGTAACAAAGCTAAAATAGATTTACAAATGGGGTTTTAGAGGATAAGCTCCTCCACAGGATTACATATTGATTTTAAATATAAAAAGCTTATCATATAAACCATAACTACAAAAATAGTGAACCTATGCATAAATCCTTTTAGAAGAGCACCCACTTCAAACTATAAGCCAAGAATAAATCAAGATGTACAAAATCCGAAAGAAGATCCATTTCTTGGGCAGAAAATGAACACACCACCCCAAGGTGTGCAAAAATGAACTTATCTTTTCTAAGGAGGCATTAAATCTTGAACGAAAGAAAAAGAAAGGAGCAAGAGGAAAGGTAGCTGAAAGTAAGGCATCCCGCCWCTCGGCCGCGGACGTGGTAAAAATCAGGCTCTGAAAGGCAGCACCTTGTTTACACGAGCCGGCCGGCTCCCAAACAGACAGCCAAAATGCCTTCCCGTGCGCGCAGGTTAAGACAAACCCAGTGACCTATATTTTCTTTGGCCTATTAGGCAAGGATTTCAGGCCTCTCTCGGTCGGAGCAGTCTCGGCAGCGGAAAGAGAGRAACGCTTTCTAGCTGGAAGAAGGCAGTGCGTTAACTCTCTTATCTCTACGGCTAAACGGGGTGTCGGGGGGGGGGGGGGGGATATGCCTTTTTTTTACCACCCTCGGTCATTCACGTGTTCCGCGTGAAGTGCCGTTCCCACTCCCAAAGGCTGTTCAGCCGCCTGCGCCTCCATTTTAGCGGTTGGCTAAGGGGACGGTGTCTCCACATCACTGAACATGGGAACGGGCAGCACCTCCGGTCAGCCGGCAGCGCTGCCCACAGCCTGCCCGCGCCTTTATCTGCCATCAGCAGGCTCCTGCCTTCTGCAAGGCACGCTCCTCCACCCCCCCCCCCCCCCCCCCCCCCCCCCCCCCCCCCCCCCCCCCCCCCCCCCACCCCGGCCCCATCATCAACTAGCTAAGTAAATCGGTTGATAGATTTTTAAACAGCACAGTCACGCGTGGAAGAGTTACAGCAATTTACCAAAACAGTAATTATCACCGTTCAAAGACTTCTCTTGTTTTGGTTTGGTTTTTTTTTTTTATAAGTTCCAGTTTGGGTTGGTGCGTTCTGCCTTCCTTTTAAACAAACAAACTGGTCCCGTCCTGTTACATATATATTTTTTTTACTGCTCATATATTTCAGGTTTGGAATTGGTGCCGGTAAAAGTGAGATCTGTCTTTTCAACTCTTTCACGGAGCACAAGCGCTCATCAGCAACCGGAGCAGASAGCGCCGGGCTGTTGGGGCAGCCCACGCTTCTTTGGGGAAATCATGTTATTAATGGTGTGGTTTCACCGGTGCTCCCCAAAAAGTGCATCTTTGCACCCCAGCGTATGTTGGACACAGAAAGCGATACAGCGCTGACGGACACATCGAGAGGCGAGGTGTCACCAACGTGTATTGTGACATTTCACAGGCATTTTCTTGGGGGCGTTTCTCCTTTAATATGTTTTTTAGGTAAAAGCAGATAGCTGCTAAAACTTCTAGCAGACTAAGAATCTTACTGAGGGTTAAAATGCTAAACGCGGACTTTGTTGTATAAATAAAAACCAAAACCAAAATTCAACAGCACTTATGTTTTCTCCCTAAACCTCTCCTTCACCAGTAGCACACCAAAAAAAAAAAGAAAAAAAGAAAAAAAGAGAGGACCTTCCTGGGTTTTGGCATCTCTCTCTGAACTTACAAAAAAGAAATTAAAGGAGGACAGATTTTTGTTCAAGTCAATGTGCGAATGGCATAGGCTGCTAGACATTCAAAGGCTACTGCTAGGACGTTCCAAGACAGTAAAACACATAATAGGCAGTTAAGCATTGAAATTTTGGATTTAAATCCAGTATCTCTTAACTCCTCTCTGGTTTCAGAGTATTTTATGTTTTAAATATTTCATTAGTATGATTCCCAATTAAACTGGCTTGTCTCTGCAGAAAGCAATGTATATATTTATGACTCAGGTTTATCCAAGAACACAGGGAACGTAGTCTTATGCAAAAAACATAACCACAGATGGAGAGATATGAAAAAGCTACCTGAAACCTGCTGCTTTTTTCCTACAAACTTATGCTCCTAGTGAAGTCTCCAAACTAATTAGAATTGATTTATTATGGATCAGGTACCTTATCAGGTGAAGAAAGAAATTACCATGGACAGTCAAAGGGTTGAGAGGTCAATACAGAATAGCAAAATCAATTTGCATTGATTAGACAAAAGGTCCATTTTACAGAGCCCAAAGGATTAACTTTTAAGCAAACATCTTTGAACTATAAGACAGCATTTGTGACTGAGAGGTATAAGCGGTGCAGCATTAGAAAACACTTAAGATATTTAAATAAGAAAATAATGCAAGCAATGGTTTAAGCTATCTGGATGTTTATTTTTTATTATGAATCATCCCCAGGATTATTGTACAATTCACTTGAAAGCCCCATGGAAAGGATGCAATTGTTTCATTTATCCCACGTGTCAATCTTCCCATGAGTTTTCAGTCAGGTAAGGTGACTAAACTCGGGAGAGTTGCAGAGAAGGGAGAAAATCTGTGCAAAGGATCGCACTAATCCTGCTGTTGCTTGCGATGAAATATTTACTTGGCAAACGTGGTGTTTTACCACCAAAACCGGTGAGACTTTTTTTCCCAGAGAGGTACTGTCATAAAACAGATCTGAAACTTTAAAAGGAAGGAGGCTCCYTTCTGTGGGTCACCCCTTCCATTTTCTGCGGCCCCCAAAGCAGCACGATGCCGCAGCAAAGCCAGGAGAGCATTACTACGACAAAAAGCAATAAACCCCGGACAAATATTCTTTACCTCCTCAWCACTTTGTTTTCAAAGTTTATTCCAAGGAGACCGTATTTCTTTGTCCCGTATCTTGGACTTTACCCCCCCCAACCCCCAAATAAAACTTAAGAATGGGATCGCGGRCCCAGCGTATTTGCTGTGTGCTATCACTTGAACTGATGTAAATATCAGCATTAATTCTTAACTGGGCTTCCGAAAGGCCTCTATATTTGGTACTTTCAGGTAGCCACCTTCAGCAGCAAGCATTCTCCTTCCCTCGGTACCCAGCGTTGCTCTTACCTTCGATAGCAAGCATTGCTCTTAGCTCCCGGTTCAGCAGTTCGTAGCGCCTTTCTAGGTCATGTTCTTTTTCCCTAGGCAAGTTGCAAAAGTTCATCAATATGTTAATTACTAAATCATTAAACACTTAAAAGAACCTTTAACTTACATTGATTTTAGGACTCGTAACTGACTTTTCTCTTTAACTTTAAGCTACTCCAAACAAATGATACACAAACTTAAAACCTCGCTCAGGTGGCATATTCAGTAACAGGGCCTTTTCATTTTCTATAATGTTGGCTTTAATTCCGTCAGTTTAACTCTATTGTGCYACAGGACGTAATTATTTCATATACATCCTTGAAGCGGCTGTTGTGGAATGTCCTAAGTATAAAACATCACCCCGGATCTAATGAACAAATTCCAGCATCAGCCTATTCACCAAGATAATATGACACTGGAAGTATTATCCTATATACATTCTGCCCTAATGAACAATGAAAATTAGACACGGGATTAGAAAGCTTAATATTTTGAAGGTAGAATCTTCTGTCAAGTTCAGACACGGTAGGAAATTTGTGAGCAGAGGCTCTTCCCAGGGAAGTATGCAGGCATCTACACTAGGTGGCATTACTGAAAGAAATATAATCAAACCGAAAGAAGCTGGGAAAGAAGCGCTGAGGGCAGAACGCCTCTAAAAACGAGCAGTGTCTTCTCCC
Source organism: Oceanodroma leucorhoa (assembly GCA_030449065.1). Classification (NCBI taxonomy): domain Eukaryota; kingdom Metazoa; phylum Chordata; class Aves; order Procellariiformes; genus Oceanodroma; species Oceanodroma leucorhoa. Next base: position 464,975 of record JASVER010000211.1, read on the forward strand.
TTCCTTGCCCCTGCTAGCGAAAAAAGTTTATTTGCCCTTACTTTGCAGTATCGGCGGTATCATCGCACCGTGACTGATTCACTAATATCCTTTCGGCACTCCGGTGCTGCTGAACTAGCGAGGGGATTGAGGATTTCTACGAAGCAGGCAGCCACTCAGATTTTGCTCTCTCTCCGAATAGTCTCTACCTGTCACATCCGAGGCACAATCCAAATCTATTTGCGCATTTCTAAAATGTAATTTTATTCTACCATTGGGCCTTTGAAAATGTAACTGTGCTTAATATTTCTTTAATTTTTTTTTTTTTTTCACAGCTCTGGCTAATCTTGTGTCACTGCACGCTTCTCATTTTCAAGTCTRAAATATGAGAAAAACAAGTTACTCGATGTGTTCCACAAATCATCCATGCTGCTCACTTTTGAGGGAACATTTTTGAAGACTAATGGGAAGAAAACAAAAAAGTTTTGCATCTATCTGCTGGGTAAATATTCCAGTAAATCATCCTTTTGTAAATACGTGTATCCATCCATACTTACAGAAGAGAAAGCTGGTTCATTCGTCTTATTAAGGCATTCTTCTTATTAACCAGCATGAACCATTCCTGCATCATAGCTTCTTCTTCTTCTGTGTTTCTTCCTGCAATCGAAAGAATTTCATTCCTTACGTGGCATTTCACAAATTGAGCTACRTATTTCATTTCAGGTTTTTGGAGTATCGGTCTCCAGTATCACTGAGCATTACAAGGTGTACTCTCAAATGGTAAAAATATCATAYCACTACAAGTCCTGCCGCCCAATCCCGCTTGCTCCATAAATAAATCTTTGAAAGCAGCCATTATTCAGCATACAGTTTAGTGTTCTTTATCACGCTGATACCCTGACCTAAATAAACACCTTTTAAAAAGTACCGTATCTTTTAAATTCTCCCGAAAGAACTATATTGTTGCGATGTTCCCAATSAAAAAAACCCATGCTGCTAAAAGATGTCTGGTCATCAGAGTCTTCCGAACACAAAAACAATCCTTGTGGGCAAGAGCCACTCCACCCGTGCAAACCCAACGCATTCAGGATGACGTGGCAGGGCTCAAAGTCGCTGCAGAGGAGATGGTAATCCTGAACCCTTGGCCAAGGCGCAGGCACCTCCTCAGCTCCTCTGCGCTTAGGGCCACTCTTCCAGACGATAAGCTGGAAAGAGCTGCTCCTCTCCTCACCCGCAATCAAAGGGAGCCCAAATACAAGTAATTTTGGGGTCCAGGTGCCTAAGGGTCTCCATGTGTGTACGCATGGACTAGCATTCCTTTCTCCAGCCCACGTCCATCATTGCCTTCCAGGCAGGATCAGGATCAGGACCCTCCACAGCCTACCTGCAGGCAGTGCTACACTCTACCAGGCTCTGTAAGACTCTACGTTATCACCTCTGCACCATCAGGCCACGTGGGGAAACGGCAGACGAGCACCCAGAAGGCTCCTGACTGTCCTTTCCACGTAGCAGGGTCACTCAGCCAAATTTCACTCTCTCTGAGCTTGGGGACTAGGAGAAATCTCATCAAATTCCTCTGTGGAGACTGCACCTTTGTAGTGACCTGCCATTCTCATCTCTCAAGTTGAGCTGAGGAGCAAAGACTCATGGAATTATGAAACTCACACATTTCTTACAGTTAAAATTAATCTGGGAAGAAACCTGGAATAGCAGCAAAGGAGTGTGAGCTGGGTCTTCTAAGTACTTCTCCCAGCTTCGACACGGCTTCATCGGGAGACTGCGGGCAGATCTCTGAGTTTATGCACCTTGTGTGTAATACGAGGATAATTACCCGTACCAATCTTGCAAGGGTGCTAAAAGTTAATTCTCTGATGTTTTTGAAATCCCTGATGCAAGGTGCTGTACGCTCGGGGAAGCTATCTTGCTAACTTAAACCATAGGATCCCTAGTTGCAGAGCAGCAATTTCCAGCACCAGAAGCTGGAAAGACACCAGAAAAAATATTGTTTTGCTCTAAAAGAAAGCTTTCGATTTCTGGATGGGAGCGTTCGAGATGCTTGCACGTACGTGCCTGCCACGCGCACGTTCACACCCCAACGCCACAGTAGTGTGCAAGCCCAGATCTGCATGGAGAACCTCCTCCTCACCCAGCTATGACCCTGTTGCGTGCAAGGGAAGGTCACCGACCTCCTCCAAACTGTTTGATTCCCCCCTGCCGTGGCCTGTGGGCTTGGTGCATCCACACATGGGAAGGTAAAGGAGGTGAACAGGGGAGTGGGTCAGCCTGGGGTGGAGCTGGTGGACCTACACGGTAAGAAAAAGCCACGCCATTCGGTGTGCTCTTCTTTCTGACGCGAGACATGCCCCCATATCCACTCATCACCCTGGTTAATGAAACTGTTCCTTGGAAGGGTGCTTGCAGGGTGCAGGATTTGGTAGCGGTGAGGCGGGAAGGGCAGAGCATCCTAAAGTGGGGGTGGCCCTGCAGCCTTTTTCCAAGCAGAAGAAGCAGGGTCCAGCTCCCGGACGATGGAGCAATGAAGGAAGAAATGTGTCACATAGAAATGCTCTCCCCCAAGACCTCCAACTTCTGGTTTTGTGCAGAAAATATCACGGCACGGCCCTTACGATAATATTYAGCAGTTCAGCGCTCCCCCAAAGAGAATTAAAACTTACAAGTACACTTTGCTGTTAAGTTACAGATCAGAGGCACGGCTGTATTGGTCCATCTAACAGGGTCTGCTTTTAGAAGTAGATGATAATATTAGCCACCTTTCGTTGAAATGGACCAAGTAGCTGAAATTTATTTGGGGGAGAGGGAAAGAAAAAGGGGATAGATTGCCTTTTTTATCCTTGCAGAATGACCCGTCTATTCTGCGACGTATGAGATTGCCACACTGCCAGTGAAAAAAGGTCTCACAACCAGGCATACGTGGCCACCGTAACATTTTAATCAATTTATGACACTAAATTTGTTGGGTTTGGGGTGGTCTGGGATCTCTGGCTAAAAGATGCCATTATAAATGCAAGCTCTTGCTGCATTTCATTTTGCAAGCCTTGAAAAAGAAATGAGAGACAGAAACGTTTCAAAGGAGTTTGACTCAGCGGCGGATCTGAACTTGAATTTCATGCCATGCAATCTCAGGGCAAGAACATAAACTTTCCATTAATGCGTTCCTCCTAAATAAAGTTAGTTGCAACATATAATGGGAAAAGATCTAGGTAAAGCTTGGAGCTGTCGAAGCAGATCTGAACAGGTGCCTATTTTGGTATTTCCACGCTGACACCGAAGCACACGCAATATCCATAGAATAGGCTGGTTTAAAAGTGAGTTAACAAAGTCTTGATTGTTTTTACGGAATTTTTAATCTGTTTTTGTATTCGCTTTGGACCCATGTGATGCCCTGACACCGGTCATGTGATATCGGCTGCGATAGGCACAAATCCCCAGGCAGCAACAAAAGAAGAAAGAGTAAAAAAGAAAAAGCTGAGAAAAAGCTTGCAATTTGGAAAAAGGCCAATTGTACCCTGGCGAAGGCCTTTTTGATCAGTGAAATGACACATGTGTGCAATATTAATAGCAGTCGATGCTGATATTTTATTTGTTGACGGTCAGCTTTTAAATTCTTGTGCATGGAGCTGAAACAGATTCTTCCCAGKCAAGCAAAATAAAGATGAACTGCCATATATAAAAAAATTTAAATAACTCTTTTCAGCAACTACAGTGCCGTTAGCACATTACTTATTTTTTTTTTTCCCCCTTGGTGGAAGGATGCACGCGAAACACTTTCAACAAAGAAAAACTGAGCGTTGTTACTGCAGCGATATTGCAAGCTAAACTCACATTCACAACTTCTAAATAAAAAATTTAGCAAAAGCCTTTCTTCAACACAGTCTCACTCTGTAAAACCCTGCTGCTGCTGGGGTTGKTTTTGTTCCCACCTTCCAAGTGTAAAAAAAGTATTTAATTGACTTGCTACAAATGCTTGAAAATTAGAATTGGGAAAATACCTGTGTTGTTCTCAGGGAAAAAAAAATACTGTACAGATTATTTAAATGAAGTGAAAAACATGTTTGAGAACAAATCGATCCCATGCRTGCAAACCCCTTATCTGAGCCAGTACACGATGATGAAAATCTATAAATAGCCCACAGATCTTAAACTTAAATTTTTTTCCATAATACATGCATTACACTATTGTTTCCGATAAAAAACAACAACAACAACAACAAAACCCTTTTAAAGCTAGTAAGTTGGACCATTACAAATTAATCCTGACTTTAATAACTGGTTAAAGACCCCTTCAGCTTTATAAGTAACAAAAAATATTAAAGCCTGTGATCACAGCGAGCTTTTCTCATTTCTCCTCTAACCATTTGTTATTTAATCCAATACTAGTAATCCAATTTGTCCATCAGACTTTTAAAGGGCAGAATGCAACTTCCCCAGCTTAGACACTTTTCAAAGTACAATATATTTTTCAAATGAATGCTGGATGTTTCATTTTTTCCCCAACTGTTCCTAGCTCTAATGTATGAGGAAAAAAAGAACAAGATGAACATTGTTCGTACTGATTAAGTAAGAGCTCATTAAAGAGCTGTCAGTGCCGTACTTTGAATATGCATGAAGCATATAATCAGATCTAGTACCGTCACTAGAGGAGAATACGGTAAGTACAAAGGATTGATTTAATTACTTAGAGTGGGCTGTGGCGGTAAAGCAGTCTTGTTAGCGCAAAAAGAAAAGGAGGTTGTATTCTGGCACAGTTAGGGGAAAAAGGCAGTTTTAGCTTCTGCCACAATACCTAATCTCAGGATAAAGCACTTTACATTGTAGCTTAAAATGAAGACTGTCAGTTTTCTAAAAAGACCAGAATTCATCTTATCTTGTTTAACCTCACCTGGTTAACTATCTAGCAGAACATATTTATTCTCTTTAACACGTAATTATGCTTATGCCTTTTTATCCTATAGTTCAATAATGACTTCTGAAAACAGTCTTCAAATAAGAGTGCGTAGTGCTGCAAACATCATATGCACGCAAAATGCTCGGTAAGAGATTCGAAAAATGCAGAACCAGAAACTAAGACCAAACAGTAAGTACACGCGCCTTTATGTAAAAAGACAATACAGCTTTTAATGTCAGACTTTATTATTAGATAGGTTCTGAGGAGGATTCTGGCAAGGTTTCTCCAATTTATTTTCTTTTTCCCCCTCTTCCTTTCTGCTTTCATTTTTATTTTTTATTTTCTTCTTTTTTTTTAATCAATACATTCTTGTTTTATTCTTCCTCTAGGAATCCAGGGGAATTCTCTCACAGCAACTCTCAGTGCCATTTTCTAATTTCATTGTCTGGCTTGAGTGGGGAAGGATGCATGCTCTATTCTTCTCTTCACTTGACATCTACCAGAACCCTCCTCAATGATTAGGAACGAGCCCAACACCAAGCCTGCAATAGCACAAGACACTAAATTCTGCCCTCAGATACGAGAAACTCCTACTGACTTCTGAGTTGTGATTCTGCGCTGTAATAGCTCCTGCGCAGGATTCAGTCAAGGCTGCAGCATAAAGTTTGGTTATTTTGTCCCTTACTGGGACAATTATTAACGATGGCCAAAATAACAATAGCCAGAATTTTAACGATAGAAGCCCCCCCCCCCATCCCACCCCCAAAACCTTTTCTTTTCTCCTGTGGTTCATCACACATATTCAAATATAATTTTTCTGACTGTTATTCAAAACCAACTTGAGCCAGTTTTCACCTACAATGCTCAAGAATTACAAGCATGTTTATATGTTACCATTTTTGAGAACAATAAAAGCGACTAGCTTATTTTAACGTTGTACAGCTTCCAGGCAGTCTTTTACAAATACCTTTTCCTTCCCATTCTTCAGGATTTATGAAATGGATTTTTGTTTACACTGTAAGCTAATTATTTGTTAAATATTTAAATAAGAAGCATCTTGACAAATGCCTCTTCTGAATCAATGTGAAAAAACAATTTCTATTTTTTTTTTCCTTTCCTGCTAAAAATACATCCAAACCCACCCCTTACGCTCAGCCAGCTAGCAGTATGTATGTGTGCCATTAGACCCATTATTTTTAAGCCRTTCGGGCAGCTAGTCATTAGATAAACCCAATATGGATTAACATAGTAAAACTGTACATTGCTAAGAAAACAGAGAAGAAAGTGCTACGAAACACTGTGAATACCACTTAAAAGGAAGAAAAAGCAGCAACGTGTAGGGACAAGATCAGTTTACAGTGTAAATGGATGAACACAGTAACTCCTCTACACTTTATACCGTCGTAAATCTGTCAAGATAAGCCAATAGATTAATATTTTTTAAAAAGTCCTTAAATGTAAATGTATTTAGCTGTTGTGCAAAAATGAATTACAACCTGTGGAAGATAAATAATAAAGGGTTTCTATCAGCATCCCAAACCAGCCCATTCCATCTGGCAAGAAATAACAGGTTTACAGAAATCACTTTGTATGTCGTCTTAAGCAGTAATTGTTTTTCAATTTTATTTGCACTGCCTATAGTGTGTGTGCCATGGTGTCACGGTTAAACACAGAAAACTCCCCATGTCTCCCCATTTACCTCAACAGAACTACATGAAAAACAACCTACTTAAGACAGAGCCCATTCTTCACCCATTTGCTGATGTTTACACACAGTTTTAAAATAGAATAGAAGAAGCTTTCTTCACTCAACACACTTGGGTGAAGAGGCCAGCAGGAGAATGCCAGCGCATGTGAACTAGAGCGGGGCGAGTAACGACAAAAACTGGCCAACTTCACTCTGCTCCTCTTTCTGGGCTATTTGTTAGCTGACAGAAGCTAGATGACCACCGAGAGCCGTCCAAACACCGGCGAATTCCACAAATTTAATGGAAAGGTCTTTTGAAAACGTACCCCGCCGCCTTTATTTGCCTGCTGAAAAAAAAAAAGTTGCATTCACCCAATCACGGGGACGAGTTTTTACGAGTTTCTGTATTAGGAGTGAGCGGACAGATTGGCTTGTTTACCTGACGGAGAACATGAATAGCAAATAAAGAAYAGTTCTAGGATGTGTCTCATCTTGTCTCGTAAGAACCTGGGGAAATTCACTGAAATTGAAGGTGGTGTGTTTAAAACCGATAAAAAGAACGATCTTTCCTCAAAGCCTCATAATTTTCCAGTAGAACTCGTCGCCACAAGGCAATGCTGAAACTAAGAGCTCAGCAAGAATTAAAACCAGGTTGAACGTTGAATATGGAAAGGCAAAGCTGTAGTGATACATATTCAGACAAACAAACAGAAAACCACGGGAGGTAAGAATTGGATCCTCCTGCTTTAGGACATGAGCTAACCTTTAATTTTTAGAGGTTAAACGAAATGTTCCCTGGGGCCGGGTTAGCCTGTAACCGGCCTCTGCGGAGTTTCTCGGCCCTGCCTGGGTTCAACCCGTACCTGCCTCTCTACGGGACRGTGTTCTGGACCAGACCATGGGGCTTATCCACTGCGGCAATTACAGCTTTACGGAAAGGAAACACGGGAAGGGACGAGAAACAACGCCGGGTGTTTTAGCTGACCAACCTCACATGGCTAACAAAGGYTGATGGAAGGTCTCGAACCCTTCGAAGTCAATGGCGGACTTCCCRCTGATTTTAATAGTCTTCTCGTCTCGCTCACTGTGAACAGCTTATGCACCGACGAGCTCTTGTTTTTAATGCCGGTTACTGAATTTAACAAATACATAAGCAGAAAAGCCTATACTGACAACAGATACTCTTTGTAAAGAAGAGTTACGCGAGACYTACCGCAAAATGTGTCTGACACAACTGAAAGCTACGGTGAGGATTTTTAAACGATTAGTTATCCACAATTTTTCACTGAGTGAAACTGAGGCATCCCAAAAGAGACCTGTTTTCTGAAAAACCATCCTCCTCTGCTTTCAGAGGACCACCTTYGGTGGAAAAGCTCCGAGTTTTGGTTAGAATAATTCTTCAAAGTTCTCAGTGTCGAAATGGAGCCTGCAGTAGGCACCCCGCAGCATGAATGGATGGGCTGCTCCACCTTGAGCTTCAAGCCTCCCATTTCAGATTACCACGCCCAGCTTTCTTCCAGAATACTTCTTCCTTTCACTGAACAAGGACCTCCTCGGTCCTTAAAAATCACTGAAAATGAACAAGAATAGCCACCAAGAGATAAACAGGACGTGACCATTGTTTAGAAGACATGGCAGAAGAGCTAGCTAGCAGATTAAGCCCTAGCACAATTTTCYGAGTCTGAACTGGATGGGAAAATGCCTAAGGAACATTAGAAAGGCAAATTCATGGCCACTAACTTGCTGTCTGAGAGCAGTTGAGAAGGAGACGTTGATGTCCACACAATGGAGTCTCATAAAGGTAGGTAACGACTGCCAAGAATCTGCCAGGCAGAGTTACATTGCAGTGCATTGTCTGACTCTATTTCAGCCCCCCAAAGCACTGTAACCCTAACAAAACGGAGCCGTGGCCAAGGAGRTGCCTTTATCACAAGCACACATCAAATTAGCTTAATATCAAGCAGGGAATTTGTAATTTCTTTGGTTTCTGAAGTATAATAAATCAGAGAGGCTATTTAAAATTTTGAGAGCTGTGTAAACAGAAGGTCAGGGTTCTGACCACATCTCAGCACGTGCGAGGATTTATTCTACCTGGAGTGGGACTGACTCACAGGAAGACAAACATTTGTGGCCTGCAGTCTTGGCAACCTAAAATTATCACAGGACYGAAACTTCTACAAAAGTCAAATTGCCTGAAAGATTGCTGATTTTCTCTACAYGACAAATCAACACAGTGGCCACCAGGAAACAACAGAACATCAGCAGAAACAGAATGCTTGGGCTTCATAAAGATTACAAATGTATTTTAAATGTGGGACCATCAATCCAGACCGAGAAAACACATGGTTTGTGGCCCAAAATTCAGACGACAAGAGGTGAGATTCAACTGAAACACCTGGCGAGACTCCTGTAAGAAAGTGATGCTTCCTGCCTTGAGGACAGTGCCTGCAAGGATCCTAGCACTGAGCAGAACCAACGCTTGCCCTTTATCACCCGCTGGTATTCTTTGTACCCAAGTTTTCTCAGGTAGCACAACTTCAGAAGAAGCACGGGCTTGGGAAAAGTATACATCAGACCTTTGCCTGCAGCACAGGAAACACGCACCATTAACTGATACACTCGAACCTTTGAAGCTACGGAAAAAACAGTAGTTCACGCTTGGAAATCCACCAAGCAGGGGATGATGGTCTGGCAGATGAACTACTTCGCTTGCAGGTTGACAAGTAGAGTTGGATGCTTTGTTATGAGTGACAGTAATTCCTCTAAGGCTCATAACTACGCCATAGACCAGTTGCCTGTTTACTCGGCAAGTGATGGCTGGGTAAGATTCTGAAGTGAGAGGCCAGTTAACCTTAAAGTCGTTGGACTGTGCTCTACTAGGCAGCATATTATCCCATTTTTACCAAATGTTGCCTTACTTCCTTCAGAACATATTCTCCTGGAGCTGGGAAGGGGCGGTGGACAGTATAACGTGACTCCTTTAATGGACAGGGCTGAATTTAACCCAACCAACTGCCTGAAGTGAGATGATGGGTGGCACTGAATGTGACCTCGTATCGGTGTTAATGAAGACACCTGCTCTTACTGGGAGTTGGCAGGTTTGTACTTCTGGGATCCAAAGCTTGCCAGTGCTAAATGGGCAAGTTCAGCTAGGTTGAGGTGTCCTGGAGCCCCACACTTTCCAGTTTTGACAGAAAAGGTGTTTTTGGTGGTAAACGGGAGAAAACCAAGAAAAAATAACCGGACTTTCTGCAGACTGCAGTGGCATCGTGGGTCGGGAGCCCCGGGGCGACCAAAGTGCCTTTCTCCTCGCCTTCTCTTTACAGGCAGGCACTGATTGTAAGGAAAGCTAACTTCCAGGCATAAAGCCAAAGACTATGCCTACCACATGAAAGAGCATTTATACTGCAATACCACAAAGAAAGATGGAAATCAGTTAAAAGAAGCAAGTGTCTGTTGGGTCTTGCAAGACTTTTGGAAGGCTCGCAAGTCTATTCATAGCGCCTGGGGCTCTCCCAGAGTAGCCTCCTGCTACGGGGGCAGCCCTGCGCTCGGGCTCTCTTCTTCAAGCCAGCTTCAAGCACTTTGTTGACAGGTTCTTTTAAGGCAATGCTGAGGCTACAAGCCAAGGAAGTGCATGGAGAGGAGGCCGACTTATCGTTCAGTCCTTCCAGCCAACGGCAATTCTGTGTTACTTTGAGAAAAAATTAAATATGGTCATTGTTGCTGCTGAGCTGCTTTAATGATTTAATGAACTTGGCCTGGGAAGGCTGAACACGTACACTGCCCATGTCTGGTCTTGGAAAGGTCTCCTCCAGGGTTTGGCATGGTGTGTTCCTTCTGTGGGAGCTTCTCAGCTGTAGAAATGCTGGGTATTTGGAAAAGTATGGCTGGATGGTCCTCCTTTACCAAAAAATCGCTTCACAGGAACGGCTAGTGGGAAGAGATGGAGCTTGGAGAGGAAAGTGTCTGCCAGTAAGAGGCTGTGGAGGCAACATGACAAAAGGGAAACTGGAGAAAGGTTGACAAGCCTCAAGAACTCAAGAAGTTCTCAGTCGCTCGAAATATATAATTCTGGCAACTACAAAACCAATACTTGTCAGAAATTTGTGTATGAAAGGGACAGATCTGGACCCTGAAGACTCATGTCAGAAAAACAGCTTACTAGCGTGCCAGTTTATTTGCATTAACAGATTTTAATGACTGGCTTTGCACTGCATGGATTCAGTACTAGCAGGCATTTCTGCAGAGCTCTGTGGGCTTCAGGACAGTCAAGTCACACTTGGATGCAACGTAGAAGCACAGTTACCATATTGTAAACGAGACCGCGACCATAATGTCGTTGCACTTCTTTCACCCAGGCTTTTGGTACTTGCCAAAGCTCCCATTACCATAACCCTGGCAGCAAGTTAACATTCCTGAACGCTGGAGAGGGAAGCATCTCGTCGAGTGCTTCATGGTATTGCTCTGTTTCAAAAAAAGCAGTAACTACCAATGCATAGTTTTGTGAACTGTTACCATGTTACAATAAAAATCACTAACTCTTGCGCTCGTTGTCAAAAACCTTTTCTTCTGTCCAACAAAAATTGCTACCAGTAATATCCTTCGAGCCTCCTAATTGTTAGGTATTTCCAATAGGGAATGCTCACAAACTAGCACCAGCAAAAACCCAAACCAGTGTCACATACGTATCATTCATGTATTCAGAATTTTTTGAAATGCTTTCCTTCACTTTTTATGCTAAATGCAAAAAGGTAACTGGGAAAGATGTTGTTTTCAGCAATACTTTTAAATTCTACCTTGCCAGAACTGCCGTTGTTATACCGTCCTTTCTCTTGCTGTCCTTCGGCATGTGCATCTTTGTCTTTCACGATATGGTTGGACAACTCTCCACCACCTCACGGTTTGGCAAGTTTTCAGTTCACCTGAGATTAAATATGCTGAGCTAAGCAAAACAACAGTGTATATGGAAAGCAAGGCTGGCAAACGGCTATAAAACTTACGGCGTTATTAATTCACTCTTTCTGATTTAGGTAAGATACGAGAATACGAAAAGACCATGATGACTTCCCTATCTAGCTACAACTTTCTCCTTACGTACGTGCACCGATATTTTTCGTACTCTCTGCTTGCTAGCCTGAAGACGGTAACAAAACCAATTCTTAAATGGAGTTCATCTCTCAGGGTAAACTGAACATTCATCATTTTCCCCCCCAAGCCCTGACACTGGTGAATAAAAATCTGCATTTACTTTTGAGAATTCCAAGGAGAATTGCAAATTCAATTGTTTTTAAAAGACAAAACTTGGCTTAGGGAGTAGGTTGCCTCCTCCTAGCTTACCCCTCCCTCCCCCAGTGCAAATTTGTGTTGCAGACTGGACGAATCCAGTAAGAAGCATTCAAGACGGTATAATACAGACTGGTAAATACAGCTCGATAATCAGGTTTCTGAAGGTGCAGAGCGTATAAGGGATTTATTTTTGATAGTGAATCTATACACATATACATCATCAAGCCCCCATCGAGAAGCAGACCACTCCAAGTGATTAATACAGCTCAAGGGGGCAGATAAGAGATCAATGACAAAAATCACCTGGTAAAAAAAAGTAAAAGGTGTTGCATTAAAAGGGCTTTTACTTTGCATGCGAAACAATACCGAGAAACCTGTATTTTAGCACTTGTACTCAACAAGCACTCCAAAGTATGCCGGGATGAGAACAGAAACCCATCCTTTCTAATAATCTTGTGACAAAAGCTAAAAGACATCATCCTATTAACTAGTGATCTCAACTGCTAATGCAGAGTACTTCCTGGTGCCTTTTATGTAGAATGCCGCTATTAAAAAACCACTAAACATTCACTGTGAACAACACAGAATCATTCATCTTTTATCAGCATCTCTTGTTAGAGGAGTATGAGAGGGGCTGAAGGTGTCATTGATATTATAGAGTGGAAATTAATCAGAAATTTTTCTCATATTTTCCTCATCACACTCATTTACTTTTGTACAAATTTCCCCCTGCTAAAAAGTTCATACCCAGCCCCCTGTTGTACGCTTTTAAGTTGGGAATATTCAACGAGTGCGTCAACTGAAAGGCACCAGGTCCTAACACAAAAAGCATTCGAAATTCTCATTTAGTTGTCTTTATTTTGCTAGCGCCATGTGGTCCTTGAAGATGTAGAAAACACGGGAAGCCGAGTAAAGATCAGAGCAAGCTCATTAGCATTCTGACAAAATTGGAGTGGTGGAGATGTATAGTTTGCCTAGTTTGTCGTTTTGAAAGCTACCGGTGGTAAGCTTTCTATTTCATTGTGCTTTTGTCTTTTTTGGGGGTTTTCAACGCAGCGGGGTGGTTGTTAGCCTAGGTTTTCACAGTGCATTGTGGGAACCTTGCCTGCACATTCAGCCTATATAGTATCATTCGAGTTCAAGTCAAAAAGTTTTTTTTTTTTTCCCCCCTATTTATTTCATAATCACCTATGCTAATGCATAATTGTCGTCTGGCTGTCAAAACCCATCCTGCCCGACACCTGGTTTATAGAG